>ML976998.1:91401-265436 GCA_010015675.1 Byssothecium circinans | reverse complement strand
CATCAGGTCAATCAGTCCAGGCCTCTCGGGTCCCGAGGACCAATCAGTCCAGGCCTACGTTGAAAGCCTGACCTGGTTGATTGTTGACTACTCTGTGCGCTAGGTCAACTTCTTTGTCCTCCTTAAACTTTCCCTCAAAACTACGCTTCAAATGTAAGAAAGTAAAACAAAGAACCTCAAAAGCACGTTCCCGCCGATTTTCATCGATTCGCTTTGTCCAAAGTGATTGAGAACGCACTGACATACAATGTCAATCCTCATCCTAAACTGCACCTTCCATTGCACACACCGCACACCATGGCTCAAGAAAATCACGACTACATCCACCTTCGCGATAATGTCCTAAGCGATATCGACAGCCTCACCCGCGACGTGCGTATTCTCGCAAACCTCGTCGGAGACGTCCCCACACCCGCTACACCAGATCCAGAGCGCAAAAGCGAACCCGACTCTTTTCTCCCAACGTCCCACCCACGAACGATTCTCCTCAAAGCAGTCCAGTAGAGCCAAAACATGGTAGTAGTGGTCGACGGTTTTTGCATGGAGAATTTCCTTCTCGACCAACCTACAACACAACCCCTCCCGCACATACCAAAGATACTCTGCGCTTGGCAGCAACAAATTCTCTTCTCCCCGAAGCTCCAGACTCTTTTCCCAATCCTTCGGGATCACCACCCCTTTATCCGAGACTTCCTCCCGGGCCTCCAAGCCCTCCTCCCAGCCCTCCTCCCAGCCCTCCTTCGCCGCCTGCGCAGCCTTACAGCTCTTCCATCCTATCGCAGAAACGACTCAAAATACTGGTAGAAAAATGGCCCCTCAGTCCAGACCAAATGAACCACGCCCTCTTCAGCGTCGACTACTACATGGGCCACCCAAACGAGATTCCCAGCCTAGTCTTCCAACTACTCAACAGATTCACGCGTCTAAAAACCGAATTCAACACCAGTCTCGCTGCTCGGACAACAGATTACAACAGCAAGCTCGCCGCCCAGAAAGGAGTCTACATCAAGAAGCTCGCCGCCCTCAAAATAACCAACACGGACCTCGAACGTCAAAACGAGAAGCTGAGGAGCAAAGCTGCAGCTACACAGGCTCAACCACCTGTTGTATCGAAGCCGGGTAAGGTTGCTAGACTTGAGGACCAAGTCCATCGACTCAGGGGAAAGATCATGGAACTCGAGGCCCGGAACCAGAAGATCGCTACCCTCGAGCAGGAAAACCGTCTCCTCAAAGCAAGCAATAGTAAGGCGCCAGTTAGAGACGTAGTCAGCCTGGGTCAGTCACCTACGGTATCAGAGCAGGAGCGAATCGCTTTGCTGAAGGAGGATATTCGTCGACTTAAAGCGGAAAACGCGGACCTTGAAGACGAGAACGAGAAGCTGAGGCGTAAGGCGCCGGCGAGACTGACTTCACTATCAGTCGTATCGGAAGAGTCAGGGAAGATTGATCAGCTCGAGCAAGAAAACCAGAGACTCAAGGACGAAGCTAGTATCAATGCGAACCTTAAGCAGGTCGCTGAGGAAAAGGTACTAGCACTTGAGAAAGACGTGAATGTTCACAAGACCATCATCCAGCGAACGAAACGGACAATCATGAACTCGTGGACTGTAGACATGGCGAGGGAAGCCGAGGAAGAGAGAAAGTGGCTGGAGAATAGAGAGGACAAACTGGCGAAAAGGGTTAATTACGTTCTAGATCAGAGCGACGGGACACTGAAGACCCAAGGCCAGATTGTAGAGGTCTTCCTTGAAGGCGAGATGACGGGGATTGGGGAGGAGAAAGAGAGGTTGAAGATTAAAGCCTTGAAGCGGGCGGGTGAGATTAGGGTGTTGATGGCGATACTGAGTGCTGCGACACCGCAATGATGAATGCGACAGTGTTTTGGGCGAGCATGACGATTAAGAATGAAAACTATAATCAAACATATATTCCAAGAAACGATCATGCAAGATGTCTCTCGCCCATCTCAATATTTCTTCCCCAAAAACGCCGTCCCATTCGATAACCCGCAATTCGCCACGCCGCAATGCGTCATCGTATGCACATACCTGATCTTCCCACCCTCAACCCTAAATTGATGGCTATCCGGCCACTTGCTCTGCCCAAAATCCATCAACACATCCACACTCCCCATGGCCTCGTCGATAACGTATCTCCGATTCGTGAGTGGTACGCCAGTCGGTACGCCGACAGCACAGCTTCCATTTGGTCCGGGATCGCCATAGAGACCGCCTTCAAGACGCACACAGAGTGTACCCCATGGTACAGTGGTGTTGGGATTGTTGAAGAGATCGCAGTAAGCGTCTGCGGCGCGCTTGATCGTCACGCGGGTATCTTGTTTCTCGGCGGGGATAGGGTCCCAGTTTTCTTGCGACGTCCAGTGTGCGAAGCCGGTTACGTTGAAGAGCCAGTCGCCCGGCTTGGTGATTAGGGAGTCGACTTTGTTGACCCGGTGGTTTGTAAAGCGGAGCTGTGTGCCGATAACGTATGGCTCGGTGGGGTTGTTGACGACGACCTCGGTGAAGGTGGAGCACGAGGTGAGGTCGTGGATGCTGCGGTTGTGTGATATTATGAGCGGCTTCCTCAAGATGCCGTCGTCGATCGACACCTTTTTCGCATTCTCGAAGTAGCCGAGCCAGGTGGAGTTGTCGAAGCGGGACGTGAAGGCGGTGATTTGACCGGTCTTTTGGGCGTTGAGGTAGGATTCTACGGCAGAGGAGAGGTCGTTGAGCCCGCAGTGTGCAGTGGCTACTGCTACGAGGGCGACCGCGGTCGCGAGCTGTCGGAGCATCGTGAAGTCGGCCTTAGGTTCGTGAAATGAGAACTGGATTGGTGATCCTTATCTGTAGGATATGACGGTAGCCGATATACGTGATTAACATGAGAGTGCATATGACAGTTGCAGATTGAAACTGGATAATATATGCAACCAATTTGCGGGTGAAGTGGTGTACCTGCATACCATGGTCGAGCCCCACATGTGAGTATATTGCAGACGCCATCTACCCGAGAACCAAAGACCCGGAAGATCGACATTCATATCTACCATATGTTGAAGACCTCTTTGCATGGCCGTACTTCGGCATATTGTTCAAGCATTTCAACAGTGAACAGGCGACCTTCCTCAAGGCGCTTCCTTTTTCTCTCTTTGCGTTCAGTCTCAAAAATGGTACCGAAGCCCTCCTTTTCTGGCTGGTTGCCGTGCGAAATTATCTCCTGAAGTATGTTTGTGGTAGGCACCGGTCCAATGAGGGGCTCCCTTCTTTTTAACGATTGCACGACCTCGCCATGCATCAGACCTTCGACAAAACATTCCCCCACAAGGAGATGCCGCTCTACTGTGGCACTTTGTTCTTGCTTCGATTCGGTCTCATCAGGCGACTCCACTTTGTTGATAGGTCGTAATAAAACGGGAACATCGCCACCAGAGAGCACCGCCAATATGTCGCCCTCTCGCGTGGTATCTGGGGCCAGACCTAGAAAGCCATTAAGAGTGAGAAACAAGCGCCGACGATCGCATATTGTGACAGCTGTGTGTGAGAATTTCGATCGGTTGCCCGACTTCGCCAGGTTGGTTAGCATCTGCTGAAACTCAGGATGAACGTCGAAAACTGCATCGAATGCCTTGGCCTCCCGCGAACTGAGGGGCTGGCGGAAATCGAGGGCGTCGTAGTTTATTTCTCCACTAGAGCGGTACTCCTTTCCGTCCGTTTTCTCATGCTGTGACATAATGTAGGCTGCAAGATCGTACAAAGACGTATCGTCGGTCCGCGTGGTAAGTGAGCCATAAGTGTTACGGCCGGCTGTGTATGTTTTGGCGAGTAATTGCAAACCGACTTTCGACGTAAAGAATTCGCTGAGCGACTTGGAGAACAGAAGACTGGTGTCGATATCGCGCCACATGTAGACTCCTCCGTAGCCCACTGTTCCCACACGGATGCCGTCAACACTGAGAATATCTGAAGTTTCCAGGTCCGTGTTGAGACGCAATGGGAAGCCTTTCGCAGTCTCAAAACACTCCCCGACATCCCATGCCCCTAAAGTGGATCGGAAAACATTGCTCCAGTTGGGCACCCATGATGGCAGCTTGCGCTTCTTCTTTTCCTCCATTCCTTGCCCTTCACTCTCGATGTCGAGATTCCAATACCATCTGCTTTTAATAGTGTCCTCGCTTTCGGCTTGGTCAGTCGAATATTGCACACTGGAGAGGAGGGAAAGATTGCCGGAGGTCAGGATGACCTGGCGTGCGAATCTTGTCCAGAGCTCATGTGCATTGATGGTATAGTCTGGACGAAGGAACATCGATCCGTTTTCAGGATCATTGTCTGTAGTCGACATCCCAAGCAGCCCATAAATGCGGTCTCGTGGGTCCGTGGCCTCGAATTGTCGCGTCAATCTCAACAGCTGAACAAATGATAGTTGCGGTCGCGGAAGGTCGCTCGCATGTGACATTCGATAAATCAGATACGCGTTGTACACGCCGCCAATTTGTAGGCGTTCGCAAATGCCGTGATAGCTCGTCCGCAGGATAGCGGCTGCTAAACCAACCCATCGCCAATCAATTTCCACATTTGCCCATCGGACAACAGCAGCCTGGCCAACAACTGCTTCTTGGATGACCCACACGCGCCAGAACCAAGAACGTCCGAAGAGGTCGGCAATCGAAAGCCAGAACTGTGATTGACCAGCTGTCTCAGCTAACGAGTCGATGCCGAAATCGTGCGGTGGTTCTTCTTTCTCCTGCTCTGATGGCGGGTAGAACGACCTGTAAGACTTCTGGGACTTGGAGCGACGGATAGGGTAGGCGAACCTGACCCACTCCTTCATGGACTCTTGGTCTTCGAAATCTTGTGAAACGGGGGGATATGCTTCGAAGGAATTGTAAAATTCTCCCGCAGAAGATGACGATTCGATGGTATATTTGGCCCTGGAGCTCGGATCTGCTTCAGGGCCTTTCCAACGATTCACAATGTCGCAAAGGGCCCCAAACGCTCGCTGAGCTCGGATAGTCTCCAGAATTGGGGGAGGCTCAATGCGTTCCCCCTTCTTGCTGTCCCATCTATAACGTTCGTCGCGTTCGTTGATCCAGATAATCACCCTTTTAGCCTTCTTATAGATGGACCCCATCAAAGCCACTTGGTGCCCTCTTTCCGTGTGGTCGTCTTGATTGATACAAAGCGCGTCTACCCATAGGAACATGTCCTTGGTTGTATATCGAAGCTGTCGCAAGGCTCGGTCGAGGTTGGCGTTGATATGCCGCTCATGACCATTGCAGGTAATGGGGAAAGTCTCGTACGTACTGACATTGGTCTCCCTATCCCAATTCAACAGCTTAGGCTTTCCCCAAACGTACGAGAGAGCTTCATAGTCCGTGTCGAGGTGCTGCAGGCTCACATATCTGAATGAGCAGATGAGTGGATCTTCTTGCTGGCCTGGGTGGAGTTCAAGGATTCGAATCGTATCGCCATTGTGTAGAGCGTGGTATGGTACTTCCTTGCTATTGCTCAATTGAGTGAGCCATTCGCGAAGCTCCTCGGTTACAGTTGTCGCCTCTGCTTGGTTGCTGGGTGGATTTTCCTTTTCAGAAATAGGATGATGGGTGACGTGATCTTGCAGTTGACCAGAGACGCTGGCTATCGGGGGCCAGATTTCTCGTTTTCTCACCCAGGCTGGGGAGCCGTAGTATACACCTTCAAATTTTAGTACGCCTCAGCCTTGCGGAAACAGTACGTGGTCATACAATTAGTGTTTTTTGAGGTCAAGATGTATTCTGTTCCTCGGCGCCGACATTCTGCTTCTTTGAAGATTTCCTGCATTCTTTAGTAGTGCGAAAACGATTGTAATGTGTCGATGTGGTTTGAGAGGGGAGGGGCGAGGTCAAGAGGGATGGAAGAAAACAGCCGCCTGTTGCTCAGCCGCACTCGGCTCGTATTTGGCTGCGCCAGCCGGTCTGGAACCGTGCGGTTAGATGTGAAGAAGCAAAATCAATGCGAAACATGTGACGATACATAAGAGGATACCTCGCTTGTTGTTCATGGTTCAATAGTCGAGCGACCAGGCATCTGACCAATACCTGCATCAGCCCGCTAAGCAGAATTCGGTGAAGCGCTCTTTCCGTCTGATCAGTAAGCAGGATAGCCCTATTGAAGGCGATATGACTCTTGCTTGAATAAACCCACCCTTTTTCTCCCACATTATCCATAAAACACCCCGAAAAGTTCGCCATGGTTAATCCAACGCCTGGTCCGCTCCGTACAGCATATATACGAACCAGCACACACCATGAGAGGGATCTCGAGCAATTCTTTAACCAGCTTCGCGGCTGCGTCCGACAGCCACCGCCAGACCAACTGACCGAAGGCGGAGCTCGACATCGCTTTCTTCTAGGTGTGGCTAACCTGGAAGATAACCGTGTGCTGGACATGCTCATTGCTGAAATCGGAGCGCGCACACCCACAGAAGTCGACTACGCGAATCCCACGTGGTGCTTCAAATACGTCAGTCGCTTCGATATAGAGGTCCGTATATCTCGTCCCCAAGCAGCGACTGTAGCTGGTCAGAAGCTGCTCAAACGATGCGCAGACAACGGCATCGCGACGACCATCTGTGGAACAAGCGACGAGCAATGCGACAGCACCATGCTGATGGATTCCGACTACCTCATCGATCCGATGACTATGCGTTACTCCAATGTCTTCCACACCCACTTTTGGCAGCATTTCAGATCCGGTATACCAGAAGATAACATGCTCACCAACGAGAAGTACGACATGAAGCAGCACGACGCAAGTCGTTATAGATTAGCATATCGATATGCAGGATACTCCTGGAGGCAGAGCTCCGGAGGATACCGCGGGAATGGCGATAACTATCGGTGCGCAATGTGCGGTGGTAAATGCAAACGGAGTCAGTGCAGAGGTCAGGCGCCTGATGATCGTATAGAGGAGCGAAAGAGGAACGACGAGGTTCAAGATCAGTGGAGAGAAGAGAACTTGAGGCTACCGGAGCCTGGGACTGCCAAGTGGAAAGATTCGACCGCCGACGAGATGCTCTGGCGGTTTCAAACGTTAAGTCTGCCTGGGTACAAGAACGAGAAGCGGTGGCATAGTATCGACACTTTTAGTGGAGAGTAGGCGTGGAGTTCTGGTGACCATTATATCAAAGCCGAGCTCTTGAGAGTTGCGCATTCAGCTTCCGGAACGTCGTTTCGCCTGGCTTGTCATGGGAAAGCTCAGCCACGTGATACTCGTGAAGCGGCATTCGGCGGCGTTGGTCGGCTCTCTTGTGCCTGCAATTCATGAAGTGGCTGCATATACGAATCAAACCTCCTGCAATCGGCTATCCCGATGCTTCCAGAGCCATAAACTCGGATTATGCCATGACTGACGCATTCTTGGACCATTGATAATTTAGCTCTCTCGTCCTTAACTGGAGTTGCGACCATCGCGAGTTGTATGGAGGGCTGCGAGGGCCGAGTTGTAGCGGTCCCACTTAACATCTCTTCCTCTATTAAGGTAATGGTTTTCCTCTTGTCCTTGCCTATATATTTGAATTAGAATGTTAAAGGTAGCCTCATGCACATGATAATTAGAAGGCGCTATGTACCTATTTTAGCTATTAGAGCTAGAATTACGTCTTATTAGATCTTTAGAGCCTGCTAGAGACCTTTCGTCCCTTTCTAGTAGTTCTGCGTTAGTAGAAAGCACGACTTAGTCTCACAATTTAATACTGTTGGCACAAGCCTGTTGGTGGCCCGCTTATTTTTGTTGAACTCACGCCATTCATCTTCGTTAAAGGGAAGTTTGGCAAGTAAGAAGTGGGGAAGAATTAGAGGGCTCGCATGGTTATTACTCGCGCTACATGCACCAGCCCATTAAAATTATGCAACCTTCCTAACTTCTCTTTATTAGGTGCACCTTCGTGCCCTCTACATTCTACTCCGTCTTCGCTGATCACACATCTCGCACAGGGTCGTAAGGGCGAGGAGTGGCAGACTGATTAGTTGATGCCAGGCTCGTTCCCTCGCCATCTGCAGGTTGTTGTGCTACGCATATAAGTCAACAAAAGCACAAGCGCGAGGTAGCAAGCACTAATCATACCTGCCCATTTCCTAACGTCACGCACTACAAGTGACATCCGCCAGTGTAAAACGTCTTCGCTTACAATAGGGACGCCTTCATCTGCTAGCTTTACATTTACGCGAGCCTGGATTTTCAATCGCTCATCTGCCGGGACAGATGCCCATGTCGAATTTGGGTGCTCTTGGACAAGGCGCCTCGCCTCCTCCTTCGTCAAATGCTATTATACAGTTATTAGGCGAATTATATGCATGCTATGTTAAACGGCTCACATAAAAGCGGCCCCAGTGTATGAAACCATGGCCTGCTTCTGCTCGGGCTTCAACTGCGGTTGCGGATGTTTTAAGTGGCATCCTTGCACTTTGATGGGCATTCACGACGTTAGTTAAATGGTAAATGGTAAATGGATAGCTATGGTGTCTGGGGAAGTTGCGGTGGGACTTGGTGGCGTCTTTACCCCACCTCGTGTAGTTATGTAGTAACAAGATACGGTAAGATTGCCCAAGGCATATTCTATAAAGGTCGTCGAGTAGGTACAATAAATAATACTCTCCATAGTACGTCAGGTTTTACGCTTCTGTTTATCCCGTGAGCGGCGGCACCACCAGTGACAGGGCGCGGAGAACATGCCCCGATTCGATAGTTTGCCGCTCGCTAGCGCAATCCAACTCCACACACATTTCCAAATTACCAATCCGTAGCACCAGAAAAACCGTCGCTTTGACATGCATTTAACATATTATATAAACATAATAAGACCTCAATATTTCAATATCCAGTTGATTGTTATCTTGAGGATGCTGCTGCTGGCTTAGTAAGCATCGGTGGTTTAGTGGTAAAATTAGCCGTTGCCAAAACTTTCGGTTCCGAACCGGAAAAGCGACGTCGGCTAGCCCCGGGTTCGATTCCCGGCCGATGCAAAAAGCCTTTCTTTTTATCTTTTGGAGTTCGTTTTGGGTATCTAGGGTGTAGCAGTGATAGGAAAGGGTGGTTGTGAGGTTTGGTCACGAAAATGAGATTTTAGAGCTTAGACCCTATTTTTTAAGTTTTAAACTGCCTCAAGATGGTTTCCAGCTTACTTTAAACTTATAAGCAGCGTGACTTTTGTATTAGAAGCTGTGGTAGACCGTGACAAAAGTTTTTGGTTAGGAGAAATCTCATCATGTGCTTCTCTGCATTTATCAAAGAATAGAGTGTTAATATATCTTATAACTTTTTTATCACATAATTTGCATGTAGCTCTGTTATTTCCAAAAACAATATAGGTGGTAGAGGACGTGAAGCGAATAATAGGTCAGTGTTGGCGAAGGACTGAATAGCACTAATTTGGAACTTTCACTACTCGACGGAACACCATACGCCTTCGCCTCTATCCCTAAGGCTCTTTACAGCTTTAGAAGGGATATAGCATCTTTTAGATTGCAAAGCCGTTAACATTAAATGTTGTTTGGTGGTATTCAATATTGGCATGTCGCGCGTAGACTACAACGCCTCTTTCATTTTCTCCTAGCGAACAAACCCTCTCTTTACTGAGCCGTATTATTAGCACTTGTTTCATTTTAAAATCTCATACCTGAGAATTGCGACTCACTCTAGAGGCTCGGGATAGCGATCCGTAGCGGTTCGGTAAACTTTCTAAAAATGGTAAAGAGCAGAATGGCTGACCCACGGGTTTTTGCCAACATCTGCAAACGTGAAGTGTATGTAATACTTACATAACTAGAACTTGACTTCGCTTTTTGAGGCCGTCCCACCTCACTGCTCTCGTCTCAACACTCGTTGGACCAGATTCGATGCGTACAAGTCCAGAGAGCACTCACAACTACCGCCCGAAAGCCAAAAGCCGAACATCATGGGCGTCGAAAGCGCCTTGGAAAATGCCCCACTTAACGGTGACTCCAACGGCCACGCCGACGACGCGAGACACCTCATCGAAGTACGGCAGACGCCATTCGAAGGCCTCGGGGTCTTCGCAAAAGCACCGATTCCTCGCGGAACCCGTATCCTCTCCGAACCCCTCTTCCTCGCTCTCGATGGCGGTGAGAACCCCGCCGAGATCCTAAGCGCCTTCAGTAAGCTCAGCGAAGACGACAAAACAAAGTATCTCGAGCTCCACCCCTTTGCGCCGCCGATACGCAACGACCTCACAAAAAAGTACATGAAGAAGGGGTGGGGAGCCCTCGCGCAATGGGAGCGCGATGCAATCGGCGTGTACGATGCGAATAGCTTCCAAGTCGGAGTATACTTGCTCGCGAGTCGCATCAACCACTCGTGCATACCGAATGTGCACTACGAGCACAATCCCGCGATCCAGAGGGGCACGTTCCATGCTGTGAAGGATATAGCGGAAGGAGAGGAGCTATACATCTCGTATATAAATGGAGGGAGTCGGGTGAGGAGTTGGAGACAGCCTAAGCTGGATATGTGGGGTTTTGTGTGTCAATGTGCGGCTTGCGGAAATGATGCCGAGAGTAAGAAGAGGGAGGAGAGACGGAAGGAAATGTACGAGCTCGACCAGAAGTTGGCCAAACAGAGCGTGTATGGAACGGAGATGACGGCAGCTCAGGCATTGAAGACTGCGACGCGCTTGGCCAGTCTGCAGATAGCTGAAGGTGTTTTAAATCGTGAACTACGGACGTCGTATCATGATGCGGCGAGATATTGCCTAGAAATGGGGAACGCGAAGTTGGCGCTCCTTTGGGTGGAAAAGGAGGTCGCGCACGAGAAGATGTGCGTCGGAGAGGATCATCCTGTATATCAGGCTGTCTCGGCAAGGAGAGATTTGCTGAAAGATGTTGTTGCCGGGACGGTGACGTTGGATCGGTCGCTCACGGAATACTTTCACTGACATACCCCGCGGTCGGTGAGCTAGGCCGTTTGAAGCTAGTGGTACGATTCCAGGATGCATCTCAAGTGCCGTATAGTCTTCACGAGTCACGATTTTCTTTCCGTATTACCTTTCGATCATAATTTAGAAGCGATAGAAGTGAATAGAAAGGTCAGGATTCCCACCAGAAGGCACAGACGAGAACAGGGTTGGAAAACAAATGCCAAAAGTACTTTCAGTCTATACCTTCGAAGGCGTTGCAAGGGTGACAGACTATTTATACCGGTGTACCTCATAATTAAGCCAGGCGTGCGTAGCTATAGTAGCAGGGCGAAGGTGTCGGGCTTGGCTAACGTGGACGAGGGTAAAAGTATCACCGGAAATTATCTCAGCCAACGGAAGTCCTCGGATTGTTCGCTACCGAGGCGAATAATTTATGCGTCACAACATGCAACTCGTATGAGGTGGAGGGATGCATGGTAAGAGCGACGAGTATCTATGATGGGGTGCCCTTTCGATGAAGGTGAACGCCGGCGCTCGGGATAGCACCTCAAGAAATGCCATGATGTCCAAATCTAGCATCAGTAGCTCAGTCGAGCCATCTGAAAATTTGAATATTGACTATTGATTAAGAGAAACCAAAGGATATATCATTGAATTAATTTATACTGCCGAACCCTGCTCGTTCGTATGCATGCTCATGCAGGAGCACTGTCGCTCTTCTTCCAAGCTGGCACGAGTTGATTCGCTTTCCTTTCAACCACCATGCAAGACGTGGTGAGCACAACCACTCCGTATCCTAACCAGCACCCGACTGATCTTCATCCGAGTTAGCGATCATGCCCAGCATAACCTCAACGCCCTCCATCGTCACCGCCTTCTTCTCTTGCAAGGCGACGGACACCGCACAAGCAACCGCATTCTTGATCTGCCGTCCATTGATATCCACTTCAGCTAGCTGCTGCAAGTCACTGTCCTGAAGTTGAACGTCAACTGAAGCAGCCGAAGCACCAGCCAGGCAGTTCTGCCAAATCTCCAAGCGGGACGCGGCAGTAAGATCTGGGTAGTGCAACTTGAAGTGAATACGGCTTTCAAAGGCAGTATCAATAGTGCTCTTCCGGTTCGTAGTCAAGAGCAGTACGCCTTGGAAGTATTCGAGGCGGCGGAGAAAGATGGAGACTAGGGCGTTTCGCTGGAGACTGTGGATATCGCGCTCCTGGAGGAAGACGTCGGCTTCGTCGATAAGAAGCACACAGCCCCACAGTCGAGTGATTTCAAGCACCGTGTCTAGCTTGGCTTCCACGACATCAATATCGGTACCTAGCTCTCCAGCACTCAGCATGTACAGCGGGCGTTTGGTGACTTCGGCGACGACTTCGGCAGTCAATGTCTTGCCAACACCGGGGTTGCCACTTAACAGTCCCACAAGACCGCGACCCTTGCCACTCACCACATCGTCGAAGGTATCGTTGGCGTTTCTGTGACTCTTGACAAGTGTGTGGATAAGGGCGCGCCTCTTGGGTTCCAAAACGAGCTTCGAAAAGGCGTCCTCGTTCCAGACGATGGGGCTCGTGTTTGATACAGCGAGTAAGCACCATAGCTTTTGACGGAAGCTGAAGCCGGGAACTTTGTGATCGCAGAACAAGAAGTCCTCGTCAGTCATGGAAGAGGTGTCAACCTTTCGTACAACATCGTACATCAACAGGTCGGAGGCAGTGTTCTGTTGGTA
Organism: Byssothecium circinans; assembly: GCA_010015675.1. Classification (NCBI taxonomy): domain Eukaryota; kingdom Fungi; phylum Ascomycota; class Dothideomycetes; order Pleosporales; family Massarinaceae; genus Byssothecium; species Byssothecium circinans. The sequence goes on along the minus strand of ML976998.1, from coordinate 252,802 downwards.
GAATGTTACAGGATCGAGCATGATTCTTCCAGATACCTTGAGCCACAGTATTAGACTATATCTTCGTTCAGGAGCGGTTAGGAGTCCTTACATGTACCAGTATTGGTTTGTACCTCCCATTGATGATTATTCTTGTATTTTCCCCAATAGTCTGCCCTTTGTAATCACAAAAAGCCGCAGAACTGAGCTCAGTGAAGCGCTTGCCACGTTCAAGTAATCTCGCACTAATCTCATCTTGCTTTGCGTGCCGGCTGAACGGGAAGCACTTCAATTCCTGCACTTTCTTTGCACCCTCGAATTCTTCGATCTTGATCACATCCCCTAGCCATCCTAGAACTACTCCATCGTGTGATATCAATCGGCAGTCCATCATGAGCACCTTGGATCCGTCTTTCAGTTCTTTGTATTCAACCGACTCACAAATTAGCAGCTGGTCTTCTTGAAGCATGTTCGATCTGGTGTAGACAATTGTTTCGGGAGGAAACAATGTCCACAGCAGCTTGAATGTGATCTCGTCTTGCTCCGTGAGGGATTTCAAAGATGCTAGTGTGGAACCGAAATCTTCATCAAAGTACTGGAGTGCAGCACACAGCACACCCGCAAGTTCGCCATCCGGCTTGGCCTTGGCTGATTCTTCGTCAATCTTCTCTTTCAAACCGGTACGAGCATGAAACATGAGCTCAGGGGTGGCTACAGGAGGGGTCGAGTTGAGATTGTAGCCTCGAGCTTCCTCAAACATCTCCGACAGAGTTCGTTGAAGAATCGCCGAGGTGAGGTCGATCTCCGTTTTGGTGTGCTTGCCATCCTCGTTAATAATGCGACGTACCTTCAACACGGTTCTGGGGTTTTCGGCTTTACGCTGGGCATCGGAGGTCGGGAGGAATATAGTCTGTCGCTGACTTTTGCTGTACCTATGACCGTTTAGCTTTCTCATCTTGCCAAAGATAAGACAGACTTACACTTCATCGACCCTTTCGATGCGTTTGCTGGGTTTTTTCTTCTGTTCTGGGTTGCAGAACTCACAGTCATGTTCTTCAACGGGCTTCTTCTTGGCGAAGAACTGGAAGAATGGATTGGACGGTTTCTTGTCGTCGTGTTTATGATCGTGAACCGTGGGTTGATTGGGTTCTTTTGCAGCGTCGCTGGCGTGGCTTGAGGGAGGCATATTGAGAATGTTAGAGCCTACTGATTTTGCAGGTGTAAGGCGTTGCTTCGTATTTGAATGCCCTTGTTTGGAGTATTATCCTTAAGTGAGAGCACCTTTTATGCTGCGGTACATGCCTTATATATATGTACCATGGAGGCAGGTGGAAGATCTGAAACCGTGAATAATTACTGTTGTCCGTGCAGCGCATTGCTGAGCTGTTATCCTTCACATGCCGAGGACGTCAACCGGTTGGCCCCAACTGACGGTAAACGGTATGCAATCCACGAGTTCGCCAGCTCTGTCGTGGATATTTTCGTTGGCTGTATATGTGAATGTAGAGGTGAGCACGGAGGCTTTGCATTGGTGTTATTTGAGTTCTTAATCGAAGCCACGTATTGCCTGCGGTGACTTGAATATGCGAGGTTGTTTGCTGTCATATTTCAATAAATTTAGAATGAGCGTGTGCGATCGCGGTGAGGTTTATATGCCGCTGGCAGTTGTCGAAGTGACGACTTTGACGTTCTTGCGGATGATGTATCATGGCGTCGGGAAATGCTATCTCTTCCGGTTGAAGCCGCCGAGTGATCTTACATATTGTTTGGATGCTCCCTTCCAAACGGTGGCAGAGTGGAGGGTTGACTGGAGGCGTGGAGGTGAAACGGAAGCCGGGAAGATACGGGGATTGCGTTAGTAAGCAGAAAGTGGTCCTTCCTCACCAGGCTGCATCGCACCACTATATCACGCTTCATCCCACCAACAACCAGCCCAATTCCATCTCAATCCATCCTAATTTATATTCGGTTGCTGCACACTGTAAAGACCGTCGCAATGCTTCAGCCTCAACGCCCATTTCGACCACATCCCTTCCTTACAGAGACCTACGTCTGCCAAACCGCCTACCAGGATACCCAGTTCGTTTCATGACCACTTACCGGCCCTACGGCCAAGAGAGTTCTGAATAGATGCTGATACCCCGGCAGCCCCCTACGCCTCCTAGAAAGGGGACTCCGCATATGAGCCAGGGTTCGACCAATGAGCAGCAGGCCTTTCCAAGGCGCATACCGCCTGGGAACGCAATTGGCAAGGCGGAAAGTATACAACATTCACTTTTGAAACATGCCCTACTCAAAGAGATATTGTAATGAAATGGAGACACGATAAACAGCACTGGGTGAAGAAAAACCGCGAGCCGCAGGAGAAGTTCCTCCTCGATCGCCAGATTATCTCCCAGATCTCCAAATAAAACGCCCGAGGTAGCCTATGTAGTAGAGCTCCCAACGGTCTGCATGCAACTTGCATCAATTTGGGTGGCCTCCGTTATGCATACGTAGGACCTATCTTCCCGAACCCGACGCAGTCGACACCCGGCGGCTACTTTCTCCCTCTTGGATTCGGACAGTATCAGTGTTGGAAATTTCGCCAGGCATGCGGTCTTTGTTCAAGGATCAAGGCCAAGAGGGTGATCTATAGCGTCGCAAACTGGATTTCGAGAAACACGTCACCCCACTTAGCCAGTGAGCTTTGTTTCAGAAAAGCAAACTCCACCCAAAGCTATAACTACTGAGCGTAATCACCACGCGGCTGAAAAGGCACATAAGGATCAAATCTCGCTATCGCTGCCCAGTTCACTGCAGCTTTGCACTCAGCATACGTACTACACTCTCAACGGCTCCCTGTAAGGGATGAGGATAGGATAACGGGGAATCTGGCCATTGAGAGTCTGCGTCCTCTGTACCGGCTCACGCTGGCAAAGATTCTTACAGCTCGGCGAAATAGTGACCCTAGACGTTTACCTTATACAGTCAATGCGAGGAGCTTCGAGGAGACCGTTGTGACCATGCAGGCACAGAAAGATAACTCGATTCACTCAATGATCGTATGATGATCACTTTGCCGAGCATCGGAGAAGGAGTACCATCGATACTCTCCATAGATTGATACCGAAGATAGATGAACCTTACGCACTCCGGTCTGAACCCAGCCAACTGCTCCGCCCAATATTTCACAGCCACGCAAGTTCTCGGTGAAAAAGCGTGCATACCAATTTCTTCCCAACCGGTTCAGTACGCCCGCATGCGCAAGGGCCCACAGAACCTTGCACGACCCGACTTGGTGCGAACCGCGATTAGGTTCATACCGAGATCAATGCGGCCCGAAGTGGCGGTTGAGACGGTCCAGAGGTCGATAGACAGCGCGATGGATTACAAAGGGCAACTTTCAGAACTAATTCCGTCACGTGCTCGGGAAATTGTGTGACAATCTATCGTTGATTGGCTAAAACTGGGATCTTGCCGAGCATGTGACCTAATTAGTTCTGAAAGTCACCCATTGTATAATAAACCGCATGCGGCCTAGCAAATCACTATTTGCACGCGAAGACTACCTTCGTAATGCGGGTTAGGGTGGGTCTCGTTTCGAAATGCTTTTGTGGGGTCATTGCCGAATCACAACGGACTATCACAGCACTATCACACCGGATCCTTCATTCACACGTTTCGAAAAAATATTTATTGCGCTCGTCCCCTCTAAATCGCCGCGTGTGTGGCTATCGGGACCTCCACATGTCAGGAAAGCACAAGCCACATGACCTCGGTGGTCAATACACCGAGTGCCCGCGCATTCATCAAAATGACGACCGCCCCTGCTTCCAGGGTCCATTATTACGTGTAACCCGCTACCTTCAAGGATGGATAAACAAAATAATGTTTTGACATGCCGAACAGGTTTGCCGCAAGTGGGGTACACTAGCGGGTCGTTGATCATCGACTGCATATGCATTACGCCACACCTCATGCCGTAGTTTCCCCGGACGATTCGCTTGAAAACCCGGGGAAGCCCTAGCTTAGCTTTGGGAGGTCGATGTCTTCTCTTCCTGGTTGCCCCAGGTTGGGGCGACCGACCGTAGCACTGTCATGCAGGTACTCGCCCCCTCTGGACGAGTAAGGGATCCCCAAGGGGATCGTCAAGCATATAAAATGCCAGTTCCCATGAAACATCATCTTGACCGCCATTCACCTCTCCAATTCCTTCAAGATGATGTTTACAAACTGGTTCCAATTGTTCCTGCTCAATGCTGGGGGCGCCTTCGCAAGCGTACTCCAGCAACGACAAAACGGCGCGGGTGACTTTGAGTCGAAATGCGCTTCCATCGCATCCCAAATCCAAATTGAGAACACAACCGTCTTTTTCTCCGAATTCGTCCCCGCCGGAACCAACCTCAGTCTGCCTGAATTCAACGCCACGTGCGGAAGACAGCCATATCAACAGATTGCCGCAGACATTTGTCGCGTGTCTCTTTATGTCACTACGTCGAATCGCTCGGGCATCCACTCGGAGGCCTGGCTACCTTCGAACTGGACCGGACGATTCTTAAGCGCCGGCAACGGGGGATTGGCTGGCTGCATCAATTACGACTATCTGACTTACACTTCGGGCCTTGGTTTTGCGGCCGTTGCTGACAACAACGGGCATAATGGAACGAGTGGGGGTGCATTCCTCAACAATCCTGATGTCGTGGAAGACTTTGCGTATCGCTCGTAAGTGTGTTGGAAAATCGTCCAGGATCTTGCTAACTCTAGCAGTCTTCACACGAGCGTGGTAGTCGGCAAACAAGTCAGCGAGACATTCTATGGCTCTGCGCACAAGAAATCATACTATTTTAGCTGTTCCACAGGAGGGCGTCAAGGATTCAAGGAGGCTCAGGATTTCCCGGAGGATTTCGACGGCATCATTGCCGGTGCGCCAGCATTCTCGTTTGACAACCTCACCTCTTGGAGTGGTCATTTCTATCCCATCACCGGCCCCGCCAACTCGTCGACATTTGTTCCCCGGGAGTTGTGGTCCACAGTCCACGCCGATGTGCTCAAACAATGCGACATGCTTGATAACTACGCTGATGGCATTCTTGAAGATGCGTCGATCTGTAACTACACAGCGTCAGGTCTTCTCTGCGGCAGCAGCACAAATAGCTCGTCTTGTCTGACACAGGATCAAGTCGACACTGTGAACGAGATCTACTCTCCGCTGCTGGCTTCAGATGGATCGCTTATATACCCTCGCCTGCAGCCAGGAGCTGAAGAGCAGGCCTTTTCCATCCTCTTTAACAGCCAACCGTTCCCGTACACGACCGACTGGTTCCGGTACGCCATCTACAATGACCCTAACTGGGACCCCACGAAGATCAACGTCACCGATTATGAGAATGCCGCTCGCATCGACCCCTTCAATATCCAGACATGGAAGGGTGATCTCAGTGGGGTTCGGGACCGGGGCGCAAAGATTCTGCACTGGCATGGTCAGGAAGACGCTATTATCAGCTCTGAAAACTCCCCGCGCTACTACGAGCACGTTTTGAAGACTATGAACTCGTCGCCTGCGGAGCTGGACGCATTCTACCGCTACTTCCGCGTCAGTGGAACTGGGCACTGCTTTGGTGGTAAAGGAGCTTCCGTCATTGGCCAAGGTCCCGGATCGATAGGGAGCATGGAGCCGAGCGAGAACATCCTCATGGCTATGGTCGACTGGGTGGAAAATGGGAACGCCCCCGAGACCGTCGTCGGTGTGAAATGGAACAACGGCCAACAGAGCGCGGGTGTTGAGTACAAGAGGGCTCACTGCAGATATCCGAGACGCAACAAGTACAAGGGCGGCGACGCGAAGGACATGGCAAACTGGGAGTGCGTGGAGTAAGGCGGTGATGGTATGCGGATGGTGGGTGTATGCTGATCTCTTTCACTGTAAATACTTTCAACTGTCAATACTATTCGGGCAAGTTTCTTAATACCGTTTCCCCTTCGCAGCTTTGCAAGAATATTCCGTCGCACTACTCGAGTAACAGCCTTTGCAGTATCATGTTCCCCTTTGCGCAGCGCGGCACGTCCATGCCTCTGACTCCCCGCGCTAGCATCACGTGATTCACGTGATTCACGCGTTTGCACGCGTCCCTTCCTATATTTTACGGCACTCACTCTCCATCCCTGACAGTCACCACCCCGCCTCGCACATGCTGGCACTCAACCTCAAAAAAACGACGTTGAGGCACAATACCAGCCTGCGTATTCCTACTCAATCTCAACCCACGTGCAGCAATGGATAGCTTTCAGAGCAATTCAAAAATGCAGCCCAGCATTGAGTCCCCCGTTTCTAATGCCCCTCTGGATAGTACACGGCATATCGACTCGTCTACAACGCCGCTGCCAGCGCAGACGATGCCGCGTACACAACCGCCCTCTTCGACGATCGAGAAGAAGGACCAACCGAATAACTTGACAGGACTGGGGCCTCATCCGCACGTCGTCCCAGCAGCCGGCGCGCACTCGCCCATGCCTATGACGCCGACGTCACAATATCCGATCAAGTACTCTGTGCCCAGCATGTATCTCCCTTCGCCGCCGTCACCTGAGGGTGCCGCAAATACCGGTGCGGCGCCCGTTACTGTCACGCCGCCGTCGCAGCATCCTGTCAAGTACCCAATGCCCGGCATGTATATCCCGTCGCCATCGCCGTCAACTCAATGCGTCGCCAATTTCTCTGGCGCGCTGGCCAACACCTCTACGCAACACGCCAATGGTACATCATCGACGACAAATGGTTCATCCTCGCTTTTACCCCTGCCTCAGTTTCGCAAGCGCAAGGTAGATGGGGATGACAAGATTGAGGAGGAGAATGTTGCCATCGGCGCTCGTGTGATCAAGAAGCCAAAGAGCCTCTTGAAGCCGAATGCGCCGCAAGAGAAAGAGAAAGAGGAGCCGGAAGGATACATAGCAAAGTGGATCAAAGACCAGGCTGAAAAGAAGGCAGAGAAGATGCGAGAGGAGAAGCTTGTGGACGAACAGTTAGTTCACCAAACAGAACAGGTCGAGGCTCGGATCACACAGGTGCCCCAGAACGTGGAAGAAGAGCACGCTCCGCAGAAGCCGGAAGTCAAGACCCCGCAGAAGTCAGAAGTCCAGGCTCAGCAGCCACCAGAAGCCAAGGATCCGCAAGAGCCAGAAGTGCAGGCCCCGCAGACGGCAAATGAATCCTCATCGTCAAAACCGGAAGAAGGGGCACCGCCAAAGCCGAATGAGCTGGCGCCAGTCGCTTTCCCCTCACCTCCGTCCCGCAAGCGCAAGGCGCAAAAAGAGGACAATGCCGTCGAGGACCCTTCCACCACCACGCGTCCGCTCAAGAAATTCAAAGATGACAAGCCAAAAGACCTTGTACCTGACGCCTCTCACGCTCCGGGAAGGCATCCTGCTGCTCATCCGGAACAGCGCACCAAGGCCAACCCCTTCCAGGTATCTTCTAGTGCTGCCGAGAACGTCAAGAGGAGCCCAAGGGATGGCAATGCGACGATGGCTAAGGCCATGAAGGGTCCTTTCTTCATGCATAATCTTCTGGAATCTCAGTCTGTGCGGTCCCTATTTGACGAGCCGGCCAAGCCATCGCATCCTCAGTCTCTGCCGTCTCTCTATGACACTCCGAATAGGCCGTTCAGCCAGGCAAAGGAGAACGATACTATCGAGCCGACCGAGCCTGGTGAGCCGTCCAACCAAGTAGAGAAGAGCGGCGTTGCCGATCAGATCGCCGCCCTACAAGGCACCCAGCGTCAGCCCGCCCAGTCACTTGCAGGGCTCAAGGGTCAGAAAATCACTCAAGAGGTTGATAAAGACGTGCACGAATCTCAGAACGATGCAGAGGCTCAGGAAAGCGTCCATGAAGACGCCCACGAAGACAAAGCAGCTGAGCCTACTTACTCCATCGAGGAGCACGTCGAGGAATGGGCTCAAGAGGAGCAACGCAAAGATAATCCGGCAGATGACGAGGTTATTTCTTCACCTCTTCCCGAGCAGACTGATCTCGGGACCCAATTCGATTCGCTCAGCAACGATGATTCCGACGGTGGATCGGAAGAGCAAGAGCTAGTCTCGGTGAAATACGTCCATCATGACGATATATCTGCAGAACAAGAGGAGGAGATGGAGAGGGACGACGCCGGCCACCCTCCCAATGTGTGGATTGTTCATCCTGACGGCACCCGAACCCTTCAAGCATGGAAGTGCGGTCACGCTATCCATCCCGGCATCACCGACTACTCCAATTTCAGGTACTGTCCGAGGTGCGAGCTCAACCTCATCGTCGAACGCATTGAACACCGAGTCAAAGAGTTCGAGTCACGTGGTGGTTGGCTGGCATGGAAGTCCAGAGTCAATAGTATCAAAATTGGGAGGGAGATTCCAAAGAAGATTTACGACGCGGCCTGCTCTCGATGGAGGCGGTGGAATGCCATGCTCTATGACTTGATTGCCCAATGCGAAGAATGGTATGGCTTGGAGAAGGAATGGGCGTCTAATAACCTTGATGATGAGGAGACGGATCGAGGCCCATGGCAGCCGTTCAGCGCTGTGCAGACGCTAGACTGGTGGGAAGAAATTCAAGAGGCGAGGGATGGTATACTGCGGTTGCAGAACAGCTACGTGCAGACAAAATTCGACCGAGCCTCCCGCGTCCATGACCAAGTCATGGCCTTCAAGTACCGCGAGTACTACAAGGGTGAGATGGATCCTAGGCCTAACTATCCTGCAAAAGTGGCAGACGGACCCAAGCGTCCCGGCCCGACCAAACGCGTACGATTTGACAAGGTGGTCTCTATTCGCCGGGAGGCGGATGTCGATGTCCTTCGCAAATCTGCCAGCTTCCACGTTACCCCGCAGAAGAATGCTGTCAAGTTACGCAGCGCTCTTCGCACAAACTTGGAGGCTCAACCTCAGCTCGGTCCGGTTCCTAAAATGAGTTCCATGATCAGTAAAACCGACGTGGACGTAGAGCCTATTGGCAACACGGTCACAGGCCGGCCGACTCGCCACTTGGCTCGTGGGGAGGTCCATCTAGACCGCAAATATTCGGTTCCTGAGCACAAGAAGAATGTCAATACGAGCGGCCACATTTCTCCCCGTCGCATTACGCCTACCTTCACCACAGATCATGCATGGCAGGTGTATCAAACCTACATAAGATATCTGCAAGAAGAGGCTAAGCAGTGGGATGAGCGGGACGCTGTGTATGCCGTGGAGCCTGTGTATGCCGTGGAGCCTGTGGATGCCATGGACATCGATGAGGCCACCTCTTCCGAGAACATTGGCAACGATGCCCAAATTGACGGTGTAAATAAGAGCTTCTCCATACCCAATGAGAGCGAATACACGTCTACATCTAGTACCGAGACCAGCGAGTCCGATAACATCACTTCCAACAACGGTGCTTCCAAGGTTAGAGCTCGCAGATGCTACCACATCATCCATCCAGCACTTGCCCACTTTTCTCATGAGAGATGTCCTTCCTGCCAGCTTCAGTATCTGATGGACGATGCCGACGCGTACCAGGGCGAGATCGATGCCAACGGCGGCCTCACTAGCTGGAAGCTCAGCGCCAAGACTGACGAAGACCGGGAGGAGTACCTGGAAGGTACAGAGGAGTGGAGGGCTGCTATGAGCAAGGTTTACAACTGGGTCGACATATGTAAAGGGTGGGTCCAAGTAGAGGAGTCATGGAGATCCAACGAAGATCTTGACATGTTTGATGACACTCTCGAGCTGGAAGGTTCTCCCAACACTACAAAGGAGGCTCTCGAGCTGTGGGCTGCGTCGGATCAGCGGACGACCTTGCAGGAACTTCAGGGCGAGACTCAGAGCTGCGCCTACGACAGTGCTGATCGATGTCACAATCAGCCCGACGAATGGAGCGTCTTATATCCCGGAGATATCACCTTTCTGCCTACGACTCTAAATCCTCCCGTAGGTCCGAAGCGGAGCAGTCGTCCAGCCGCCCAAGGAGTCCAATTCCGCGAAGACGTCTACATCCGCGATGACGCCGACATCGATAGCCTCCGCAACGACGACAGTTTCCACGCGAATCCACACAAGACTGCCGCAAAGCCGCGCAGCATCCTCCGAACGGCGCCTCAGCCCGAGCCGACCGATGACGTTATCAGCCCTTCTGGCAAGGTCGTGAATGAGGCGCCTCTTCGGGAGGCCAAGGCGCTTAATATCAAGCACAATGGCCATTTTGATCGAACTTTGAAGTATCTGCCCTCGAAATGGTCGTCTGCCGAAGGCGTCGAATATGTCAATACTAGTTTCTATGAGCTGTCGTGGGAATATATGACGAACTACAACGACCGGCTACAACAGGAGGGGTCAGAACTGGATAAGCAGGCGGACTATGAATACTGGATGGACTGGAAGAAGACAGAAAAGATGGTGACCACTATCGTCCAGCCTCGGAGGATGAGATGTTGTAGGCTCGCCGGTCACAACCGAGTGCACGACGTTCGCAGTCTTCTGGGTAGACTCCTCGATGAGTCTTCGGCTGCATCTCAAGTAACAACTCAGCTCTGAACCCCACCATTTGTACGAAGCATTGCATTCCTTGGGTAGACTCCTCGAAGGGTCCTCAGATGCGATGCTACCAGTCGTGAAATCCTCTAGTGAAGCTTGAATCGGGCATTCCTCTCCTTTGTAAATCTTTCACGACGTTATAGTCATTTGGATAGTGCCGCGAGGAATCCCCGGCTATACTGTCGCGCAAATGTTATTGTATTTGCCACTTTGTCGTTGGAGGGTTTGCGATATTGCATATGAGTGCTTCACACTACGAGGTGTAGCTTTGGATAAGGCGATAAGATTAGCTATAGTGTAAAATTTTCAGTCCCAGTCCCTCACGTTCATCGCTCCTTCCTCTGCAAGCTCGCTTAGTCATCCACCACGCCCACCATATTATTATCGACCGCCGCCGCGCCAGCTTCTAACCTTCAGCCTTCTTTGCCAATCCTCCACCACAAGTGACAACATAGCACTTTCTTTATGTCCAAAACATCAGAGTAGCAGTCCTCTAAGAATATCACTGACTACTTTCAGGCCCAAAACCCACCACCGCCGCCATTACCACCACCGTCGCTATTACCACACCACCGCCATCACCACTGCCATCATCACTATCATCACCATCATCACCCTCACCATCACCACCCTCACCATCACCACCCTCACCATCACCACCCTCACCATCACCACCCTCACCATCACCACCACCGCGGCTATCACTACTGCTATCACCACCATCACCACCATCACCACCATCACCGCCATCGCCACCACCGACCGCCCACAATAGAAAAAATGGCCCCTAAACCTACTGCCCGTGGCACAGCAACTCGAGGACGCGGACGCGGCCGCGGCGGCACGACTTCGACGAGCAAGAAGAAGGGCGACAAGCCGATCCCGGATTGGTATAGCTCGACTCTCGCAAAATGGGATGGCTACGCGATGGAAGCCGAAGACAACAAAGCCTTCTATGCTGAAAAGGCGAGGTTAGAAGCCGAAGCCGATTTGACATACGAGAGGTACGTTGAGCTGCGAGCACTGCACACAGAGCACGGGCCTCAGATGTCGGCGGCCGGATTTCAAATGAACCTCGACACCATCAAAGAATTCAACAATCTGCACAAAAAGACGTTCGAATTGGCGGTGAAAGAGGGCCAGCGTGTTGTTGAAGTAACGGAGGAATTGGAAGAGGTTTTGAGGAAATACCAAGAATGGAGCGAACAGGATGACGACTTGCTTCCTGTTCGGCTTGCGGTCATTGAGACGTCGAACAAGGTTCGAGAGACTCTGGCTCGGGTGCTCAAGGGTGAATTTGGCACATTCATCAGTCAAGATACCCCGGAAAGTCTGAAGAAGGAACTCCAAAAGCGCAATGAACTCCAAGAGAAGCAGGCAGAGATACTCACTTCCACCATCGGAGAAATGCAGAAATTGCTTGCCAGTGCTCCAGAAGACTCTGTACGTGTCAAGGACTACACGTCAGTTGTTGAGTGGCAAAAGCAAGTAGTCGATCGCCTCAACGCACTTGAGATCGAACACGCGGCACTTCAAAGCACCAAGCAGAGCCTAGCCACAGAAAATGATCGGCTCCGGAGCGAAGTTGAGCGGCTCAATAAGGAAGTCGACCGTGAGCGCGGAGAGAAGGAAAAGGCGCGGACCGAGCTGCAGGCAGAACGCCAGGCCAAGGATAATCTGCTCGAGTCGGAACGACAAGCCAGGGCCAAGTTGCAGGATGAATTCAACAGCCTGCGCGATAACCAACTCACCCTCAGCTCTTCTAAGGCCATCACCTCCGCCGAGCTACAATCACTCCGGGAAACGACATCCGCGGAGATCAAGACGCTGCGTGAGATTTCCAACGCCGAGCTCAAGACCCTTCGCAGCACTACCGATGCCGAGCTCGAGACACTGCGTCAAAAGATTTCCGACCTCACTACGCAGCGAGACCAGAGCGTTGACAAAGCGAACACCTTGATGTCCGAAAATGCCAAGAAGGATGTCGATCTGCGAGAGTTGGAAGTGTTGCGCAAGGCGAAATCAGAGGTGGATAAGCGCAATGAAGACCTCCACAAGAATCACGATGCCGACCGCAGTCATATCCAAAATCTCATTCAGCAAGTAGGTGCCATCAAGTTGGAGCTGGCCGCAGCAAATTCGGCGAAGAGCCTCGCAGATGCTAAGCGCGAATCGGCCGAGCTTCGACAATCGCAGGCGGAGAAGGAACGCATCGAGGCAGACCACAAGATAAGGCAGCTACAGGAAGATCTCGAGGGAAAAATCATTGAGCTCCAGATCGCCCATGAAGAAGGTGCTCAACATGCCGACACATCTGCAGTACTTCTACAAAAACTCGACAACGAAGCGGACGCCCACCAATCGACAACCGGCCAGCTCGATGCGGCAGTTGAATTTATGCACTGGGATTTGGAGAGACAAGAAAGGGAAGCTCGTGGTGAACCAGACCTGGAGAAGGATGTGGAGGATATTCAGGACCCTGAGCTTAAGGAGATGCTTCGAAAGGCGATGGAAGACTGAGTGTGGGTTTCCCCGGGGGGAGTCGCCGGGCGGGTTTCGTGTTCTTGCGGGGTTTTCTCTAGCATTCTCATAAACTAAAAAGTTTCCTCTTCTGTGCTTCAAACCCTATGCCATCTGCTAGACGTGAAGGTCCCCATTTCTTCCCTTCTTTTGTCCTTTGAGTCACTCATCGACATAATTTAGGCGGACGCACCGCCATATCCTAGAATCCTAGGTAAACGAGGTGCAGAAGGTCACAGAGCCGGAGCGTGAGGCGAACGAGAAGGCGTATGCGGAGGTGAAGGCCCTCTGTATGGACAATGATCAACTTGCTGCCGGTAGCAACTATCCTGCCTTCCGGCGTTTCTCTAGCCGAGCGGATTTCGGATGCTAGATCTTGATGCTTGCATATGTAGATTGACGTCGTCTCGTGCGCCGACGTGGATTAGTTGGGAGGTTGTGGGGGCGAAGATTGACGGCTTGCAGTCGCATGCTGGCTGAGCCGTAACCACTAAGTTATAATGCCAATTTTCGTAATTATCACCTTCTTTTGTTCTTCGAGTTGTCCGATGAATCGACTGGTGAGAAAGCTTTGGAGATGAGATGGTCACGTGAAAAAGTTGGTGCTGGTGGTATGACGTAAGCGGATACACTGCCACATCCTACGCGGCGACCTTTCACTCCTATAGCAACCACTTGACAAGCAATCCGTCACCTCCACACCTACCAACCTACCACATCTCTACCAACTACAAATATCACCATGGACACCGAAGACATCCTCGCCATCTGCTTCATGGGCTCTCTCTTGCTCCTTCCCCTCGCCGCAGGCCTCGCCGCCACCGCCATCGTAGCCTACTCGCGCACCAAGAAATGGGACACGGAGCGCAACCTCAAAGCCTCCAATCTCGAGTCATCCTCCAGCCTTCTTCCTCACGATGATGATGAATCAGACTTCCTCGACACCGACGATGAAGCCAAGCACAACGAGCGCAAGGCAGAAGAGGAGGCGGACAGGTTCCTGACCTTCCACCAGATGTGGCGCAAGGAGTTCAGGAAGGTGTGGAGTGGCAAGGGGGCGAAGAATATGGCCAAGGAGAGGGAGAGGGAGGAAAGGAAGAAGTTGGCGAAGGCGGTTGCGAAAGAATTGGAGAGGAGGGACAGGCGGAGGGCGAGGAAGGAGAGGGCTGCTATGGAAGGGGAGGGGCTGCCGCCGTATAAGAAGTAGAGATGAGTAAGCTTTTGCGTGCTGTTGGGGGGAACCCGGCGTCATCGTCACGGCATCGCCAGAAAGCGGAGTAGTTCGTCCGCCACTCTCCGCAAGCTCCCGCAATAAGTCCGCGCACCAAGAGTGAACCAGCCAATCCATAGCCCGGAGGGTCCACATACATCACCTTCAAGCTTCTGAACCCGCAAGATATCCCTTGTTTGTGAGCATGAAGTTTGTAAGTAATTGCGTTATTCAAGCCCTGTTTCTGCACACTCTTTTGCACCTTTGGTCTCTTTCCAGATCCTGTCAAAGTATAAATCAAAGTCAAGTCCACCCATATTTCCTATCCTCTCAATAAACTCATCACACGATTCCCCTCTATATCATTCGTTTTTAACCATGGCTTCCCATCCCAAATCCGTCTTTCTCGTTGGACCAGGTTTCGTAGGCCTGCCAATCATTGGCCTGCTCCTTGCAGCCAACTACCAGGTAACCACCATGGTGCGTAACAAGGACCAAGCCGCCGCCCTCGAAAAGAAAGGCGTCAAAACGCTTCATGGCACGCTTGACGACCACGATCTCCTCACCGCCCAAGCCGCCCAACACGCCATCACAATCAACACCGCCTCCAGCGACCATGTCCCTAGCACACTCGCTATCAACGCCGGTCTCCGCCAACGCGTTGCAAAGTCCCTGCCAACCATCCTGATCCACACCAGTGGCACCGGCGTCCTCGTCGACAATGCAAAGGGAGCCTACAAAACCGATAGAGTGTACAGAGACGACAATCCAGCGGAGATTGACGCGCTACCCGACACAGCATTTCACCGCGACGTCGATCTCGAGATTGTAAAAGCCGCAAAGGAATTTGGCGACAAGGCAAAACTCGCCATCATATTACCGCCGACCATCCACGGCTTCAATCCCGAAAACAAGAGACTGTCAATGGCGGTGCCCAAAATGATGCGCTTCGCCCTCAAGCACGGCTTCACCGGCCACATAGGCGCCGGCGCCAACATCTGGAACACCGTCCACGTCAACGATCTTGCGCGCGCCTATTCCCTCCTTCTTTCCGATCTTACTTCGCCCTCTCCCTCGTTAAACGTCCTGGAGAACCCGTACTTCTTTACCGAAGACGGGTACATCTACAGCTGGAAGGAAGTGGCTGAACGCATTGGAAATGTGCTGTTCAGGCTTGGGAAGATCGAGAGTCCAGGACCGAGAGTGCTTTCCGAGGAGCATTATGCGGATTTGCTGGGGCCGATTACTGAAATGGCGCTTGGGAGTAATTCGATATGTCGCGCAGTGAGGTTGAGGAAGTTGGGGTGGGTGCCGAGGGAGAAGGGAATTTGGAAGAGCTTTGAGGAGGATGAGGTGGAGTATTTGATCTCGTCGTATGAGGCCGAGGGGAAGTAAGTTTATGGTTACTCAGATGAATGGAAGGAGAGAATGTTGATTTTGGACTTTGGTGTATGTAGGGATTTGACCGCTAGCTGAGCTTACCCATGTGGATGGTTGATCCCGGTCTCGATCTCATCCCGTAGTGCTTAGCCTCTTCTGGTATTTTTACGATAGATGCATGAGTGCTTCCATGCTACTGCATTCGCTTCGAATGGTTAGAGCAAGATTATTCACGCTTGCACATGCAGAGTCAGCCACCTACCACACTTCCACATGAACACCTGTCATCCATTCAGGCAACCGCATTCACTCCCTCTATATATACGTATACCTCTGTAAATCCATCCAGCCACGTCGATCCCATATTCAAAGCTCGCGTTCTTTTCTCCTTTCCGTCTCTTTGAACTCAAGCAAGATCCAAGTACCAGCCATGACGGAGAAAAACTCCATCCAAATCATCGCCTACATAAAGCGCAACCCAGCCCTCTCCCTTGAGGAGTTCTACAGCCATTGGAGGGAGAAGCACGCGCCGATTATTGTTCCCTGGGCGGAGAAATATGGGTTCAGGCGGTATCAACAAGTGCGTCTTCAATACCCACTCATCCCTCGAACCCTGAACTTTGCCTCGATTTACGCCGTAATAAGCTCCCTTTTGACAGAAGAGCTCTAGATACACGCCGCCGGCACCATTCTGCCAAACAATATACCCACCACCTCCTCGCCTTCAGCACCAGAGAACGAAATGGAGGAATTCGATGGCATCGCTATTTTTGTCGTGCAATCGCTGGAGGATCTCGAAGCGGCATTCAACGATGAGTATTTTAGAAACGTGATCCAGAGAGATGAGAAGAAGTTTTTGGATATGGAGCGCAGGGGTGGATATGTTGTTGCGCAGTTTCAGGGGAAGTTGGTGGATGTTATGCTTAACGGGAGGGGGGTTGTGTGAGCATTCGCTATCTCTTACCCGTAAGATTAATGTATTTAAAGGGTTTTATGGGACATTTAGAAGCAATGCAGGTAGAGGAATTGTAATGGATATAAAATGGTATAGATCTCTGGTCTCACCATCTTCCAAGCATTGCTGAGGACATACAGTGAACTCCCAAAGCTCGCACGATTCTCACTTATGAAAATACCATACAATCCTTTTCCACTTTTAAAGATTCTCCCACAGCGACAATCCCTCTTCCCTCTCATCCAGCAAATTTCTCCCGGCCGGTATGCGCCGCCCTTGGTCGGAGTCGTTAACCGTCTCCTTCCTCCTCTGAGAGCAGCGATTACGCCCGAGCCAATGAATAGTATTTGAATGGTCATAATCAGCTCACCGTACACGGTTTGTGTCGCCGTCCGGATCGCTGCTGGAAGGTGCGCTGGGTCGTCGCTTCCCTCCTCGCCAGCCGGACGGCAAATCCCAAATCTCCTATATAGAGCCCACCCCCACGTCTTTTTTTCTCTTCTCCAGCTTTCTTTGCCAACCCTCAAACACAAGTGACAACATAGCACTTTCTTTATTTCCAAAACGTTCGTAGCAGTCCTCTAAGAACATCACTGACTACTTCCAAGCTACTATACCATCACACTACCATCACCACCACCACTACTACCACCACTACTATCGCCACTACTACCACTACCATCATCATCACCACCACTAGCATCACCACCACCACCACTACCACCACCACTACCACCACCACTACCACCACCACTACCACCACCACTACCACCACCACTACCACCACCACTACCATCACCACTACCACCATCATGTCTCTCAACGCCGTCTCCGCCGCCTTTGCCGCCGCCCAAAAAGCTTCCGCCCAAAAGGCTTCCGCCCCTGTCTCGTCCAAGAACATCGACAGCGTCAACATCGAATCCAGCAAAACGGTCAAGTTAATGCGGGATCTCTTGGAGAAGAAGAAGGAAGAATTAGCGGGTGTAAGGGGGGAGTTGGCGAGTGCGAAGGACAAGTTGGCGGATGCTGAACGCCATAATCTGGAAAACAAGAAGCTATTCGAAGATCTCTCGAAGCAGCAAGCGGACTCAGGAGACAATTTTGCTGAGCTCCGCAACGTAATCCAGGAACAGCTCAAAGAGAAAGACGATAGAATTCTCGGGCTCGAAAAGTCAACCGCTGGTCTGGAGAAGGAGCTTGAGCATAGTGCCGCCACTCGTGATGCTGCTATCGAGGCGTCAGAGAAGGCGAGGGCGGGTGAGATGGAGAAGGGGGTAGCAGAGCTGGAGCTTCGCATTCCCATTGCCGGGGATTTGAAAGCATCCCAAGCCAAGTGCGAGGGACTCGAGAAGAAGTGCGAGGGGCTCGAGAAGAAGTGTGCGGCACTCGAGGAGAAATGCTTGGGTTTTGAAAGCGCTCTCAAGACGAAGTCCGCGGCATACGAAGGCCAAACGCAAAAATTCCTGGTCTCGGAATCTGTGCTTCAACAATTGCGGAGTAAGGTCACGGAGCAGCAGAAGTCAATAAACATCCTCCAGGCCAACAACTCCTACCTCACCATGGCCTTCACCGATGTCAAGCACGTGGCGAAAAATGTCGAAGAACTGCGCGATTCCGTCAGACATGGCCGTGATGAAGTTGACGAAGTGCGCAAGTCGGTCAACGATAGCCACAACACCCTGTTCGATCAAATTGACAAGGTCGACAGACATGTGTTCGACAATGCTTACAATCAGAAGCACGCCTACGAGTATCTGAAAGAAGATATATCGGGTGTTGATCTTTCGGTGAAGAAGAACACGCTGGAGCTGGGTGTGCACCTGGAAAATGCTTGGAACCATAGCAACACCGTGCAGCAAAATTCGGCATTGTTGCAGGCGAGGAATGAGGCCCTCCAACGTCAAGTGGAAGATCTAAAGGCGCAACGGGACGAGCTTGAGGAAGAGAACCGCCAATTCCGTGTCGCTAAACTCACGACGATCGAGGATGATGGCCTGGGTTTGGGCAACGAGGACGATGGCCTGGGTTTGGACTACGAGGAAGACAACATCAACGACAATGTACCTTCCCGCCCTCCCACCCCCACCCCCACTCCCGCTCCCACTCCCGCTCCCGCTCCCACCGCCATCTTGACCTACACTCCCACCGCCACTCCGCCTTTGGTCGAGCGACAAGCACTCCTTGACCTTGACAAGCTCCAGGCCTTGACCGATCCCGCGCAAGGCACCCTTGTTTCGTACAGCTGCCTCTCGACAGAAGTCCAATCCGCCCTTCGCAACTGGGCCAACGACGCCGAGACAAACAAGTTTGGGGATGGCTGGTACGAGAAGGGATTGGCGCTGAGGACTGGATGCTTCACCTGCATTGGCAAGAACTGTTTCAAGCATGTGCAGGAGGATGCGGTATGCGGCGCATGCGTTAACGGTAACAAATTTTGTATCCGCCGCCGTGAAGACAACGTCGTTCTCTATCCGCTGTGCGCAGACGACCGGTCGCTTGCTACGCCCGACCAACTTTCGTTCTGGTTCTTGACCGGTGGCACGAAGCGCAAGTCGAAGCATAACTATGATACCCAAGCCAAACGAAAGGCAAAGAAGGCGGCTACATAAAACATCTTCAAACGGTCACGTCTCTCGGTCAACTTCTTCCGGTTTCCTCCCGGTCAAGTTCTTTCGGTTTCCTCCCGGTCAAGTTCTCTCGGTTTCTTCTCGGTCACGCTTCGTCGGTTTACGGTTTTGGTGGTCTGTCACGGTTTATGGCTCTTACCCTATGAGATGGTTACTCCTACCCTTGCTTGAGTGCTACTCACCTTTCCGAGAGTACTACACCTGTCTAGGACTAGCGTTATTTGTGCCTGCGCACCTATACCTTCTGTAGCTCCTAGATAGTACAACCTCAGTTCAATCCCACAATCTTTTCCACTGCGTACTGTCCACTCTGCTCACTGCGACATGGTCTCTCTCGGTGTCTCGGTTGTGCGTCGATGGTTTATGGGTTCCGGTAGTTTCTGTTCGGCTTCTTCATTTTTCACTACTCCCGGTTTCACGGCTCTGGTGCTTCACTTCGTTTTCTTCTTCTCTCGGTTTTCTGCGTTCATTTTCTCGTTTAGCACTATTCCCGGCTTCACGGCTCTGGTGTCCAAAAGCATTGCGTTTATTGTTCTATGTTCTTTTGCGTTGCTGTTCACTCAAAAAAAAGTTCCGCTATATAGTTTTCCTGCTTTCAATTTATTCTGTTTCTCTTCAACATTGGCTCGAAGGTGAATCATACCAGGTGAATATATGAAACAGTAGACTATGCACTTACATGTTTTTGTGATTACTTAACCTCGGATTTTACCCATTGTGTTGTAGTGACGTCTGAGCTTCCTGATACGCTCTCTCTCGCGTTCAACAAAAGCCGTATCCACAGGCGAAGCTATTTAGATTAGTGACGCATTATACAGTAGCAGTAAGAGTTTCTTACCTTTAGGAAGCTAGGTAGTGACGTCCTATTCACCTTATAATATAAATATATACTATCTGCAATCTTAGGATAGCTTCAAATACACTTAATATAGCCCCCGTATCTACATCTATGTATATAAAATTAATATAGTAATTATTTAAGGGCGTGCAGCGCTATAGGGTTGACATTCATCCTACCCCGTCATATCCAAAGATACTAAGGTTAGAGCAACACTGGTTAGTAGAATATAGAGAATAAGTATCAGTAAAATGATAGTAAGAGCATATTACGCCTCTAATACTATTTCCGATTTCTTAAAATAGTATTGTATAAGAGAACTCGGAGACTACGTTACCTTTGACAGAGCTTAGAGCTGTCAATATTCAATACATAACATATAATCCGATCCAATACCACATAGAAATATATCTAAGAGGTTGAATGGAATTTGCGAATATTGGCTGTGAATCCAAATCCCATGGCCGTGAATTCAAATTCCATGACTGTGAAAATTGGAGTTCAGAGGATGGGGCGGAAAACAATTTGAACTCCAACTCGCGGTTCCATCATTACCACCGTATTCAAAATCATGGGTATTATTCCCACGTTGTCCTAGAATGGTAGCCTTGGCTTGAATGTTGAACTGGACAGCAGCAACAGGATCTAAACACCTAGGGCAGGAAGCTTTTAGGCAACCAAATGGTTACTGCATTACACGCCCATCGCCTTCATCACCGGAGGATAATATGATGACTTCAAATCCCGGCGTAAAAAAACGGGCCAGAGATATAGAACGGAGAACATTTTAGCAGCATATTTAGAGGACATGAGAGAGATAGGTAGATCAAGGTACACACGATTAAACTATTTGTATAAACTTCAATTTATTATTATAATCCTAGGCTACACATCTCCCTTGACTATAAGCATAGGGCTACATATCTCTTTACGAAAGCTCTGGCAAAAATTTCTAGACTTTGAGAGCGCTGATGTAGGATAAATCTGAAGGCGGCTTATTATAATGAGTGATGACATCGTTTGGTCGCAGTGGAAAACTGTACGTGATGGTTGAGCATGACCGCTGGTGATGGCCAAATATCCCATCCCATCCTATCCCTCGAACGGTTCAAAACAACCTCTGCGCAATTTCATGCGCTTATGCCGTGCAAGGATTACTCTAAAACCCGATTCTAAGCATTTAAGTTACCCGTTGCTGATTGCGTAACCGCAAGATTATACCGAAAGTCCGCACTGTCGGCATTGTTGGCTTCCTTTATCGCGAAGACGAACACCCAAATTAAGGAAACTCAGGATATTTCAACAATGGTATTCCTATAAGGATCTCGTCTTAGTAGCTTCGTAATATTACTAAATATATCGATGGAGTTGGCGCCGGTCGTTGTCGAAGCCATTGACCAGCTTTTAACCAAAGGCGAGCAGTTGGACAAGGACCACCAGACGGTTATAGAGCATGTTTCAAAGGTTTATATCCGCACTCCCTCATATATGGGATTACTCGATTTGCTTTTTACATGATTCTAACCTTGATATTATGTGGATATGCTGTTGACGTCATTTCACTACCACTACGTTGAACAGTGAGGTGATACACTCTAGAGACGTGTTCAATTAACTCCTAGATGGGTTTAAAACGTTGTTTAGTATCTAATAAACCTTATTATGTTCTGTTAGTATAGTAGCCTTGTGACATATTTATTGCTAGTGGGATGATGCAGGATGGGAAATAATGCGCTACACATTATCATTACTGTACAGTCACTACTCCACAGCGCTCTAGGCATACAAGCGCTATGCACTAAGGATGTGATAGTAATAAATGTTATTTCCTCTTCTAGTGAAGTACTAGCTATCGCTCCTTCCCAAATAATAGGTTAGTGAGTGCACATGTTAGCATCAGCAGTACGTTAAAAGCATGTCAACACCATTTCAGGTTTGAATCATGTTACAATTAAAACTATGAAGCAACCATATCCGAAATATGAGGTATCTCATAGGATTGACATATTTCATAGCTTATTATCGTCTCACAAACGTCTCCTAATTATATTAAGAGCCCCTACTGGTAACATGGGAGGAGTGAGATTTTAAGACTTTAGAATCTACATACGTCTCATACATTGTTTCAAACGATCGATTCAGAGTCTGAGTTCCAAGCGTGTGTCGAGGCAGTTTGTATCTAGGGGGTTGCTCACAGTCCGTCCGGGATCCTGATGGTAACCTTGTGGTTTAACATCCGCCAAAGCCGCGACCGGCCGAGATTCATATAGAGTTAGCAGCGGATTATTCTCCTTGGCGGATGACCCCGCACCCCCCACTACCCCTCATCTAGCGCGGTCCAGTACGGTCTAGTGTGGTCCCGGAGGCCGGACCCCCCCTTCCGGGGCTTCAACACACAGTTTGTTTGATGGGTTGAAGGCTCCGGGGCTTCTTCGGGGCTTCAATTCATCGAACGAACCGTTTGTTGAAACCCGGAGGTATGTTCGGCCGCTCCCGGTGGTCTGGGTGCTTTTCCGAAGTGACAGGCTGAGGTCTCTACTTCGGATGCCTTGGTTTAAAAAAACCCCGGAAAGGATTGCGTATAATTTTCTACGATTTTCGGCACTGTTGTGATGTTAAGGTTCTTGTGGGGGGGGGGGGGGGGTTGCTCTGGTGGGTTGGCGTCGGTTGGGTGTTCAAGCAGCGGGGTGAAGGGTCAGGACAGCAACACATCGTTCTTTCAACAGTCTCGACAAGCATTCTAAATCTATACATCTATGCTGCAGGAAGTCCTGCTATAAAAGTCCTGCGACTCCAAAATAATAGATGCGCCGATGTCAGTTCTTCCCAGCCTTATTTCCGCTACCACGGGTTCAGAGAATCAGACGATGCGCACCGACGTCCTGGCTTATTTAGTGCTTAGAATTTACCAAACAACAGCAAGATATGTAGTCTCATGGCTTGCATTGCGAAGGAGTCTGTCTACTACGGCAAAGCATAGTCACTGTGAATATAACGGGAACGGACGCCATTTTCCCTTTAAAGAACTTGGTCACGATTCCAAAATGCACCAGCAGCCTCGACGGAATTGACAGCTCGCCTCTGTCCTCAACGTATCAAGCTGTTGAAAATCAATCCAGAATCTACAATTTGCAATATGGGCCGAGTTCGTAGCGCAAAGGCGCCTGCGCTATTTCCCTACATTTGAAAATCCTACCAGTCGTAGTCAAGCGCGCTGAATTCACCAACGGCCCGCAATAAACATCGGGCCAAGCGCGCGCTGAATTCGCCAACGGCTCGCAATAAACATCGGGCCAGAAGCTTGCTAGTGTTGGCAAGGATTTAATAAATATCCTCGTAAGGATAGGTAGAAATACAATGGAAGAAAATAGTTCGCGCCATTATCTAAAAGGCACTCAGCACTCAAAAGCCCAGGAAGCTGTAAGATTTATAATTAAAGCTAATAGCTAGCTTGAACCCAGCACCAACAGTTCAAGCTTTAAGCCAGGCGACGACGGTATCGGACCTGCACTGCGATATTTAAAAGTCCGCCTCGGAAATTGTATCCTTCGGGTATGAACGTGCACAAATGGACGGTTTTTCCCAGGTGAAATTAAAGAGATTGGAGCGTCTCTTGTGTGGGTTCTCTTTTCCTGCTTATTCCAGATCTTCTCTAATAATAGTCAGCCTCTTGCGTTGTCGCGATCTCCGGATTCAAGTGCTTAAATTTCGTGATCGCCTTAACGTCGTACGTTATGGCCAGCGGCAAGTTAGACTTTGGTAGAGTCATATTATTTTCCGCTGAATGCTCGAGAAACTGAGGATAAGGCTTTATTCTTCAATAACCCTGGGTGAATTTGGCTATTATGATATTTACTCTACAGTCAATCATTGTAAAGAGAATTCAGACGGGGGAAAGATAGTGACTAGGATGAAAGGCAAGTGGTGTACTTCCGCGGCCCTAAATTATGCTTCAAATAATATGATTTGGAGCATATATTTATAAGTGGAACATTGGTATAGTATAGCTAGGTTTCTCTTTGCTCTTAAGAAGGTGACATCCTACTGTTAAGAAGGTCTCATCCCTGCCGTCAAGCCGCGCTTGTCCTCCCCTCAAGACGTCCCAGTCCTTTTGCCAAGACGATCTCGTCCTTAGTAAAAAAGTCTCATCCTTCCCTCAATATGCTCTCATATTCAGCGTCGACGCGTCCTCACCGTCAAAACGCGCTAGTCCACGTAGGGACGCTAGTGGCCCACTCAGGCCAAATAAACATCGTGCCCGCGAGACTGCTACCTTCCTCATGCTTTCTTTGCAAATCCTCTTCAACACGGGTGACAACATAGCACTCTCTTTATTACTATCAGTACGTCAAACCGCTTCGGACACTCACTAACGATCACCAGGCACACCTCCCCAATGGCCTCCATCACGCGCAAACGTTCACCTAGCCAGCGAAATGCTTCCAGCTCCCCGCCCGTCTTCCTTCCAACGCCTGTTCCGAGTCAAAACATCAGTCTGCCCTTGCGGAGTGCTGCGTTCCGGAATCTGGCTGCAAAATACAACGGAGTAGCCGCCGACGACAACACTGAGGCATACGAAGAGCCAGAGGAAGATGTTGTAGAGAAGATAAGCATTCACCTCTCGACGGACGATGAGCGAAAGTTTCTGCAACACACTCCGTCCGGTTACGAGGGAAATCTACTGCTCGGCGAGGCCACGGCCGATGAAAGGCTGGAGAAGGAGATTGCAGAGTTCAGCAACGATCTGGACCGCGAGGATTTCGTGGGTAGCAAGCAGCGGTGGCTCGAAATTTACCAAGAACATGGCTACCACGGAGTTGCGCGTCTGCTGATGGAGGATGAGATTACCACGCTGTACAAGGACAAGCCGACCATGAACGAGAAGGACCTTCACTGGACGACCAAAGTCATGACAGATATCCTCGAGTCTACCTATCCCCGGCTCCTCACATCGGTCATGCTTGGCAATCTGGCCTATGACAGACTCCACAATGCCACGCTCCAGGCTATTCTCGACAAGTTGTGGACACAAGCCAAGAATCAGCCCGGAATATACCACCAGCAGCAGGTCAATGACAAGGGCCTAGGCGCCACACCTGCACAATGCTTGAGGGCTGCGGAGATTATGATGGGGTATGCAGCGGGCTGTGACCACGACTTCTGCGATGCAATTGACGACGATGAGATTTCTCCCGAGCTGGCCAATGAAATCGACAACTACATGACCACCAACGCTGAGTGAGTGAAGAGGTGAAATTGAGGTGGCTCAGGGGTCGAGACTTTACTGTATACGGAAGTGGGTGAAGCTAGACGTAGAAAGGGCATCCAACCGAGATGATATGATTGGGTGGATGCCGAACCTTTGTAGTCTTACAGATCGAAGCAATTAGATGATGAGTTTGGGGCTGTCATGAGAGGAGCTAGTCTCAAAACTACGGAGGCTTTTGGACCTATACCAATTAGAAAACGCTGTGAAAGCTAAGTAGAGTATGGATAAAGGGCGATCCACAATTCGTTTGTTACCTTGGGATTATAGGTTGGGCAGTGGGGTTGCTGCGATGAAGCGTGTGGGTGTGTTAGATATGGAACGGCAGGGTTGTGGAGCCGTCTGGCTAATGCTGCAACAGGATGCGAAGCTTTGATATAAAATGACTGTTACGGCTACGGTGGCATTAGCCTCCACTTTTTGCAACTCCTCCGAAAGAACCTCAATACGATATAAGATGAAGAGCGAATCATCTTGCTCTGCATCCTTTGGCATGCATTCGTTCGTGGTCATGGCTGGATTCAGGCGATACTTACATTTTTGGAGATTGGGTGCTACTTTTCTGGCACGCTGCACCGCATAGAGAGCCGAGGATTCTTTTCTTGCTTTCTCGAACAGGTTTCAAGTTCATCATAATCCATATCATTGCTTATATCTACTTAATTTATATCTTCTACAAACTATAGAAACGTAGTCTAGGGTTTACACAATAAGCCATACATCTTCACTTTCGTACAAGAACTTAGAGCCCTCGTTTAGGGTAATGGCTAAGACGAGACCTTTAGTAGAATATATATACACATATTTTTAATCCACCTTCAAGCACGTTCGGGGCGCAGACGAAGGGCCAATAAGGTACATTCCCGCTTACCTTAAAAGGATGTCTGCTTCCTTGTAATATGACGGCAAGTTAGCATTTTAAAAAAACAAGTACGAGCTACTAGTACCAAACCTGCACTTGATGGATCATGGATAAGTGACCCAAACGTTCGACAGCTACCTTTATATACAACATCTAGCCCTATGTCCCAGCTGGCTGATATGTAATATCCCCCTCAACAAAAGGCACGCAATATCGTTAGGTTGGTTGTGTCTTTGGAAGCCATGGTCAAGATAACTCCATGCACACAGTTTACGAGTTCTTGCTCTTGAAGAGTCTGAACAATGAAAGAGGTTAATAGATGAAAATAAACAAACAGCTACATCCATGTCCTCGCGCTTCATAAATCATGTCCTTCTAGTGTCTCCTTCACCAGCCTCTATCTTGAAATTGCGGAAAAGTAGTCTAGGGTATATACAGTGAATTATACGTTAACGCTATTATGCGGCACCTCAAATCCGTCGTTACAAGCAATACTATAAACAATACTATATAGATTGAAGTAAATCAAGGCTCTACATCAAAGCCCTGCTTAATACAAGCTTGCGGGAAAGTAGTCTGGGGGATATACAGCAATTTATACGTCAACTGTATTATACATTATCTTCAAGCCGTTGTGTTATGCGGTGCTGTATACTGTATTACAGAATTTAAAACTTTTCTAAGCTTAATAGCAAAACTATCCTACTTTACAATTACGGAAAATTAGTCTAGGGTATATACAGCGATTTATACGTTAACTCCATCATACATCATCTTAAAGTCGTTATTTCATGCAGTGCTGGATGCAGTATTACACATTTTAAAACTTTTCCAAGCTTAACAGCAAAACCATCCTGCTTTAAAATTACAGAAAAGTAGTCGAGGGTATACACAGTAATTTATACGTTAACGCTATCATACATTATCCTAAAGCCGTTGTTCCAGGCAGCTCCGTTCGCTGTATTACACATTTTAAAGCTTTTCTAAGCTTAACAGCGAATCTATCCTGCTTTAAAATTGTGGAAAAGCAGTCTAGGGTATACACTGCAATTGATACGACAACCCTATTATGCAGCACCTTGAAGCCGTGGTTATATGCAGTAACATAAACTCTGCTATGCACTTGGAACAAAATCAAAGCCCTACAGCAAAATACCTCCTGTTCTACAATTGTAGTAAGGTAGTCCAGGGTATACTCAATGAGCTGTACAACGACGTTACCACGCGGCAGCTCAAAGCCATCGTTCAAGACAACACTATAAACTCTACCGCACAGATCTATAAGTATATCATCGGGCCGCTGACAGTTACTATCTCTACAATTATGGCACTAGTGTTTGCGTCAAGGGTCTCCAATTCTCAAATTACGGAAATGTAGTCTGGGGTATACACAGTGAGTTATACGTGGACGCTATCGTGCGGCACTGCAATACCATCGTTTAAGGCAATACTGGAAATCATCCACACATTCTAAATCAAATCAAAGCCCAATGTCAAAATTCCTCCTGTTTCGAAACTGTGCGAAGATGGTCCAGAGTATACACAGTGAGCTATACGTCGACGCTATAATGCGCCAACTCAAAACTGTTGTTGAAGACAATACCGTTCACTCTACTACATACGCACACTTTAAAATAAATAGAAGCCGGACATCAAAACCCCTCCACATCACCACTACCAAACCTCACAAAGCTCAAGACTCAAAAAGCACAGGGTGTTGATCATTCCGCATCAGACGTCAAAGCCGCCATCTCCGAAAAGCATTTCAACGCCATCTTGACGAAGCTCAAGATGGAGTACTGCTCTCTAAGATTATGAGGTAAGCCCCAGTCTAGCTGCATCCCGTCAGTCTGCGCCTTCCCTCACCTTCACCACGGGCGCCACACCTTTCACCACCTTGCTAGCGGCGGTACAATTTTCCAACGCAGAACACAACAACCGACCCCGTCGCTCCTTCAGCCATCACTCACCCAACACCTCCATATTACCATGTTCGTGCCCCCACCATGGCATCGACGGCGACAGACGTGGTCATCCCGTGCGCACATCCGGCGCCGAAGCCTCCTCCGTAAGTATAGCGCGTTGTCGAATGTCTGGATACGCGTTGCAGAGTTGAGCCTGCCCATATTCGTCGCCAAACGCGCGGCATCTCAGCTAACGAGGATGCTGACAGGAGCGCTTATGATCGCATCGTCGTCATCGAGGTCGGCCCTGACGATGCCCCGAAGAAGTTCTCCGTCTACCGCGGTCTGTTATGCTTCCACTCCAAATACTTCGACAATATGCTGAACGGTGGATTTCGCGAGACGGGATCGGACCATCTGCGCCTGCCTGATGTCGATGTCGATGTCGATGTGTTCCAGATATTCTATGATTGGATGAACACCGGAAGTCCGAGAATAATGGGCTTAAATAGCACAAGACAGATGTGGAACAACATAATGAAACTTTACGTCTTTGCCGACTACTACCAAGTAGACGACCTTAAGAATACCGCAGTGGATCTCTATCTCAACTTTTTCCTCGATAATTGGATGCTTCTAGTCGAACTGTCGAACTATATCTACGACAATACCACTGCTTCTGCCAAGCTACGAAAGCTACACGTCCATTTGCACTGCGAGGCTTGGAAGTTCAAAGGAATCGAGCAGATTCCCCATTTTCTTCCCAAGGACTTCCTTATAGACATCATTGCAACCTCGAGAGAGATGCAGATCGCACTCGGCTCCCGTTCTGCTATGAGAGAGCTTCGCACCAGCGCGTGGAAGGCTAAACAGAGGGAGAATTGTTGCAGCATGTTTCACGAGCACTCCGAACTTATCTCTCACTCAAACACAATCCAAGACGGTAGGGATACTGAAGAAAGCTCCAAGATCAGCCGGGGATGAGCTTGCTGGGAACATAGTCTGGTGAGCTCGCAAATATGGAGTAGTGTCCATTGTGATGACGGATATTAAGGCACGCGTCAAAAGCCTGAGTATGTTCTCCACAGTTTCCCTGGTAGAGAAAGAAACTACAGGGTATTCCTGGCCCTGCGTTCTATTCATGCAGTATTTCGTCCTCTGTGTAACTTGCACCATCTAAGCAAGAGGGCCAATATTGGCTCGCACGTTTGCCGTAGAGAACTTTCAGAACCGTGTTCAATTGTCTCAAGCGACGCCAAACCAGGGTTTTGAATGTCAGTAGTAGAGGAGGGAATAGAATCGAACGGAATGGTTTCAAGCAAGACATGAACTGCATGAGCGTGTTCAAAATGGCTTAGAGATACACCAATCCGCATCACTGAAAGCATCAAGTCTGATATACAAATCATTGGATTCATTCACCACATCCAACATGATAATGTAGTTCGAGAAAAGTTTAACATTTTTATATCATCTGGCTTTTCTTGGGCTATAATGTGGTGACGTGGGTGACTCAGCAATGAGAGTGAATGTGTAATCACGTGATCATCGCTCAAAAACTTGAATCCGGAATGCTTCAGCGACAATATGTTGATCTAAAATAATATCCTGATGCAAGTAGAAGTAAACATGATCTCAGATATTATCATTCAAGATGCAAATTGCGTCGAAAAGAGACTGGAGTGTACCTTCCTCATGCGGTTCCTCAAGTGCTGAGTCTTGGCTGCGAAGACACTCAAGCACCCACACTAAGCTTCACTCTCTGTCTCTCCTCGAACACCGACGACACCATCTTTTTCTCTGAGGCCGAGGCAACCCACCATTCTCGAAGGATATGAAACAAAACGGCCCCATAAATAACTATCTGCTGATTGGTGGATCATCTCAACTTTGGTTTCGAAACGGCGGTTCTGGCCACAAGCCAGCCTTGCAATCTCGTTTCACTGTTTTTACACAGGTCTGCATAATCGGGTATTAGCGCCAGATAATATAGGCAAAACAAGTTGTATTGGCGAGCAAAATCTTGCGCACTATCACTACGCGGGGGCTTAGCGGTCGCTGCACGCGGAATAGCGCAGCGGCTATCCAGCGATCAAACAGATGTCAGAGCGGTAACTGAATCAATTCAATACGCGCCGGCATGACAGAGATTCGATGATGGGACAATATGGGTGAGGTTTAAAAGCTTTCAGTGCCCGCGAGTTCTTTATTTTCACAGCAGGCAAGTCCTTCTTCGTTGCAGCTATCCATTCATTCTTTAGTCAAGTTCTCACTCATTCTTCCTCACATTCATTTAAGTTTTACTTCCGCGCGATCTGAGATCCGTCATTCTTTCACAATGTTCTCTAAGACTATCATTGCTTCTACACTCCTTGCCGCTGTGTCGGCTCATCAGAACTTCCATCAGTTCTGGGTCAATGATGTGTCGCCTGGTTACCAAGCCGGTATCCGCATGCCGCCGTCAAATAGCCCTGTAGTATGTATGCCTCGACCAACCGCCTTTCGGTACTAACGATGAATAGACCGACGTTACGAGCAACGACATGGCCTGCAATGTTGGTGGCAGCAAAGTCCCTTCCGGAGTCGTGACAGTTGCCGCCGCCGAGGGCGACACGATCAAGGTTCAGTGGGATCAGTCGGGCCATCCCGGACCCATCACCCACATGCTCTTCGGTCCTGTCGATGATGCCAGCCAGGCTACTGGTATCGGTTCATGGGTCAAGATCGATGAGCTCAACACCCAGGATGGGAAGTGGGCGAGCGAAATCATGGGCGCCAACAACATGACCCATACCTTCAAGCTTCCGACTGGTCTGAAGAGTGGAGAATACCTGGTCAGTAATTTTTCCACTATAACCCCAGCCCAATATCATGGCTAATGCCTTCCAGCTCCGCTCTGAAATGCTCGCCCTCCACGGCGCCCAGACTTCTGGTGGTGCTCAATTCTACATCGGATGCGCCCAGCTCAAGATCACCGGCACCGGATCTGGCGCTTGCTCACCCAGCATCAAACTACCGGGTGCCTACAATGCCGAAGACCCCAACATCTTCATCTCCAACTTCTACAACGGCTTTGATCTGACCACCTACACTGCCCCCGGTGGACCTGTTGCCTCGTGCGGTGGTTCGGGTTCCAGCTCGCCTGTGTCTTCTTCTGCCCCTGTTGCTTCCAAGCCCGCCAACGACACCCTCATTGCTTCTTCGACCGCTGCTTCAGCTCCTACCACAGCTGTTGCCGCTGCACCTAGCTCTTCCGTTGCCGCCCCGAGCACTCTTGCTACATTCGTTAGGCCGTCTTCCAAGCCTTCTTCTGGCTTTGCTGCACCATCTGGCGTTGCGGCTCCGTCGGGAACTGGCAGCGCGGACAGCGGCAGTGTGGCCAAGAAGTACTACCAGTGTGGCGGCTCAAACTGGACTGGCGCGACGACCTGCGAGTCTGGTGCCACGTGCAAGAAGCATAATGAGTGGTACTCGCAGTGTGTTTAAGTGCCGTCTTTTGTGTGGTTGGTAATGTTTGTTAGGGGTGCACATTTACGTTCTTGTATATTCTATTCTTGGTTGAAATATAACTTTTGATACTTCACACAATCATGCCTTTGAGGTTAAGAGCTATGAGCTTTCTTTTCCCATGTTATGGATTAGATGCCCACATTGACGTAGTGCTCCCCCTTTATTGCCTAGTATATAATTACGCCGCCCAGCACACAGAGAGAGCCAAAAATTTCCCTAGTTTTCTTCGCATAGTTTTGAAGTTCAACCATATTCCATAACATCTGCTTATCATCTAACTAACAGTCACAGTCACAGTCACAGACAGACATGCTCTCCTCTCATCCGACCTCATTCACACCTCCCACACACTCCACCCCATCCCCCTCCAAACAAACACCACAAACGCCAGTATTACCCCGACCGCACAACGCACATCCCACAACCCCCAAACACCGAGGGAAACGCCAAAACAAACCCCTCCATACCATACCGCCAAGAAAGCCCCCCGCTAAACCCCAGACCAGACACGAGAAAAGCAGAAGCAGAAGCAGAAGCACATGGTATCCTTAATCATATCATCGACAAAAAAAAAACACGGAAAGACCGACGAGAAAGGGAGAGAAAGAGGCGGGAGACGGGAATAGAAGAGAAGAGAAGGGGTCAAATCCGCGCCTGCACCCGACGCACACGACGATTCTACCGCCTGGGCACCATTCCCATGACGCCCGTCATGCGCCCCCCGCCAGCATTCAGGCTCTGCTGGACGATCATGGCCGCTGCCTGGGCTGCTGCGAGACGTTCCTATCGCGCTCATTAGTTTCATCCGTACATATGCCGACCTCCATCTTCTCGCATGGATTTAACGGTGCTGGATGAACGTACCTTCTGTCTGCTCCGATCCTTCAAATACCTCTCCGCCTCAGGCCTCATCCGTAGAATCCTCAATATCATGTCATCGTTAGGATCGGCCTGCGCCTCCTTCCTCTTCTCTTCCTTGGCCTTGCGCATAGTACCCAGATTCCTGCTCAGCATGATAGTCTTGTGTTTGCGACTCGGCATGCCCGTGAGTCCTGCAGCGCCGCCGAATTGATGACCTTGCGACGGTGCGACAGACAATCTATTGTTATTCTGTGCTTCTTTCTGACGCTTCTGTGTCGCTGCCGCCATACTTTCGGAGATGCGGATCAGGTCCTCGGTCGGGTCAAAGTAGAAGAAATTGAGGTTCTGGATCTCGTGGTACTTTGGTGATTTGAGCACGTCCATGGGGACACCATCCGAGTTTCCGTCTTCGTCGGCGGCGTGGAAAAAGTCAAAGAGGAGTTGGAGCCATTTGAAGACGATGTCGACTTCCTGGCGTGTTAGCGGGCGTTGTTGGCTTAGTTTATCGCTGAGAGGCGGAACGAGGAGCGACTCGATGGTCGCGAGGACTTCTTTCCATAGACGCGTCATGACCATGATCATCGCAGCGTCCGTCAGTGTCTCCTTCATGATGGCAAAATTCTCGTTGAAGTAGTCGAACAGAGGCTCCAGCGCTTTCGTGACGTCTTGTTGTGTGACAGTCTGCGCTACGGACTGCGGGCGGGCCTGGCGTGAGAAGAAGCCAGTCACGGACGAGACTGTGATGCCGCGATTAAGCAGAGCTTTGAGCGCTCGCCGTGAAAGACTGTGGTTGATAAAAGATGAGAGCTATGCATGTCAGCGAGTTCCAGAACAACTAGCATGAAACCCACCTTGTCGGTAATCTTCCGCGTCATGTCACGCTCCGTCCTCTTTAACGTCCTAAATGCCTTGCCAAAGTAGAACTGAATGTCGTCTCGCTCGCCTTCCATACTAACACGAAGGAGCAATCGACCCTGCGTATCTAGGTCCAGCCAGTACTCGCGAGGCATGTAGTCACGGAAGTGCGATGGGTCGAGCTTTAGTGACGTACGGCCAACACAGTCATGATCGCCCAGAGTGTCCCAATCCCAGATCGTGGCGATGATATTGAGAGGGCCGTTCGTGGTGATATCAATCGTCTCGTCCCACCGCGGGTTCAGGCTGCCGTAGATGACACGCGTCTTCGCAAGACGCTTCTGGTATTCATCGCCCAAGACAACATACGGGTCACTAAGCCCGTTGATGTCGCACGCTTTGAGGTCTTCCGCTTCGATGATCTTAATTGTGAAGACGTAGCTGTTATTACGAGGCCGCTGCTGTGGGGGAGGTGCATGCTTGGCGATGACATCCGCGCACGCATCGACATTGATCTCGCGCTCTAGCTTGTCCAGCCGTTGGATGGCATATTCAATGTTGTTGAGTTTGACAAGAGACTGCGGATATTAGCGCTACTTACGGGCTGCAAGAGATTGACTCACCTCGGGATAAAAGTTGAACGGCTCAATCTTCTCCTTGCCCGTATACAGGTCCTTGGCCATGGAAAGCCACTTCTCTTGCCGCGACTGGTTTGCCGCCGCCTCCTGCTCTGGCGTCAAACGATCCATCTCTCTGCTGAATTTCTGCTCCACCAGTTCGCAATACCGCGCAAGACCAAGACCAATCGATTTCGAGACTGTAGTCATAAACTTGGCATACTGCAGGTCGTCGTCCCAGTTCAGTGATACAATTTGATCGATGCTCTGGTTGAAGGAGCGGAACATGTCCACGACCGAAACGCTGTGCCGCTCGTCATCCATTGCGACGGGGTTGATAGACTCGATCTGGAACTTGTCCGCCTTGAACGCATTCTCGACCCATGAGACCAGGTTTGCGTCCGTCATCTCAATCCACCGCCACACAAAGTCCTGCAGCAGACCTTCAATATGAAAGCCAAATTGACGGTTCGGTAGCGCATCTTTGTGGATTCGACGAATCTCCACAAGCTCCTTGTACAGGTCGAAGCCGTCCTGAATGGGCACCTCCTCGCCTTTTTCGTGTGCAACATCCATGATCTTGGCGACCAGGTCTCGCGCATCCGCAGCATACGAAGGAAACACTTCCTCAACCAGACACATCATCGGACTGACGCCCATAATCTCGGGGTTCTTGCGATACCGTTTTTGAATCTTCTCGCAAAGCTTGACGACTGCTTTTCCGAGTTCAATGACATTGTAGAACTCCCACTCCTCGCTGCTCGCGGGGACGTGCTTGGCGAGCAGCGCAGAATACACCTCGCCGGCTCTCGTCCTGAGCGCCTTCTGTAGCTCTTCGCTGAACTGGTCAAGATCTTCGGGATGGGCGCTGAAGAGGGGGTCTTCGTAAATGTGGTTATTGAGGACATACATGAGAGGACCTAGTGGCGGTGCTTTCGCATCAAACGCCAGGAGCATCAGCTCATATAGCTCTCGCAGTAAACACTCGTGAAGGGCTGCGAGAATATGCTGATTCAGCGCATAGTCGTGCACTGTCCACTTTGAACGATCAAAAAGTGAGTCTGGTACAGCTAATTGGCTCATGCGGCGGGACTTTTTGTCCACTGGCGGAGGTTCTTTGACATAGTTGAAGGCTGCATCGAGCGTATCGAGGCTGATTGCCTGCTCCTGATATTTGTCTTTTATCACGTCCAGGAAGAGTACGAGGCGCGAGAATTGTGGCAACCGCCACCGCAATGCAATCTCGTTCAGCAGCTCAGCAGACTGCTTCGACAACAGTTTGATTGACGGAACCTCGCTCGTCGCTTCTGATGGCTGCAGCTCGGTATCCGCAAGATCGTAGGTGAGAGCTTCCTTGAGCACTGCTCGGTAATATACGCGAGGGTCTGGGGGAATATATGTAAACGGCTCGTCATCGTTCTCACTGATGCTGAGGTTGCCCATATCGACAGGCTGGTCAATGACATATGACGACCCATTCTCGGTGTTGGCGCGACTTCGCCCAAGCTCGTGGTAGCCCGATGCAGCGGGTGCGCCTGGCCTGAACTGTGGCACTGAGCCGCCTGGAGTGCTCTTTGCTAGCTCAGGGTTCGACTGCACTATAGCTAAGATCATCTGTGAAATGTCGTGGATTTCCTGCTGCTTCCAAGCTTGATACGCATCCTCCAGATCAAAGTCGTCGCTGTTGAGCGTCTTCTTGCTCATCAAGTTGAGATGTGCCTGGTACGTCTTGAGATCTTGCAGCGCCGCTTTTTCTGTCCAGACGGATTTGTATGTATTGATGTCGTTTTGAACGTCTTGGTAGGAAATGGCGAATATGCGCGAGACGACCAAAACGAGTGGCATGTCTTTGACTTCGTAGCTGAGCGGCACCTCGACCTCGATGGTAGATCCGCCCTGCCCGCCATTCCGCTGGTTCTCCGCCGACAAGTCCTGGTCGTGCATGAGCAGCTTCTTCTCCATGGTAGCTAGCCGCGACGTCAATTCAGGCCTGTCCCGCGTCCAGTCGTGCTCTTTGAGGGTGGAGCTAACGAGGCGAATGAAGAGGGCGACATGGCGGTCCACCATCAGCTTCCAGCTCTCGTCGCCCGGGGGTTTTCCCTTCTGCAGCTCTTTTGTGGCGTTTGAGAAGAAGATGAGTAGCAGGTCCTCCACGCGCCTGTCCTTCTCCATCGACTTGCGGAATTGAGGCGCCTTGAACTCGTTCAGAAACACGGCAAACGTGCGCTTGACGGTCGCATCTTTGAATTCCGGCATCCGCTCCCTCCCCACCAACACGCCCGTTATCCGCTTATCCAGCTCTGCCATGAATCCATGAGGGAAGCGCGTGCTCTTCGAGTCGCGGATCAGCGAGATATCCTTGACGAGGTCGGTCACGGAGGTCGACGAGCGCTGCACAGGGCGGGGCGGGGCGGCGACATGCTGGACGCGCTTCTGGCGGGGCTGCAGGAGGTATGCGAGGTAGGCGGCGCGGAGGGCGAAGAGGTAGGCGTCTTGGGCAGAGACGGGGCGCTTCCCCTGTGCTGCTGCGGAGCCCTTGCGCTGGAGGCGGTCGCGGGCCTGGAGACTGTTGATGCGGCGGTTGCTGCCACGGGTCGTCTCCATGGCGGTGGGTGGAATCCGTGTTATATTAGGCGTACGGAGGCGGAGGGAGTCTTATTGAGTAGAGGGCGAGGACGTTGGCATATCAACAACCAGCGGATCGGCGTAGTCCTGGTCGAGGTCCAGGGCCGCACCTGCCAGATGGCGGGGTCCTGCTCTTAATCTTACGGCCGGCGCTTCTCTTCCTCTTGATCTGTGGCAAATGTATTAGTTTCCTCCTTTTTATTCCAGCTTTCCAATGGTTGTCGAGGTGCAGCAGCGGCAGCGAATGTTGGTCGTGAGGTGAGGTGGTGAAGTGGTGAAGTGGTGAGGCCTGGCAGCTCGAGTGCGTCACAAGGCCGGTGTTCGATGTTGTTGCGGGATCAGCCTGCACCCAAGAGATGAACAAAGTTTAAATTAGACTGAACTAGTGCAGTGGCTCCAGCATCAAAGCGAAACGAGGCACAAGTCTTGCTTCATACATACATCATCATATACAGCACTCGAAGCTGGGACACTGCATGTGGAATTCTCGTCCTGAACCACATGACTTGGCGTCGGCGCAACATTGACAGAACCGTCTGATCTCCTCTCGACACCACTCTTCCATCCACCCATGTTGATCACTTTCGACTTTCAACAGGATATGTGACACATCGCATAGCCAGGTACGGACGGGACGTCGCCTGTCACATGAAAGCTACTTAAGCCGGCTCCCAACGACCTACACAGCAACAACCATCCAACCTGCCTACCCAACTACTTGCACTACTTGCGCCCGCCAACAGAACATGCCATTCCACCCCCCGACTCTTCAACTGCACGCGCAAAGCACCCACCCACTACACCCATAGTCAATCCACCCACCTGTGTTACAACTCGAATCACAACAATCATGTCCTCCTCGCAGTCGCCCCCCGCCCAGCCCGACCGTCCGCGCCTCACCGAAGCCCAGAAGAAGGAAAACCACATCCGCTCCGAGCAAAAGCGCCGCGAAGCTATCCGCGAAGGCTTCGACCGCCTCGCCTCCATCGTGCCGGGCATGCACGGCCAAGGCCGCAGCGAAGCCATCGTGCTCGAAGCCACCCTCGACCTCATGCGCAAGAAGGTTCTGGAGCAGCACGAAATGGTGCAACGCGGGAAGGCAAAGGGCCTGGACATGTCGCAGTTCGAGCTGGATCCGCAGACGGTGCAAGCCGCCAAGGACCAGCTTGCGCGCAACAAGCAGGAGGCGGACGCCCAGAAGGAGTAGTTGTTCAAGGATCGTGGGACTCTGTATCGGTACTATTGAGTGGTGACGCTAGATGGGGGTGTGGGAGACTGTCGATATGCTATGCAGGCTTCCTGTGAACCGGGTGCACTGGGCGGAGAGGCACTGTGATGTCTTCAGACCTCATGCGATTATGGGAAGCGGGGAGAATGGCTTAGGGGACAGAGATGCAGAGGGAGCGACGGACGAGGACTGGGTCTGCTGTGTATTTGTCTATGAGTTCTTTCATCATACCAGGGCTCGGATTGGTTCATGCATGGGTTCACGAGCGGGTATGATTTGAGTTATATTGCTATTGCTTGGAATAACTATCTTCCCGCCGGCTTTTGGAGCACGCAAAACCTGCGACTTGCACTTTCGAACCATTTCCTCAACGAAACGTCATCCAATGCCAATCTCTCAACCCAACCCGTGCCTTCCTCATTCCATCCCATTCACCCCCGCACAGACCAATGACGCACATTTCCTTATCGATAAGCCGGATCCCCAAAGAAATCCCACCCCTGCACCCTTCTCCACCCAACTTACAACACCCTCATAATGTCCTTCAGCTTCGGTTTCTCAGGCGACGACATAGACACAGAAAGCGACCCCCCTCCCTCAAACGCCGCCCAAAATGTCTCCTCAACAACAAACCCAGAGTCAACCATGCCCCCACCGCTCCCCGCGCGAACACATGACCTAGACGACCTGGTAGGTAAGAGTTGCCAATATTCACCTTGTACAATGCGTATAGGATGGTAGCTGACAGAAAACCCAGCTCGCAACCCTCCCAGATAAAATCTCATGGAGCATGTTCGAAACCACAAGTCCAAGAGGTCACACCGCCCGCCTCCCACGGCGCGAACTCTTCGACGTCCGCCTGCAACTCATGGCCGAAGACGACGGAACGACCCAGAACCCTCTTTCGGGTCTAGATGTATGCCTGCCCTCTCCCCCATCTTTACATCTTTCCATCCCATCCCATCTCTCCCCCCGCCTCCCCTAACATCCTCGCAGTCCACCGACCTCCTCCCCAACACCTACGAAGGCGGCTACAAGACCTGGGAATGCAGCACCGACCTCGTGCGCTTCCTCCTGGACCGCGGCCCGCGCAAGGATCTCGACGACCTGGTGCGCGTCAACCACGTCGTCGAACTGGGCTGCGGGTCCGCGCTGCCGTCGCTGCTGCTGTTCCAGTACGCGCTAAGGAACGCGCTCGTGGGCATGTATTTCTCGCTGACGGATTACAATGGCGATGTGTTGCGGTTGGTTACGGTGCCGAATTTGGTGCTGGCGTGGGCTGGGGCGGTGGGGGAGGGGTGTTTTGGCGGGATCGGGGGGAAAGAGGGAGACGGAGAGGGAGAGTTTTATATTACTCCCGACGTACTGGCGAGATTCAAATCTACGCTCGCTACCCTGGGGATTACCCTAACACTCCTCTCGGGCTCTTGGACACCTATCCCCACGCTCCTCAGCCTCATCCCTTCATCCCCGGACCTCAACACTTTCATCCTCGGGTCGGAAACTATCTACTCGCCCGCCAGCCTGACGGCGTTCACGGAAGCGATTTCCGAGCTGATGAAGAGGGTGAAGAGCGGGAAAGCGGTTGTGGCGGCGAAGAGGGTGTATTTTGGCGTGGGGGGGAGTGTGGATGGATTTAGGGGGGAGTGTGCGGGGAGGGGGTGTGTGGCGTATGAGGTTGAGTTTGAGGGGTTGGGGGATGGTGGCGATGGCGGGGTTAGGAGGTGTTTGGTTGAGGTGCAGATGTATTAGATAAAATACAAAATAGCGCGTCCAAAGGGGTCTTGTTCATAATAATGTGCATGTGGGGGTATCTAACAATGTCCTAGAGAAAAAAAGAGGGGGAAATATCCATCATATCCAATACCATCCCATCTCTTACATGCCAAAGGAAATGAAACACAACCATAATTCATCCAACAAACCACAACCTCGTCGCAACAACTCCTTCCGTCCTCGTTCCTTTCCCTTTCCCAACATAAGAATCCTACTTCTTCTCCCTCGCAACCACAGTCGGCATATCCCCCTTGCCAACACTATCCGGCAACTCCCTCCTCGCCCTGTCCTCACCCTCCCCCACCCCCATCCCCACCAATCGCTCCATAGCCCGCCTAACGCTCTCCCGATCCCTCCCCAACCGCTCCCCCCTCAAATCCTTAAACCCCTCCAAACTCCCCGAAATAACATCAATATGCTGTCTCAGCGGCGTATGCCCCCTGTAACCCAGCAATTCGGGCGTCGCGACGTTAGCGCTCAGATCCTCCAACCCGGCGGCAATTTCCTGCAGTTTGACGAGCGTGGCGGTGACGTGGTCGAGGGCGAGGTTCTTGTACTGGATGACCTGTGCGAGGAGTTTCAGGGAGCGCTCGTTGGACTTGCGGTTTGCGCGGTTGCCGCCGAGGAAGGTCCAGAGGCTGGAGAGGAGTTCGTCGTGCGATCTGGAGATTTTGACGTTGTCGTGGATGGCCATGTCGCCGATGATGTCGAGCTGGGCCTCGAGTGTGCGGAGCAGGTTTTTCAGGGCGACCGCGACGTCGATGAGGTCGAGGATTTCGGGTTTGATTTGAGAGAGGTGCGTGAGGTAGCGGTCGAAGATGAGCTCGTCGATTGTCTTGGGGGGCGCGATGAAGACGGAAACGGGGTTGATGTAGGAGAGGGCGCGGGAGATGGTGCCTGTGGTGGCTTCTTGCTCGGCAAGGCCTTCGAGGTCGCGGAGCGTCCAGTCGTTTGTGATGATGACTTTGCTGAGGGTGCTGCCGATTTTGACGTTGTAGTTGATTAGCGCGTCAGAGGCTTCTTTGCCGATTTGCATGAAGTTTTCGAGCTCGTTGTCGAGGCTGTGGCGGGAGGGGAGCTGCGAGTGGCGGACTAGGGAGCGGATGTCGCTGACCGAGTTTGTGCCGACACGGATGTGCATGGAGAGATTGTCGGCTTCTTTGGAGGCTTGCACGACGTCTTCAAAGGCGGATTGCACGTTGACTAGGGTGTCGAAGTCGGGTTCGGGATGTGGAAGGCGTGGGGACCGGTTGGCACAGAAGGGGACCAGGTAGGATGTGCCTGGGATCATGCAGAGGGGAGCTAGCGTTCGCGTGACGGTGCCCTGCAGAAAGTTGGAGATGATGTGGACTCCGGCAGCGAGGAGGAAGACTGTAAGTGCGACTCCGAGGATTGGCGTGCCGAAGTGGTGCATGGCATAGCGGAAGACGCCGAGGACATACCGGGTGATGGGCCAGAGAGCATGTCGCCAGAGGAGGTCAAGGTAGTGACCGAGCTTAGGATCTTCTTCTTCTTGCTGTGTAGGACGGTGTCGGGGTTGCATCGTTGCAGTACTCTTATTCTTAATATGAGGTGAAGTTTCCGTGTTTGCGGACTGGCTGCGCGGAGTTGACTGTCTAGGTTTACGAGTCCGTAGTTGAGATTTGCGCAGAGGCGATCCGTTGTTGAAGTCGGTGTTGCCACTCATAGATGGCATTATAAAGCTAGGCTCAACGGATGGAGGGGTGGGTTGATGAATCCTAGTATTTTGTGGAGTCTTTGAAGGCCGTGAGACTGTGCGACTAGTTTTTGGCCTTGTGGCTGTCGTAAAATTGTCTTGGGGGGTTTGTGAAGATGCTCGCGTAATCCTAGGCGGAAGAGGCGTTGCCATGTGATCTTCGTTCTGCGCATATTCACTTTCACTCCCGTCAGCGAACGAGGACGCAGAGTGGACAGACGCGCCGCCATCGGATGAATAGTTTTCGTCTCCCCAGGAGTCGCCGAGACTGCCACGCAGCTTGCGCGAGCGTGTGCGGCTCATGTTGAAGGATGTTTCGGCAGGTTGGAGGGAAAACGGTGTCTGATATTGGGGAGTTGTTGGCGGAGGAGGTGAGTTGTAGGTATGATAGATTTGTGGAAAATGCCTGTTCGTTGTTCGCTACATGGTATGAAGAGGCTGGGAAGGGAAGTTGCCACTGCCTAATGTAACGTGGGTGGATCAATCAGCCGTAGGCTCCAAGGAGCACTCTTTATTTTCTATCATGAATATCAGAAAGTAAATCTCGAGAAGTTAGTAGAAAGGAGGATAATGGAAGTGACAACACTGGGTGGAAATGTGAGCAGTGCGGTCTGATGCAGCGACGTCATCGTGGCAGTAGTGGCTAGTGGCTGTGGTGGCTAGTGCCGCTAGGCCGCTAGTCCGACCTTACAGCTCAACTTCCACCCACGCCGAAACGCGTCCAGATTTCTCGATGCCGCGATTACGGCAGCTTTCCTCCATCTTCCAGGCCGCCAAACGCATCCAATTGCGTCCGGTACATTATCGCGA
Source organism: Byssothecium circinans (assembly GCA_010015675.1). Classification (NCBI taxonomy): domain Eukaryota; kingdom Fungi; phylum Ascomycota; class Dothideomycetes; order Pleosporales; family Massarinaceae; genus Byssothecium; species Byssothecium circinans. The sequence continues at coordinate 210,717 of ML976998.1, read as the reverse complement.
CCATGCCCGGCTTCTCATCCGAAGCTGTTCATGCTCAGCGCCGCAGCAATTCCCGCAGTCGGTGACGGCCTCCGACCAAGGAAATGCACAGCTCAATCCCACAACATCTGACCCTCCTACTCCCACCGCCAATCACCGCTACATCGCCCGAACCCACGATCTTTTCATAACGTCAAGGTATTCCCCTGGGTCACCGCTGCTCCTCCCAAATGGCGCGTACGTTTTCCAGAAGCTGCAGGCTTTTCTGCGGGCGCAATATCCACAGTTCGGCTTTGAGGAGGTCATTACACCGACAATATACAAAAAGTCGTTGTGGGAGAAATCGGGGCATTGGGACAACTATGCAGAGGACATGTTTAGCGTGCAGGGGCGGGGTTTGACGGGCAAGACAGAGAATGCGGGGCCAGGGCAGGATGAAGAGTTTGGATTGAAGCCAATGAACTGTCCAGGGCACTGCCTTTTGTTCAGGGACAAGACGAAGAGCTATCGGGACTTGCCGGTCCGGTATGCAGATTTCAGTGCGCTGCATCGGAACGAGATTTCGGGAGCTCTGTCAGGATTGACGCGGGTACGGCGGTTTCACCAAGATGATGCGCACATCTTCTGTCGGCCGGACCAGATTTTGAGTGAAATAGAATCGACGCTGCGATTTGTGGGCATGGTGTATGACACATTTGGACTCGGGCCGTACAAGCTGCTTCTCTCGACACGGCCAAAAGACCATTTCATCGGCACGGAGGAAGAATGGAATCGCGCAGAGGAGCAGCTGACGAATGCATTAAACAACAGCGGCAGAGATTGGGCCACCAACGAAGGAGACGGCGCCTTCTACGGTCCCAAGATTGACATCATCCTCAAAGACTCCAATGGAAAAGAGCACCAGACCGCCACCATCCAACTCGACTTCCAGCTCCCGCAGCGCTTTGATCTTTCCTACCCAGCTTCGCTGCAGGAAGTTGAAACGCTACCAGCAGTTGAAGGCATAGACCCTTCACTCCGCCGACCCGTCATCATTCATCGCGCCATCTATGGCTCATTGGAGCGCTTCATGGCCCTGCTCATTGAGCACTACGCCAACAAATATCCCTTTTGGCTCGCCCCGCGGCCCGCAACTATTCTCTTGCTAAATACCGAGCCATCCGTCATAGAATACGCACAGCACATCAAAGCCGTCCTTTCCGGGCTACCTTCACCACCTCCCGTTTCACCCGACACGCCAGCCCCCAAACCCACGCCACAACCTCTCTCAACAACACACCTCCCCATCGACATTGACGTGAGCAGCCGTTCCCTGCAGAAGAAGTTGTTCGAAGCAAGGCAAAAAATGTATAACCACGTCATCGTTGTTGGCAACCGGGAAACTGAGTCGAAGACCATGCGGCTGCAGATAGAGAATCAACCAAATGAGGACAAGGCTGTGGGCGTCTTGGAGGAGGTTCTGGGAAGGAAGATGGGGGATGAGGATCGGTCAAAAGGTCAGATCAGTGTAGGGTTGGGTGTGGAAGAGGCGAGGAGGTATTTTGAGCATTTGGTTGGTCGGTATTTGTAAGGTGTAGACTATGTTAGTGTTTGTACAATGTATGAAGTAGGGTAAATGTAAAATATATGTATTCTTCAGGACTCAACTTTACGCCTCCTACAGCCAGTTAGTAAAGGTGATGTACAGGGATCATTATTGCCAAAATGCTGTCGATATTCACATGCCGTGCTGTTGGTCTAGTCCAGCCTAAGCCATGTTTGGTCGACTAGCGGCGGCAGAACGTTTTCCCGCCTCACAACTTCAAACATCCAAACGTCTTGCAAAACTCACTATCTTTCTTCATCTAGCCTCCATCTTGTCATTCCGTCTTTGTAGAAAGACGTTGAACACATCTTCTCTTTATGGATTTGCTTGAGTGATAGATCGTGTCGCAAGAGATATCAAACGATAATAGATGCAGATACGGATCGAGGAGGCTGCATTGGGCAAAGCATCATTTCACTTGCGCAGACAGACCTTCACATGCTCACATCAGTCGTGGGGAGCTTCCACCCACAGCTTCGACATGCACTTCATGCGAGTTTATCCCCCACATAGCCACCGAAACGGCAGTGTCCTGCACCTGATACCGAATGACCTGCTCTCAAAATGGCTGTGCTGACTGCTATACCCGGATTCTTCTTCCTCAAGTCTCGCCTCGCGGCCGAAATCTCAATGAAGAAAAAAGTAAGAGAGGCGTTGAATCCCTCGAGTGTGGGTGTGGTTATTGTCGCCTATGGCTTTAAGGGACCAGCCTCAGCTTCCGCAACCCGCGCTCCGCCCCTCTGTAAAACCTTTGCCTTTAGCTTTAAGGGACTAGCTTCTCCTACCTATAGTTCCCTTCTCTGTACAACTTTACCCCTAGGCCCTAAGGGACTAGCTTCGCTTTCCGCAACCTATGTCTTACTTATCCGCGCTGCCTTAGCCTTTGGCTCTAACGCACCTATACTACTCTTCTTGCGCTAACTACGTTTTCTTACCTATAATAGCTCCGTATGCCTCTTTAGCAGCCTTCTTTGCCTCGTTCTCCGCATGCGCTACTTGCACCTTCTACATTCATATAACAGCCTATGACGATTAGACGCGGCGAAGAGCAATTTTCGATGTTTCATCACCGGTGCCGCTTGGAAATACGTAGCTAATCGAACAAAATTAGGTACATTGCAGTGTATTATGATAAGTGGATTTATACCTGCTATAGATAGATACAGCCAATACCTATTACATTGTACACATACACGCACGCACACACGCCTTACTCCAAACGCAATACCTTCCAACAAAATCCTATTCATACACAAAGTTATATACTACTTCCCTTTTCGCCTCCTCATCGCCATCCCCCAGCAAAGCCCACTTCCACTCCACTCGACTCGACTCAACACTGGTCAACAACACAGAAGAAGTCTCAATACCTCCTCTTCTTCGCCGTTCGATGCACATCCTGCCCCTTACGATGCCTCCTCTGCCTCTCCGTCGGCGGTCTATACGGCTCGCCCCCAAACTCCTCCCTAAACCTCTCCAACATAACCTCGTCGACATGCCTAGGCAACCGATCACCTTTAAGCAGCCCCGGCACAACCTCCGCATCCACGTCCTCCGTCGCCGCCCTCGTCTCGCCATCCTTCGGCGTCGCGCTCGTGCTCTCGTTGAAATCCACCTGGTCGTCATGGATCTCGTCGACGATTTCCTTCTGCGCGACCGACGCCGCGTTGCGGTCCTCTGTGTCTTCGACGGTGCCCATGACGCGCGCGTCGCCTAGGAGTCCGGCTTTTTCGCCCAGCACGCGGTCCATGGCTGCGCCGGCTTCGTCGCTGATGGTCGCGGCGGTGGGGTCTTCGTCGAGGGCGTCGCGCCAGGTTACGCGGTTGAAGGTGTCGGTGGTGAAGTCGCCTTTTTGGATGATGACGTCGTCGAGGAGGCGCTTTTGGTTACTTTTGCGGAGGATGTTGGCTTCGATGGTGTATTCGGAGACGAATTTGTAGATGTGCACGTCGCGCGTTTGGCCGATTCGGTGGGAGCGGTCTTGGCACTGTTTGTCCATGGCGGGGTTCCAGTCGAGGTCGTAGAAAATGACGGTGTCGGCACCTGTGAGATTGATTCCGAGACCACCGGAGCGAGAGGAGAGGATGAAGCAGAGGATTTTGGGGTCGTTGTTGAAGCGGTCGGTGAGGATTTGGCGCTGTTCGACTTTGGTTGCGCCGTCGAGGCGGAGGTAGCGGTGTCCGTGGATGTTGAGGAACTGCTCTAGGATGTCGAGGACCTTAGTCATTTGGGTGAAGATGAGGGCACGGTGGCCGCCGGCTTGAAGGTCGCGGAGAAGGACTGCGAGGCGCTGCAATTTGCCGCAGTCGTATTGTAACAGACGTTTGTCGGGGAAGGCGATTGACTGCCGTATGCGTGGCTCGTGGAAGGGGTCGCGAGACTGGGCCATCTGTGATGATCGAACAAGCTCGACACCAGCCTTGGACAGCGTCATAGGTGCCAACTCTTCGGCCGCGACAGCAGGCGTTACGCAGATGAACCTTGTGAGAATTGGTTCAAGGGCTTCTGCACGTTGCTCCAGCGTCGGTATCATCTCTCGGAAGATGTCAATCTGCTGTTGATACCAGACCGAGGCAAGACCGGGGCGATTGGGACCACGGAAGCCGACTTTTCCTGGTTTTCCCTTCGCCTTGATAACCAGTGCTTCCTTCGCCTGCAGCGCTTGATCAAAAGGATTGGTGGGTTGTTGGTATTGCACAGTCGCACCGTATGGGTTATGCGTTATGGGCTTTTCCGAAGGTTCGTAGTACTCGTCAGGCTCCCAAGCTCCAAAGGTAAAGTCTTGATAGTCAATGGTAACTCGGTCTCGGAGGCCCTGTCCATAGAGCGGCATAAACTGCGTTCGAGCTCTTGTCATATCCAGACATGTTTGGAGGTGGTCTCGAACGGCGATCTGCTCCCTACGCACCATCGCAGCCATGGTGGATTGAAGTTGGGTGGTGGCTGGCTGGACGGGCTGCTTTAGTCGACGGGTTTGGCGTTCGACCAGATCCTTCAGCGGGCCTGTCGCGCGAATTTGCTGTGCTCGCCGAGCATGCAGCTTTGATTTCCGCTCGCGATGTGCAAAAACCAGATTCAGCGCATCCAAGCTCACCGTCTTCTCTTCCATGCCTTCGTGCAATCGCTTCCGAATGAGAAAATCCTTAATCTCGAACTGAGCGGCCACCGACTTTGGCATGGCCATGGACGTGACGATAGCTCGGGTCTCGAACAGATCAGGGTGGTTGCAGACCTTTCGAAGCGACATCAAGCAGTTGATGATGGACATGTAGTTTCCAGAGGATAGAATCTCCTTGGTAGAGGCGCGCCCCATAAACCCATCGTACAACTGGCGCTGGCGTTTTGAGAGTTTGCAATAGACAACATGCTCGTATTTTCCGGGCATCTGCTTCTCGACATCGGCCTTTAGTCTGCGCAAGAGGTACGGCCGCAAAACTTCGTGCAGCTTCCTGACGATTTTCTGCGCTTCCGCGTCTAGTTGTTGTCGTCCTTGGTCCAGAATCTGCGACGTCGGATTCTTCAGTGCCATTGTAAACTCTTCCAACCCGGCAATACGACCTTCACCTGCGAAGCCTGCGGGCATCAAAAAGTAGAGCAAAGACCACAGCTCGTCAATGTTGTTCTGCAGGGGTGTGCCCGTCAGCAGCAACCGGCGCTCTGTCCGAAGGTTCAGCATAGTCTGCCATCGTTGCGATTTGAAGTTCTTGATGTTGTGAGCCTCGTCAAGCACGAGATACTGCCAAGGTCGCATCTTGAACGCCGCAGCGTCTTGCAGGATGAGCTGGTAAGAGGTGATGACAACATTGATCATGTCTTTTCCGGTATTGCGCCAGCCGACACGTTTCCTCTTTCGCTCGCTGATGTCTCCATAGTAGGTCAAGATCTTGAATCCGGGCAGGAATTTCTTGAACTCCATCTCCCAATTCAACATTACACTAGTTGGTACAACAACAAGATGAGGTCCCCACTTCTCGCGAAAGACGGCAATATAGGCGAGTAGCGATATGGTCTGTATCGTCTTGCCGAGACCCATCTCATCGGCGAGGATGCCATTCGTTTCGGACTCGTACAAGTTCGCAAGCCAGTCCAGACCGTCATGCTGGTATTCTCGTAGTTTTCCGCGCAGCAGCGATGGTATTTCGGTCCGCGGTGGTGACGAAGAGCGGCGTGATCTGACTGCAGAAATGTTCTTGTCCTGTTGCACTTGCTCCATCGGTTCCGGCTCGACAACTTCAACTGTTGGTGCGGGGGCAGCAGAGTCTCCGTTGACGTGCGGCTCATCTTCCATCTCCGTGTCGCCATTAGTATGTGGATCCTCATCTTTCTCGTCCTCTCCGTGATGCCCATTGATAGCATTAACCTCCGCAGGTGCTTCTGCGTTGGCATCGTCTACCACAGCCTTCGCTGCCTCCTTCAGCTTCTTCAATTCGCTCGGTGCTAGGAACCCCATCATGCCCACATCTTCACCATCGTCTGAGCCTGATTCTTCCTCCTCTTCGCCACCCTCTTCGTCGTCCTCAGACCCCTCGTTGCTGGACCACGCTTCACTCCCCGATTCACCTTCCTCTTCGGAATCAAGCAATGCATCGTCGACGTTTTCCAATTCCACAGTGGCGGGGTCGATAGAGTCGGGCTCCTTCTCTTCATCCGCTTCGTGGATACCATTGGTTTGCGCAAATGGGTTCTCCGGCAGTTCCGGGGTATCTTCCATCCCAATGTCGGGATCTGGAGTGGGTTCCGGTGTTCCACGATCGTCCTCATCTTCTTCGTCTTCCTCGGAGCTCGCGTTTGGTAGATCTGGAAGCTGCCCATACTTCGCCCGTAGCTGCTCGGCTGTGAGGTTAGCATCTTCATCATTCTCCCCGCTACCCTCGCTGTCCGAGCTGGACGACATATTCTCGTCCTTCTCCCCCACTTCAGACGCATCAGAGGCGCTCTCGAAATCCGCACCTTCACCCTCAGTGTCGCGATCGTCGCTGACAAAAGAGGATGCTGAATCTACCACGTTCCGACCGAGAATCTCCTGCGCTTGGTTGAACATGTCGTCCATAGCTTTGTGTCCCAGCTGCAGCTGCTCCTCTTCCCACTTCGCAACCCGCTCCTTGTCAATCTCGGCCCTGACACTCGTCCAAGCATCTTTGACATCCTTGACCAGTTGCCGGTAGCGCACCTTTGCGCGCTCCGCCTCCTCTTGCTCAATCTCTTCCTGCGTCTTGCGCTTGAACTTCGTCTTCCAGTAATCGACGGCTTCGCGCGCCAGGGTCTTGGCAATGCGCCGGTGATATGTCTTCTCGTCCCGGAGCAGTTTGTTAAAGTGCAGGGCATGCACAACCACGTGATCCCAATGTCTGTACTTTGGCGGCGGCTCTTCCGCAGGCTCCGGCTGGAACACGCTGCAGCGCCCGCGACTCAGCACACCATGCTCAGCAGCTTCTTCAATCTGCAGCCGGCGCTGAGCCTCCTCTTCGGCCTTTTCCTGTGTGACGCGCTGCCCTTCCTCGCCCTCCAACGGGTCGTCTTGCTGCAGCCAGTCTGAAAAAGAGGCATGCTTTCGCGGTGGAGGTGCATGGTGCGGGTGGCGGTTCGGTGGGTCGAGTTTGCGCAGACGGATTCGCAGGCGGGGAGCGGGGAGAAGAAAGCTCTCTTCGTGGGTCGGACTGTATTGGTTGTACACGCTCGACGCGTCCGCTACGGGAGTGCTCGACGCGCCATCACCTACGTCATCTGATGATGTTTGAGTCGGCCGCCGACCGCGGCTCGGACGCTTTCGCGTGCTCTCAGGCGATCCATTCTGGAAAGCAGGCGAGACGGGAGAGGTGGTGTATGTCGGGGGCTTCCTCTGTCGCCCGGACTTGCGCGTTGGGGAGGACACGGACGCCTTCTTTGCGGTCACCGGCGTCGCTTTCACCTTTGACGATGCCGCTGAGCTCGACAGTACATGCGAAGGAGGCTGCTTTCCATTGCCCTTTGGCGTCCCATTTGTCTGCGGGCCTTTTGCGGGGGTGCGCGAGGACCGTCTCGAAGGCTCGGGCGGCGGCAGCGGCGGTGGAAGCTGGTCCCTATTTACACGCGACGACTTTCGAACGCCGTTGTCGAAGATGGTAGTAGGGCCATCGGCAGCGAACGCCTTCCATGGCGGCGACGCGGCGCGTGATGAGGGACGCGATGGCAGGTCCTCCAGCTTGCGGCGTTTGGCCGGGGGTTGGACGATGACGCCCTCATCGACCTGCTTGGTCGCTACATTTATGGAAAGGGAACTATTCTCGACAGCCGCGTGCTCATTCTGGGCGGCGGCGGTCGCGTTGGCAATGTTGGCTGGGTCGTGTTCTGTATTGCTCTCGACATGGACCCGCTCCGAGGACATAATCGGCGCGTGTGAAATTCTGTCGCTGCAGGAGCCTCACGAGCGGACCGGAGACCACCTCACGCGAACCCAAACCAGCATCGATCGAGCTAAATTCAATGTCGCAAGATAGCCTGATGACGGGAGAGTTGGATGGTCCTTTCAGATTTCGATTAGCAGGCCGCGCGGACGTTGTGCGGGCTTGAACGTGGAAAAGTGAGTGTTGTGGTGTAAGGTGCAATCGGAGGCGGCGACACCGCAAGGAAAAAGCCGCCTAGTCCTGTCGGGGTTTCACGACGCACCAACACGTCCACAAGACAGAACACAATTAATTCTCTATCTGCTGTCTATTTTCAAATGTGAAACATTTTATTCTCGTCTTTTTGCGCGCCCATCTTCTCTGAGCGCGATTCGAATCGGCGCAAAGTTCGCCGCTTCCCCTATCAGACTAGCGCCTGCCAAGCCTTCCATCGAGCTCACCTTGCATCACACACCACTGACCTCACCCCAACATCGAACCCCCGCAAAGCCCGCCGTAACGTATGCCACCGCCCCAATTCTCTCCCAGCGCCCTCTAAAAGCGCCATAGAATGCTCTCTCGGCGCATTGTAGCGGCTCGTCCGCTGACCCGCGCTCTGGCGCCCGCCATCACACGCCGACCGCCTACCTTCCAGCAAGTCCGCACCGCCCTCACCGAAGCAGAGCGTCTCGAGCTCGCCGACCCAAACATGGTATACACCTAAATTACCGGGTGTGTAGCTGGAGGCTAACGCAGTTAGAACGGCGGCTATATCAACCCTCCTGCCGAGATGCGCAACAACCGCGACCCGTACGCCGACTGGTGGGACAAGCAAGACCGTCGCAACTACGGCGAGCCGTGCCACGAAGACAACGACATTCAGGGTGCCATTTCGCTGCATGACTACAACCATTTCACCCCTGGTTGGGGCTTCGTGCTCATGGGCACCTTCATTGCGAGTTTTTTCGGCTTGTGTGGGGTCGTGAGCTTGACTTATCCGGATAAGATTAGTGTGCCGAAGGAGTATGAGGATGGCTTGGAGGCGGAGCTTGGTGGCCCGCGAGCTGTGAGAGTGAGTATGGCGGTGCGCGTTGTGGGGGTGTTGGCTAACGTAGACAGGCTGCGAAACCAGGCGATGAGATTGTGTGGAAGCATTAAGTGCAGGATGTACATATACGAATTAAATTCTCTTTGTTCAAGATAGTTCGCTTTTTTCCTTCATGACTCTGTGATATGTATGATGTGCGATATTCTTCTATTTGTACTTACACGACTCATTTGCGGGGCTGATTAATAAAAAGAGCTGCAGTGGTGCACAACAACTTGATATAATTAGACGTAACAGCTCTCCGAATTCTATCAGAAACTTCCCTTCACCTATTTCGTTTCAATGTTCCTAGCCTTGGCGCGCGAAATGACAGGCACGAAAAATGAAATCGCCTTCTCTCCCTCTATATCAGCAGCCCTACGTGCACATACAGGTTTATTTATCTACCTTACACCAAAATATATTTCCATCACCTTCCTTCATCCCATTATCTACTTATCCTTTCCCTCTGCTTAGTTAGTCATCCAACCACCCCTCCAAAACAAAAACAAAAAAAAGTGCAAAAAAAGAAACGCCTCTCACCATACCCCAATCAAGCTCGCCATGGTTACTTTTGACGCCCAGAACCCACCACTACTACTAATGGTTTTTTCTGTACTATCCGCAACAGTAGATGTGCAATTTCAGACATGAACTCCGATAAGGGGAATTCCGGGAGACTTTGTCCCATCCAAGAATCGAACCACAGGACCAACCGACCGTCTTAGAAGCGTAATGGTACAGGTTATTACCTGGCGATCTTACCTCGACGCACCTATCCCACTGGGGGTGGGGAGGAGTTTCCGGATTTGATGCCACAATAACTAGGCAAGCTACGCGCTTTGGTTGGTCTTGTGCTGTTGAGATGGAATTTCGTGGTGCTAAATTGTATTTATAGAGGGTTTTTTGGTGCGGGGTGGCTTGCGTGTGGGCGGGGTATTTTGATATTGTGTGTGCGGGGTTAAGGGTTTGGTTGTGGCGGAGGCTGCTGTGATGTTGTGGCGATGCTGGTGCTGGCGTTTGCTGTTGCTGGGGGTTTTTTGGGAGATATGCTTCCTACTTCTCTTCCTTAAAAATGAGGGTATACGTCTAATGCACGCCTACAGGGAGCACTCGCTGATGTCCTCGATTGTCTAGCTCTTTCATTTTCTTGCGGTTTTCTCGTGATAGCTTCAAGTGGATCCATGAATTCATCTTGAATATGGCATCTCAACTCCGCAGGTGCGCGGCCTGGTCGATGACGATATTTGACCGCAAACGCCGCAACTCTCATTATCTGCCTTCTCTTTAGAAATCGGCCCGCGCGTGCCCAATACCTCAAGCCTCAGAGTATTTCTACCAGCGGCCAAACACCGCGAGGCACCCACCACACCGACCACCTCAACCGCAATCATGTCAACCCCAACTCTTCCCACCAGTCTGTACCCTCTTTCAAAATGCACGCATCCCTTGCCGCAGCCCCCAAGGTTAGGGAATTACCTGCACAATACCAATCGTTAGCTGACCCCGCATAGCACCTGCTACGACCTGTCCGACATCGTCACCGTCACCATCCGCGTGCTGCAAGACGGCATGGTAGAAGACTTCCTCATGATTCGCCCCCTACTAAGCTGGCATTCAGGATTCTTCAACGCAGCACTCGGCGAAAAGTGGGGATACAAGGCGGAGGGAAAGGCCGAATTGGCGATCGAGGACGACATCGACGCCTTCCGCGCTTTCAAGTGTTGGATCCACACTTCAAAACTGAGAGACGACCCAACCGAAACGTCAGATGAGATGACTGGGAAGGGATACTTGAAAAACAGCAACCTGATCAATATCTGGGAGTTCGCAGAGTATCGTGTCATCCCAGCGCTAAAGAACGCCGCCATCGATATGTTGCACGAGAGAACTTCCGACAAATGGGCCGCCATGAAGAGCGATGTTCTTTCATCTATGCGATAACCTCTGAAGCTGCCGAGTTGCGGAGATTCGTCGTTGACACGACGGCGTCCGCATTCAGCGCCGAGAAGTTGGATAAACGTGTACCGGGATGGAGGAAAGATCTGCCTGAGGACTTCGTCGCTAGCTTCAGGGCCCGCAGGCTCGACTTGGAGACGCATACACTGAAGGATAGGGAAGGGGTCTCCAAGTCAGAATGGACAAAGTTGAATCGCTGCAACTGGCACGATCACTCCGGACCAGGGGGCGCTTTGCGCTTGAAGGACGTGAGCAGACATATTCATTTCCCTGAATATGCCTCCAAGTCTCCGGGACCCGTGTGAGAGGTCTGCATGGCCTTGGACGATAGACAATTTCGGGCGGAATTTGGTGAAGCAACGGAGGGTCGCGGAGGGGGTTTTAGGCTCCCTAGGAAGAGAGAGGGGAATAGGATGTATATAGAGGGCTCAAATACTACCTTGAAGCTCTAATTCCAAACAAGCAAGATGTTCATGGTGTATCAAAGATTTTCACGCTGAAGGAAGATGGGATGAGGTTGATGTGGGGTACGCTAACTTTAGTCGCGCTAGCTGCATCAAGAATAGCAGTCACATCTTCGCTTCAATTGATGTTAGGCCTTCTAATCTCTTCATCCGTCTTTCGTGTGCTTCGGCAGCAAACTTTCTTCATTGATAGCGCAGGCGAGCCAGATCATTCCGCCTCGACGTGCTTGGTTGTGAAAACGACTTGCTGCTCGGAAACGTCAGCAATCACCCAATACGAACAGCACCCTTACAATTGCTCGGCAACAGTACGAACCTCATCTGATGGAAATCTTTCGGTCTCGGATCCACATCTGTTCCCATCGTTCGCCGCCCACATGCAGGTCTTATCTATAGCACCTGCTCTTTCCATTCAGTCAGATTTGTCAGCCTCCATCTCCCTTCTTGATACCCCTTGAGACACGCCAACAACCCAGACGCACCGAGCAATTCACTTCAAACAGTATTTCATACCTTTAACTTCAAATGGAATCTTGCACCAATCGGATTCTCTTGACCTATACTCTTGACCTATCAACAAAAGTCAGATATGCTGATGGCCAGATGTCTCAACCCCGCTCTTATACTTATCGATGATTCGCCAGCTTACTACTCCTACACAACACACTATAAGAGAAAGGTACCCGCGAATGGCGGTACAAAAGCCTCGCATTGGCATGCTTATATCCACAAAAGAGGTAGAAGAAGCAATTGCGGATATCGTGCTTGTCATCCCACAATCCCGTACCCACGGCACACCATCATAAAAGCATGGCCGTCACGAGGTCAACTGCTGCATGTACATGGATGCACAGCTTACGAAGTACCCAGTATGTCTGGCACCCCGCATCCAGTGAACGACAGTTCAGCGTAGTCCAAGCATTTCTCTTAGCATGGTTGGACGAATCTTATCCTTGGCTTGCAAAACGTACACTCAAAACGGCTACGCTCCGTCTTACGAATACCACGATCAAGGTTCCTTTTCATGTTCTGGAGCAAACCTTGCACGATCTGACAGCTGGGACCGAGGACCTGGGCTGGTACAGATAGTCGGTGAGCTGGTGGGAATAGGTATTTAAGGCCCGCCGCTATACCAGCGATGCCTTGACTTTGACTTTTGAAGCCGTGGATAAAGCTGTGAATAGCTAACAATGGCGGATGAAAAGATAGAGGACAAAGCGATTGTCTTGCCTGAATCAGACATCGCATCCGGCGACGTCGAAACCCAAGGCTTCGATGCCAAAGCGACGAAGAAGCTTCTTCGAAAGATAGACTGGCACATCATTCCCTTCATGTCCCTCATCTACCTGTATGCTCCCATCGCCACCACACCTTCACTCCACTAAACAATCTCAGACTATGCTTCCTCGACCGCACCAACATAGGTACGTTCCGAGACCTTGCAAAGTTTGAAGGAAGGCTTACATCTACCAGGCAATGCCCGCCTCGACCATCTCGAGCAAGACCTCAACCTCCACGGCCTCCAATACAACGACTGTCTCGCCATCCTCTTCCCCTTCTACATCGCTGCCGAGATCCCCTCCAACATGATGATGAAGCGAACCCGGCCGTCCATCTGGCTCACCTTCATCATGTTCTTCTGGTCCGCATGCATGATTGGGCAAGGCTTCGTCAAAAACTATTCAGGGCTCATGGCGGCCCGTGTCTTCCTGGGCGTGTTTGAAGGCGGGTTGTTTCCGGGAGTCAATTACTATATCACGCAGTGGTATGCGAGGCACGAGTGTGGGTTTCGCATGGCCATGTTCTTTAGCGCTGCGACGCTTGCGGGAGCTTTTGGGGGCGTACTCGCGAGAGGCATTGCGGAGATGAGTGGGGTTGGGGGGCTGGCGGCGTGGAGCTGGATCTTTGTGTTGGAGGGGTTGTTGAGTATTATTGTCAGTGTGGTGGCGTACTGGTGTATTTACGACTATCCGGCGACGTAAGTTCTCACTCTTCATCGGGACGGGCTCATCTGACACATACAGTGCGAGTTTCCTCACGTCGACCGAACGCACTGAAGTTGAGCGCCGTCTTCAAGCCGACAGCGGTCACCTTTCCAACGGCAAGTTCATCGTTCCTTTCTGCCCCTTGTATCCTTTCACTGAACCTCGCAGACTTCGACCTTAAATACGTCCGTCAAGCCCTCACCGACTGGAAAATCTACATCCACATGCTAATCTGCATGGCGGGCTTCTGTCCCATCTACTCCTTCTCCCTCTTCCTTCCCACAATCATCAAAAACATGGGCTACACGGCCAACAATGCACAGCTTATGTCAGTCCCTCCGTACGTGTGCGCCTGCTTCTTCACCATCACGGCGAGCTGGTTTGCGGATCGCGTGAAGAAGAGGGGCGTATTTCTGATGGGATTTCAACTCGTGGGGATTCTGGGGTTTGCGTTGTTGGCGGGAAGTGCGAAGGCGAGTGTGCAGTATACTGGGACGGTGTTTGCGGCGATTGGGATCTATCCGCAGATTCCGTTAGGGATGGCTTGGAATAGCGGTGAGTTTTTATTTGGAGAAGGTGTTGAGGCATTTGACGAGAGCTTTGCTGACTTGATATCTGTTGGTTAGGGAATATTGGTGGCTCGTTAAAAAGAGGTACTGGTATTGCAATGCAAGTCATGGGTGGCAACTGCGGAGGCATCATTGCTTCATACGTGTACATCTCGCGGGATGGACCGAGATTCATTATCGGGCATAGCCTCTTGATAGGAATCGTAAGGTGAGTTTCATCGACCTTTGTTTGATGATAGTGACTGACCGAGGTGTAGCATGGCGTTTTTCTTGACCTTCTTCATGTCGACATGGTGCAGGCTGGAGAACGCAAAGAGGGAGAAAGTTGCTGCGGAGGCAGGTGCTCAGGATTTGACGGCCGAGCAGAAGGCGCTAGAGGGAGAATTGGCAGATAGCGTTCCTTGGTTTAGGTACATGGAGTAGACTGCGGTGGGAGTAGACAAGAGTGATTTCGTAATATTTACTTATATCGTGAATCGGATCAGTCAGCAGATTCATATCATCTACCACACAATAAAGGCAGGTCTCTCCATCGTCGATCTCATTACCCGGCCAATGAACGAGCCTTCCTGGCTAACCATACGAAGAAGGCGCCAGGCTGCGCCTTCCGAGCCTGCACGCCAAGACCAGGGAAAGTGCAACTTTTCTTCAGCCTGCTCTGCTGCCACGTCCCCTCTTCCCCCCCTTTTCTCCACGCCGTTTACTGTCATGAAGACGCATTCATGCGAGCATTGTCGAAAGATTGTTCTGGAGGTGCCGGACCTTGACTCATTCGACTACCGATACTGGACACAGGGAAAATGTCCAAGAGAGACTGTGCTGCGTTTCGGCGACGTCCAGCAAGCGATCAACGACAAATGTTTACTATTCCTCGACTTGGTGGATCAAACCAAGTTTCCAGAAACCGAAGTGCTCATGGAAGATACTGAATCCATACTTTTGCTAGATAAACTATGGTTTCGCTTTCGAGACAGTGTGGCGTGGGATCTAGAACTTCGGTTGTTGATCGTACAAAAAGCTTCTAACAATGAAATCCCCGCATACTGGACTGCTGCGGCTATTAAATACATGGTATATGATATGCACGGCGATGGATTAGGGCCTCGACGTAAGTTTGTTGCAGCCATGGGCATCTTCACAGGTCACATCAGTGGCTGAAACTTGATAGATCAACAACAGAATGACCGCCGCTACCCGTTTCCAGGAAGGCGTGCGATGAACTTGTTTCCCGACTCGCCGGAAACGTATCGTCTTGCTAAATCTTGGATACAAGAATGCATCGATAAGCACGATCACGTCTCGAGCGGCTGCGACGCCACCTTACCTCTACGATTCCTTCACGTATCCTCTGCAGCGGCAGAAACATACAACATACATCTTGTTGACACAGAAAAGCTTCGACAGACCAAGGATCTCAAATACACCGCACTGAGCTACTGCTGGGGTGGTGTAGACAAGCACAAGATGACAATAACCCGACTTGCGAACAACAGCACCCGCAGCCTACATTTCGACTCGATGCCCAAAACAATACAAGACGCAATCAAAGTTACTTCAAAGTTGGGCTTCAGCTACCTTTGGGTGGATTCTCTTTGCATTCTTCAGGACGACGAGGAAGAACTGCAACGAGAGATTGCAAAAATGTCAGATGTTTATAGTGGGGCTGTTGTTACCATTGCCGCGTGAGTCTTAACTTTGAGCGTAGAAAAGAAGTATGCTTCGTATAGATACTGATCATATCTATACCCAGAACAACTGCTTCTTCTGCGTCGGAAGGTTTTCTAGATGAGCGTCGCGTAGATTGCGAAGCGATCATGGATTTGCGATTGCACGACCCAGACAAGACAGAACGTAAGATAGGGCTCTTAAAAATATGGAAAGGTCAGTCAGTCTTGTTGTACGAAGATGATAACAGTGTTCCATTGAACAGGCGCGCCTGGTAAGACCGATGTTTCTTCCATACAATATCTCGTCTGGCGTGACGCACGTACTCCTATCCGTTCCGTTTGGTACAGACAACATGTTTGTATATTGCCTTCTTGTGAAGTTTTTCTTATAATCGATACTGATAATGATAGAGACTAACAAGAAGAAAAAACATATAGGGCTCTGCAAGAACACACTCTTTCAACACGCATCCTTCAGTACTTCCCCGGTCAACTACGATTCGTCTGCCCCTTAACACCAAGCTATGGATCTGGGTCGAATTCCATCAGCTACACAGACGGCTGGGAACTTGTTAACTACTCCCAAAAAGTTCCTTCTAAGCACCGGAAGTTACCACTTCTACCAACTCACTTCCCAAGCTCTGCCGAATGTGAGCGGAACTGGAAGACGATTCGAGAAAATTACTGTGACCGTGAGCTCACATGCAGTGCAGACAGGGTTCTAGCAATATCTGGCGTTGCTTCCAGAATACAGAAATCCATGGGAGATAAGGTTTATGTAGCGGGCCATTGGCTGGACAGTACGTCCCAAGATCTAGTGTGGTATTGCTCCCAATATTGGGACTTTGATAGAGGGTACAATCGTGTGTATCCAGATCCGGACTGGTAAGTTAATTCTAGAATTTAGTCATAGGTACAAGAGGCCTGACTAATGGTCTATTTATCGAACAGGCTAGGGCCTTCTTGGGCATGGACCAGCGTTCCGAGTGGCGTACAGTACTTTAGCGGTTCCTTGGACGACATCGGATACGATGACAAGGTTCGCTGTGTCTGGGAGGTTGGATTAGTACACAAGCACCTAGTCGAAGAAACAGCACCGTTTGGGGCTGTACGCAAGGCCATATTGGGCATCAAAGCATTGCCTTGTCGGGTGGAACTGAAATACTCGGAAGGTAGTTATGAGCCTTATACACTGAGCGAAGCCGGTCATTCCCTTCCAGACGGCTACCTTAAGTGTAGTCTCCATATCGACTCTGGGCGGGGAAAGTGCGATGAGGCGCTATTCAACGCTCCCGTTTATATTATACCTGCATTCATACATCAGTATGAGTCAAAGGAAGACGCTAAGTTGGGCGCAATGGTTGTTAATGGGCTCGTTCTCGTGGAGCTACCAAGTCAGGAGGGTAACGCTGTTCGGAGGTTTGAACGGCATGGTGCGTTTTCCTGGAGGGTCGAACCCAGGAATATACCCGCGGCAAAAAATTGGCTGGATCAGTTCCAGAAAGAATACTTTGAGGCGCAATGATATGGAACAAGCTCTCACAGGGGATGGAAAAGCCGGAAGCAGCGATTAGTGTTGAGGCCGACGTCAAAACTCCGGCAGAGCAATGCAAACTTTCGATGCGTACAGAGCACCCCTGGGTTACTTCCTCTATGTCGTCATTCCCTACTACATGAGAGACGAGATATTTTTGTCGTAAGAGGGGCATAGAGGAGTATTTTCATGTGCTTGGTTCGTCAGCCTCCTCGCATTTTTCTTCATGCCAATGATCGAGAAAAACGCATGAACGAAGTGTCACTTCATCTCATATACACAAACCGTCGCGAAAGCCCTACAAAAAAAAACCGCACCAAAATGTAACATTCCTTTACACTCCCCTCTACATCCACCGCCACCACCCCTTCCCTTCCCCCTCTCATCACCACCCACACCCTACAACTTCGCCCCCGTCTGCGCCTTCTTCAAAATCGGCTCCATCTTCGTCGCCTTCATAACATCGCCCTTAACCTTCAACTTGCCGCCCATAAACAGCTTCTGCGCATTCGCCTTCCCGGTGACCAGCTGCCCAAAGTCCTTATCGCTCAGCACGAGGGTGACGCTCGCCTTCTTGGGCGGCGCGCCCTTGCCCACGGTGCCCGTCTCCTTGAGGTCAATGTACCAGGACTCGGTCTGCTTGGCGTCGTTCTTGAGCTCGAAGGCGAAGACGGCGTTGCCCTTTTTGATGGCGTCTTTGCGGCCCGCTTCGTCGTTGGCGAGGGAGGAGGAGATGGCGTCGAAGGCGGCGGAGGAGGGGAAGGCGTCTGTGCGTGTTAGTGGTGTGGTGTGATGTGGTGGAGGAGGTTGGCGCTCGCTACGGACCTGATTTGAGAGACATGATGGATGGATGTGATGTGGATTTCTTTGATGCTCGCTCGATGAAAACGCGATATACCGGCTAATCAGAAGGGTGCGGATTGGAGGTGCTATATAATATGGAACGTAGACAAGTCGTGTGCAGGAATTTTTCGGGAACACAAGAGGACGGACGGGTATTTGAACGATTCGGCTCGGAAGCTTGTGATAGTGTGGAATCCGGGGTACCTTGGGGGAGCATGTGAATGCAGTCAAACGGCGCTAGGACAGAGCCCCAGACGTGCCGAGGCATGACGACACGTGAGCGGTTTATGTGCTGGGATGTTTTGCTCGCTTAAGGGAAGCGGGGAAGATCATGAACGGTTTGGGGACACCTGCAATTGGAAAGTTAAATTTTGGGTGGGTTGATGGGTTGGTTAGTTACTTTTTATGGATTGAGTGGAATTTTGGGATGGTGTAGTGGTGTGTTAAACGCCTGGCAACGCTTCCTATGCATGGTTTGGGCAGAGTCAATTTATGCTGTCCAACGGGTTTGTGTGCTTGAAGTGCTCTGAATCTATTTTAGATACAAGTACTACTACAGAACATGAGTCATATGGAAAGCCTGGGAGCTTGACTACAACAGGAGCTATGGTGCGTTTCTTCCCAAAATAATAAGCCTTCGATATCACGTTGCAAGCCAAGGACGAGAACATCCACATAGCTTTCCTCTTAGATTCCAAGAGCTTCGAAAGATATTGTATTCTTCTTGGTATTTTATCAACGGCTTATTAATTTCTTATTTTTTTTCTTCATTCGATTGACACTTCTGCAATATGCTTAACCAAACTTGAAGTCGGTGAAGATGCTGACAGCCTCATTTCCCATGCAGAACTGCAAAAAAAAAAAGGTCGTTACGGTGCGATCGGTGAAGACGTGTCATGCTTGTTCCCTGGGTCCTTCTTATGTAATACCGCTCTCGCAACATCAGATGGAGAGATCGACCCCCATCATACTCAGAATGAGACGCAAACGATGTTCCAGGCAACAATCCAAGTATAGCTCCGCAGTGTTTCTCGGCCTAATGTTTTCCCCATCTTCTCAGTGAAGCTTATGTCTGAAGTCGCTGCCTTCTTTTGTCTGATTTTTGACCGTTCGTCGGGAAATTCGAGCAAGGCAAAACTTTACGTGTGCCTGAATGCTGGATGCTATTATTGTAAGCGAGTGAGTAGCTTTGCAGTTTCACCGTTCAATGTTCACAAAGCGTGCGCTTTCGAACCTTGGAAGATGGTGAATCAGCTGACCTAGGGTATGATCCAAACATCATGGATGTGTTGACCAGCTACTTACGTTTGGGGTTCTACTACCTCGGGCGATTTTGTGGGCCTGTACCCGCTTTGACTCATGAACCATCCCATGGAGCAGCAACATGACAGCTGGCGTCGCGGATGTTCCCGTTGCCCTCCCCTGACCTGATTACAAAGATCGGAGCTGCTGACGAGATGGAGCTAACGGGTCCACAGGCGTTGGGGTCAGGCTTATTTTTCTGGTTATCAAGATTCCAGTAAAGTTGCTCGTCATAAACCCGCGCTCGCATACCGGGTCAACGTCATCGCGCTGCTCAGGCACCGGTGAACGGTCGGGTTGCGATGCTGGCGTGAGCATACATGATACGCGGGCCGCAGCGACTATCTCCGCCCGGATATCCGAGCTACCGTTGACGTGAAAGATGGGAATAATAGGATATCTCGGGAGTTGCTACAGGGGTTAATGTTCGATGTGATGGCGCGTCCTCCTCTTTCAAGTTGCGAATCCCGTAAGCGTCACGGTGATGAGGTTCTGTGGTTGCAGAGACGGTCTACAGGGCGTCTTTTATTTCTGGTCGCATACTGTGTCGAATGATGGTTGCAATTGTCGACCTAGAATTTGCGAATTATACGTCGGGGTAGTACGAGGTGGAAAAGTGCCTTACTGGTATTCTCATCGTTGTGAAGTCCTAGCGACGATTATTTTTGTCCATGACGGGCGGACGTGCGGGTCTTTATTAACGTCGAATGGACAGCCACGCTGAAGCTAAGCCACGAGGTTAAAAGAGGTCGAGATGTGGACACCACAAGATTCTGCCTTACTGGCTGTCCAATGGCGTCGATGGGGCCGAAACATGGCAGAACTACTGTCTGGAGGTGAGACATGACTCCTGAACAGAACGTTGAAACTACGCCAACTTTGATCGAATTCAGGAGCCGCTGAACAATTCGTACGAGAAAGAAAGATACTCGTCATCGCACAGTTGCTCTGCAGTGTTGGTGTGCCTGAAACCTACCATACAGGCGGACCAATTCCACGTGGGCAAGGAACGGGAGAGCTGCGTAGGGCTGCAGCTTTTGCAACGGCGAGTCAGCTTACTGGGCGGACTCAAGTACCATTTTGGGGACCGTATAATACCCGGCATGACGTGCGACGTCCAGCGATCCTAGCGATCCCCAAGATTGCAGTGCGGCGGTCGCAAAGGTATTCCGAAGAGATAGTCATTGGGCCTGTGCGGGTTTCTCACAGGGGTGCATTGCTGTGAGGCTCCACGCCGAACCAACAATGTGCTACTTGATTCTTCGCAATGTAGGCGATCGTCAGGCTCTAATTTTATGAGGCAGGCGATGGTTTTGTTTGTCGCAAATGCGTATGCATCAACGCTCGTTTTCCTATCGCAATGTAATCTCTGACGGAGAGAGGTCTGGATGCTGCAGCATTCAGCTGGTCAGCTCGGCGGGAGGGAGATGATTGGCTGGATTGAATGTGTGCTGATGTTCAAATCCACAATTAACAATTGCTGTGGCGCTCCTCGCAAAAGCTCGCGCTGTGAAGGGTTTCCTTCTTGCGGAAAGTGGTGTTTTTGGAGGATGTGTAGATGCAAGAGGAGCTGAGTGTTATTCATTGGTGAATAAGCGAGGTCACGTTACCCCTCCTAATCGTGGAGCCGTCGGGATTTGCAAACACCTTACCACTGCCATGGATTCAGGAACCGTAACGCCATCCACCTGTCTCGGATCTCGATTGGATTACACAGGCTATCCTTTCTGGTGCAGTTGTCGCTACCGGCGTAAGGCCGCCGCGCAGTTACAAGGTCAAGCCCATCGGAGAGAAAGCGGGTGTGAGCAGCCCACGTCACCCAGAGAGATTGCAAGCACCTTTGGAGTACTACGCACGATCATGTCCTCCCCTGGCAGGGTGGTTGCTGACTCCGACCCTCGAAGAAGTTCGACATCTCGTGGCTCTACAAGACCGCCTGCGCAGGGACAGTCGCACGGTTTCATGGCCTGCAGTGGGCTCTCTGGGCGGCCTCGCAGTAGTATCCTGGGCGAGCAGCGTGCGCTAGCGTGGTTCGCGCTGCCGTGCGCAAAGTTCGGACGGAGTGGTGGCATGTCGTTATACTGTCCAATCAGAGGACGACATGCACCGACCGGCCCCAGCTGAGTGCCTCCAAGCACCAGACGACATGCGAGCCTGCCGCAGCCGATCCCGAAACTACGTCGACTTCCCGCACATGTCAGTTAACGGTCATTATGGCAGCCATGATGGCTGTGTTTTCATTCTACTGCCCCATACCCATCTTAGCACCATCTTGCTGACTGCGCACGATCCTAGATTTCCAAGGTTGGATTCCGTTGCCTGGATTGCCTGCAATATGTCAACGGCGTGCCGGTTAGTCTACTATTATCCTAGCTATCCGTTTCCCCTTCTGCGCCCTCCCTGTTGGTATATATTCTAGCTCCTCGCCGCAAGGATCCGTTGTTCCGCCATCAAGTCTTGTCCTCATCCTCCGCTGCTTCTTCATCCTTCCAAGCTACTAGCATAGCTGGAGTCTCTTTTATCATTCCCTGTTTCACATCACATCACTGCGTCTTCACCACCTTTACCTACTCCCACATTCCCGTCAAGATGTGCTATCAAGTTGTCGAACGCTACTCGGCCTGCCGCTGCCTCTACTACAAGCACGCCATCGATCCATGTGCAGTATACGGCCAAAGTGGACATAGAGTCCAAGAGAAAACGGTTCTCGTGGGCTACGCCTGTCCTAGCCACAGCAGTCGCCGCCCCGAAGCTGCATACTCCATGGGAGTACTACCAGATTCCGGCTACGAGAGTGACGCATTTTCACGGCAATAATTCGTCAACGGCGATAAATCACGGGAACACATGCTTCGACTGCACTCACCGACACGACCGAATACTTGATACTTTTGGAGTTCCTTCACTTCTTCGAGCCGGCTCTTATGCGCTCCACTTCTAGAGAGCACTTGTTTCATTTTTCTTTTTCATTGGAAGGCATTGCGATGGAGTTTGGACAAGGTCATGATTGGGAAGACTTGTACATTGGGACGTTCTGCATGACTGGCTCAAGAGGGGGATTGTACGATTACTGCTGCGTTGAAGGTGCATGGGAAGGGGCACGGGCATGGCTGCATAGCATGGCGCCGGAGTATGTTGTTTTAGTCTCTATTTCTTCTCTTGCGTTTGATTTTGGTATCGTCTCATCATAGTGTTCGCGGAGTGTGCAGCTGATTCTACTATCACCGAGAATACTTGGTATAGCGGAGTCTGCCTTGCCACTCAGGGTTAGCCCGGCATCTTCCTATACACCAATACAAATATTTCTTGGATGAAGAGCTTTGCAGTAAAGGTACTCACCAGGATACCGACAGTAGTGAAGAACAGCTGCAGTGAATGACTCGAACATGCGTGGATGATGTTTAGTGAGGTCTAGGTCGGTGCGTCATGTCGTTGGTCCGCTTAAAACGTGCTAGCGTGTGAGCCGGGCCCAACCTGCAACACCGCTCTTTCTCAGACTCCCCTCACCACCATCGTTCCCATCAAGAGCGTTGAGGTCGGTGTGAGAACTGTCATCTCCCCACTACAATCAATCCCGCTTCCACAGATGCATGAGGGCGGCAAGGCTGCAGCGGTGTCCTCCGGCAGTCACACCGCATCCGCTGGCTGCTCCCCAGACGTGGACGCGCTGATCGCGTCTATCACTCAGCCCTACGATGGCGACATCCATCGATGCTGCAACATCTTGTCTCGACAGCAGACCGACACTACGAAACGACACCGAGAATAATCACCTGCGAAATACCACTCTGTAATGACCGACAATCCGGATCGGAGGCAAGCATTCACCACTCCGATAGATTTCGCTTTCCGAACAGGGGTGGTCTTCGTCTATTTTTGGCGGGATTCTATACACTAGTTATATACATCAGGTGAGTACCATCTCGACGTCTGCACAACTATCATTGTTTAAATCTGATATAGGTAGCGAAAGGGATGAATGGGCCTTCCACTCCAAACTTCGTTGCTCCTATTATGGCGAGGCAACCCACGGCGTTCGCGAGTCCTGTCTATTTCTGGCCTTGTCATCCTCCGTCCGGCGTCGTTCTGGCTGCGGTTCACCAAGAGCCGTTGAAGCCTAATTTCCCGCGCTCGGTTCAATCCTTGACCGCCACTGGGAGCGCTCTGCGGTTACTTCCGCTGCGTATGCTTGGACCTCGCCGCTATGCAGAACTTGCCCCTCATCACGAACGAGCATTTCAACTCCTCCCAGCATTAGGTCTCGTCTGATACAAGATGTATCGACCCTGGTATCATCCGCAGCTTTAAGGTCTGCTGGCATTGCCACCAGTTGGATGGTACAACATTCGCAATCTCTCGAAAATTATCCGATCTGTCACGTCTCCAGGCTGTGCTCCACAACCACCTTAACCCATAAAGTGGATACAGGTATTCGGCTCGCCAAGCTCCTATTGTGGAGAGTCGATGAAACGCACTGCTCGCTCTGTTGAGCTTTTCCAGAGCTGTTTGCGTTCGCTCGAAGGGTCGCAGAGACTACTGCTAAGTCCTATATCTGCCCTTAATACGAGTTGGATTTATATACAGTTCTGAAAGGTTCCACATCCTCTCGTTATTTGATAACATGGAGTAAACCATATCCCACTCTACTTCTGCTCTGATTACTCCTCGAACATCGATTTAACCTTGCCCGATCCCGTGCCCTTCGACCCATTCACGCCGAGAAAAGGCATGCGGGTTCAACTCATCAACATCACAAAACACTGCATTGCATCACATGCACAAGACTAGGGATTGAGAACACGGATGCTTCCCGGCCGCCACTGGAACGTCTTGCGGTTGGACCCGGCACTCCGGCCCCAAGTTCCACCTGGTTCGCTCCATGCACGAGGAAAGATACGCGCCCCATCTTCGAGGCAACAACAGAGCGACCCTGGGCATTCTTATGTTGAGTTATGTCAATATTCCTACTTTGGGAAAGCTTCCGGTACCAGCTGGTACTAAGGCGCAGTTTTCCCAACCGCACTGCATGACCTCCGCAGCATCTTCGTATCACGGGTTCCACTTTAGAGCACTCGCGGGACGCCATTCCATCGTCCTTGAGAAAGTATCCCGGCTGGACCAATTAGATGCTGAAACTTTGACTCTGCATTCTATATTTAAGGCTGGTAATGCTGGCGATGGTCTTTACGAATGACTTCTAACTACTGCCACTCCCCCACCGCACTCTTACATATTGCAGCGTTCAGGGGCGGGGTCCTCCGGTTTTACAACTCCATCGGCGAGCGTATCTTCAAACAGCCTTGCCATGGGCAGCGGATATGCCGGCCCTCGTTTAGTAGGCGTACTTATGGGCTGCCTCCAGCGCGGACTTCGATTATTTCGGTCCCCGCCATGCATATACTTTGCCGTACTCCCCCTTCGCTTTCAGGCTATCGACATCCATTTCGCGGCATTGCTCCTCGCAGCATGTCAATTAATATGAGGACGGTTTTCGAGCTCGCCCAGTTTCAGGCAAACTCCTGCCCACAGTACGCTGCGAAAAGGCGTTCGAAATTGCCCACATGATTGGCTCATCGCGATTTCCAATGAGATGCACCATTCTTTACAAAGTATGCATCATGCGGTTTAGTCCGGGGTCTGGTATCTTTCCCCGCTTTCTTACTTTCCACCCCTGTCTATATGCCTTCAACCATACCATCCGTTTGTCCTCTGTCCCAACCGACAGCCCTTCTGTTCTCCCTCACCTGGGAAAACCCGCGGGGGGAGGGGGGGGGAATCTCAAGATGGTCTTCCAGTCCTTCTATCCATGCTCTCTCGAAATCCCATCGCCCTGGTCCACCATGCTACCCAGGAGACCCTAACAACTTTAGCCCCCCTTAGTAGCAAGCCGACAATCATCGTACGCTATACCTCAACTCGTAACCCACGAACTCTGCACCCCTTCGCCTCTTTTCCTCGCAACGTATGCCGTAAGCCTTCAACGTACGATAAACCATCTCGATTTTTCGACCCCGAGTTGATGGTAGCTGGGGTTCCCGACCAGCGCAGCGACGCACCACCCCATGATCCCATCAAATACTTTTGAAACGCAATACGAGGGGGACTGCGCAACTCGCCGCTTACATCGAGAGGCTGTAAGTAAGGTTGACGTGTGGCTCAGCTGGTCGCCGACGCTGGATAGCGAATGGGAATGGGGGGCCGTTTTGTGATTCAGCTACGCTGACACGCATCAACGCGTACCCTTTCGGCACTCGGATACTATTTCTGGTACTTGTGGAATATGATGCGGTTGCCGAGGTGGATGGGTATGGTTCGCAGGATGGTGCTTCATCGAGTATTTCGGTTGCTGATGTGTTGGGGTTCTGTGACGCTGGGTAGGGAGTTTGAGTATGTGGATGCGAATAGTCGTAAATTTACTAAAGTTGGGATTTCTGGCTGAAAGAAAAGCGTGGGAGGATGTTTTTGGGAGGTGGAGGTTTGTTTGGGATGTGAAGGTGTGTCAGCCCATTCTCTTTCTTGTGTATAGCACTGTCGTCACTTATAGAGGAAGTCGCCATTGCACGAATCTACTCTCCCTCCCTTGCCTTCTTTTCTTTCCCAACCCCTCCTCCAGTTTCCATACATCCCCTCCAGTTCCCCCATCCACCATCACCGCTTTACGCGCTTCCTCCTTCTCCCCAACAAAGCGGGCTATGCCGCCCTTTCCACCTTCATACGCAATATCGATATAAATCGTCCCTCCTCATCACCATCTCCCATCCCCTGCCTGAACGCTTATGAAGACCATTTTCAAAAGGAAAAAAAGAACCTAACAAGAAATAAGACAAAACGAGCAGTTACACAAGCCCTCCGGCGCAGGATTCCTCCCACTCGCTTGCACTGCTCCATTATACATTATACAGTCCAAAGGGGAAAGAGGTAGTTTGAGGTTTGAAGTGTGAAGTGTGAAGCTGAAACGAATCCCGAATCCCGACGTCCGTCGTCGTAGAGTGAGTGAGTGAGTGAGTGAGTGGGGACGCACGTACGACTCCACGTCCACCGCTGAGAGGAGGCGGTCGAGGCGAGGCTAAGGTGAAGCGGACGGAGAGAGCGCGCATGAGGGGGGATGCGGCTGTGGGAAGCGTGTTTAAGAGAGAGGAGAGGAGAGGAGAGGAGATGTATGGCGAAGCGCGGATGCCGGGTCGGGGTTGAGATGGAGGGACGAGAACGGGAACGGGAACGGGAACGAGAAAGACGCCGTGAATGTGAACGTGAACGTAAATGTAAATGTGAAGGTGACAATGGATGTGACGACGGATGTGAGCAGAAGACTAGATGTATTGAGTTTGAGTATAGAGAGAGAGAGAGAGAGAGAGAGATAGAGTACTTGACACTCGTCTGGGGTGCAAGTAAAGCACATTTGTTGGGATAGGAGGAAGAGCAATATAACGCTGAGATTAAGGGAGTTTGGGATTTGGGATCTGGGATCTGGGATTCGGGAGACAGGAGAGAGAAGAAGATAGCGGAGAGGATAGGACGGGAGGGGAGACAGACCTGCGTGTGATACGAGATATGAGGGCGTGGCAGGTGCATCTCGGGTCTCGGGTCTCACGGCGTCGAAATGGGATTCTGTGTTTTTCGTCTTCGTTTCCGGGATGGATGAGCTGAGCGAAGATATTAAAGCCGCGAAGAGAATGGAATGGGATATGTGTGGATGCAGTAGCAGTTAGGTAGCGTGGTATGTGGATTGATCGGTGGGATTTTTGAAGTGAGAGAGAGAGAGAGCTGGATAGATACAAGGGAAAGGGAAGATGATGCGCGTTGCATACATGTACACACACGCGCGCATACTTCGCCCACCTCCACCCCAACCGATCATACATCACACAAGCACATCAACAGACAGCAAGAAATTCCATCCATGCGCACGAGCCATGCTCAATTTCATAAATTTCATCTCCCATACTACGATAAAGAGTGAAAGAAAAGAAAAGGAAACATGCGCCGCATTGCGCTGAGCGCGGTAGTCCATCGCTGCTTTCATCTCCCCTGTGTCTGTGTGTCTCTCTCCCTGCAGTAGAGTATAACTCGAATATCCCAGCAGCAAGATGAGACGAGATGACATGATAACCCGCACGTCCGATCATCTATCCAAAGAGCGTTGTATAACAAGTGTCGTTGTCGTTGTGGGGAAGCCGTGAACGTTTAACCAAGATAAGTCCGTCGTTGTGGTTAAAAAAAGGGAAAGGAAAGAAAAAAAGGTTGGTATCCGTATCAAAAAATATAAACACGAAAGAAGAAGAGCCGGGAATCGTAATAAGAAAGATGTGCTAGTGTGTCGCGAACAATGGGTCGCGTCGCGCACAGCACGTGCTGAGTGTGCTGGGATCAAGTGCGGATAACAACACCTTGCCTCCTGGTAGTCTTCTGCTCATACACGTACTCGTCCTCGGACGAGCACTCTGAAGAATCGTCGCTGTACCCACACCGCGCGCCGCCGCAGTCAAGCTTGACTCTATCCCCCGTCCTCGTGATGCCGTAGCGTTCGCACGTGCAGCAGCTACTCGACGAGCTGACACTGCTCGGACTGCTCGAATTGGTGGACCGTGACGTCAGAGACGGCACGTCCGAGTCCTCGTCCGAGTCGAGGTAGCTGTCGTCTTCGGAGATGGAGGTGGCAGAGGACGCGGGGCTGATGGTGTGACGGGCGAAGCGCGAGGAGAGGGCTTCCAGGGTCGCTTTGTCGTATTGCGTGTTGATGACTTGGCGGGTTTGGTGGGGGCGTTCGGGTCGCGGGGCGACGATCTTTGAGGGCGAGATGGAGCGGCCTTTGGGAATGGAGGCGGTGGAGGCGGTGGAGATGCGGCGCTCTTGCCGGTTCGAGGACGAGCGGGAACTGGGTTGCGAGGAGGAATTGCTGGAGGATCTACTGGGTATGTCGAGGATGTTGAGTTTGCGGCCTGTGGTGGGTTCCGTGGTGTGGTCTTTGGCCGGGTCGTGGCTGACGTGGTAGCCGTCGATGATGTACTGGTCTTGTTAGTATGCTGTAGTGGTCGAGGAAATGGAGTGGGAACGCACGTAGTACCAGTACCGCTGACCCTGCTTCAACATGCTCCCCTGAAACTTGAAGCTGCCCAGCCATCCGCCGCTCTTCTTCGAGTCCTTGGAAAGCGGAAGCTGTCCGGCATAGTTGTCCCATGAGCCGAGGAGATGCACCGTCTTGCAGCCGCTGCTGGTGCGGAGCGTAAAGTTGAGCTGAATAGCTGCCATTGCGAATGAATTACCGATCCAACTCTTTCTTTCGAGTCCAAAAAATTAAGATGTAGAAAATTTCTTTTCCTTGTTGTGTTTGAGGGAATGTCCAGGCCAAGCTAATGGATAGACGTCGTGTCGTGTGGCGGGTTCTTGCTGATTAAAGCCGTACCCGAAGAGAGAGCGTGGGATGAAAAAAGCGAGGTTGCGCGATTTGCCGTCTGGTGGAAGTTCGTGTGGTGGCAGATGCTGAAATTGTCGTCTTGAGCAAGTAGAGCTGTGTATTACGTTGTAGGGTGTGGACCGGCCACAGTATCGAATTGAAAAAGTATGCAAAAATGACTCCTCAAACGAGAAAGTCGTATTATCGTAAACGGGGTGTCGGAGGCGGTAGGTAAGTGTAGTAATTAATATGGCACCAGGCCTGAAGTCGAGTGTGTAGGAGGGGGGGGAAGAAGTGAAGGTAAAAAAAGGGTACAAGAAAAAACGACCACAACAGCTCAATGATTCACACGCTTGCTGAAGAGAAAGAAGAAGAAGGCCAGAGGGGGCGGCCCTGTGGGCTTTATTTATCGCACATTGCGGCCACAGACTGGGTTGCATTGCGAGCTGGGCTTGGGCTTACCGGTCGGCATATTGGCAGGCAGAGCTGCACCACACTACGCAGGTTCGGGAGAGGGTGTCGCTGATCCTGGGAAGCTCATTAATTGCATGTAAGCCATTTCGCAGGGAGAAGACAAGGTGGCCGGGTGGGTTGCAGTCTATCGAAAGTTCTCCAGCGCTTGGTCGCGATGCGGGAGTGGTGGAGAGGCTGGCCTGTATCGCCTGGCGCCCGCCTTCCGACGTCTGATTGGAGAGATAGAGCGGGGGATGCGAAAGTGGGGCTGGAGAGTGCACGACCCACTAGTGAAAACAAGCAACCAATCACACAGCGCACGCGCAATCGTCCTGTGACTGTCCCTCCCAGAGCTGCATTTTGTTTCCGTCACACTGCAGAAACGAGCACTCAACACCAAGACTAGCAGGACTAGCAGACTTTTCCGTACAAAGACGGTGCTATTATGCGTCTTGCATGTGCCCCGCTCCCTGCCACTTCCGTATCTTTTTGCAGCATTTTGCGGGCTGCCCAGCGTGGGCTGAAAGATGCGGCCAATGAATGCACGCAAGGGGAAGTCATCTGGACACAAAATGAACCCGAGTGGGACTCGGCGCCTAATAGTGCTGTTCTGGTGGCTTGCACCGTGCAACCACACAACACAACGGCGACCTGCTGCGTTCGAAGGTGGTAAGGTGGTAAGGTGGTGATATGGTGAGCAGGTTTATCGTACCGCGAGAGATAGGCTTGATGATGTGCAGCGAGCTGCATGTCCACGAGGAAGAGGGTGTTCGGAAGAAGGACGGGAGTAGCCTCTGCGAACGGGAGAGGGGGAGGCACAGCGGTTCGAGCAACAGCGTCATTCGAGATGGCCTTTGCGAAGTTGTGCCTTGGGCACACATGACGAGTGGCTGCAGCATCCCGACTCTCGCTCCTCTGTAATATCGGGGCAGCGGTGCTAGAAGCCGGCACACCCGACCATCGCTCTCGAGCTGCCAAATCGCTCCACCGGAAATCCCTATCACCTGTTACTCAGCGTCCAAAGTATACACGAGACGAGCCGTTCCCCGTACGATGACCTTGATTCGCCGCGCAAAATGAACTTTCCAGCCCCCAATATCACCATTCACCACAGCTGTAGCGTACAGTTGCTTGCCTAGAGTGGAGAACTACTGTTGGGACCATATTGTACCTACGCGCCACACCCCGGCCACTGTTCATGCATCCTCCCATCACCCATTGCCGAATCAGGAAAAGTCTTTGTCACGACTTCACCAACCACCGCTGACAAGCAAAGCAAAAACAACGGTGCTGCCTGGGTCAGACGAAGGATCAAATCATAGATTATACTAAGACAAGTACCGGCCGTGAATCGTAACCATGTCCACATTATTAAACAAGTTTCTTCTCCATCGTACAATACGGTCAAGGTGGTCAGCTCGAGCAGAGCTTCGCTACCTCGTGAGGAGCAGGTTGTCCAGCTCCTCGGGCGTCAACGTGCTCTGTCTCCGCTTTGGACGCCCGCCGACTCGCGTCTTCTTCGGCGAGCTTCGACTAGGCCGTCGCGTTCTTCTCTCGCGCTCCCCACCCTCTTCCTCTTCTTTTTGCTTAGACTCGGTCGTCTTGCGGTTCAATCCTTCGGCGACAGCGGCTGCTTCCGCCTGCACTTGGGCCGCCTTGAGCTTGTCCTGCACTGTCAGCTTTGGCGATGGCTCGTCGGGGTGAGCATGTGGGCTCGACAGCCGTTTCTTTGCCTGTAGGTCGTCGTCAGAATCGAGAGCGGGGTCCAACTGTTGAATGTATTGAGTTGTAGGAGACAGAGGAGATGAAGAAAAGGTGACTTTGCTCGCCAGTCTGATGATCTGGTCTGCGATATCGTCACAACGTACATGTCGAGGAGTGCGGTCGTCCTGAGGGGTGGATCGGGACTTGCGCTCTTCTGAAGTTGGTGTAGTGCGTGTAAGCTTCTCCACACCCACCAGATCGAGGCCTGATGTTTCTGCATTCTCGGTCTCGATTTCGGGCGTGTTGGGAATTGAAGCCGAGAAGGCCACCTTGCGCGGCGATCTCATGACAGGCTTCGTGTTCCCATGGCCCTCTCTAAGCGCTGGAGGATCTGCCTGCAGCTTTAACTTGAACATGTCTGAGCCGGCCGTCTTCTCAGGGATATTATCAGCTTCCGGTGAAGGCGGGTCTTGCAGGTTACTTTCGTCTAGTTCCTCGTCAAAAACAGAGCTAGCATCTTCGTCATCCGCCTCTTCTTCGATGACGGAAATATCTTCGTTGTTGACCGTCTGTAGGCCAAGACCAAGTCCCAGACCCATCTTAAGCTCGGCAAGATTGATGGTATCGCCGCCGTTGGCCATGCGGCTCCTCCACGTCTCCATCAGGGCGAATGCTTCCCTCAGACGCAGCTCCATCTTCTCCCATCCTGCCCGCAGCCTGAGTATCTCTTCTTCGCGTGACTCGACCTCTTCAAGCGACACAAAGTTGGGGTTGGTGAGAAGATGCTTCAGGTTATCCAGCACGGTATCGAGGTCGCTTGCCAGTGTCTCGTAGCTGGTGGGCAGGGCTTGCAGCATGCTCTGCCGTGCAGCTTCGTCTTCTTCCCCAATTGTTGACAGACCCTCCTCGTTGTGATCTCTTTGCCCTTCTGGCATGCCTTGTAGCTCTTTCAGCGTGGTGATTGTGGTCCGTACCAGTCCGATCAGGTTGTCATTCTCGTCGCTCAAGCTCTGGCTTAATTGCGTGAGGAACTCGGTCGTCTCCTGTTTGAGGCTGTATTCCGGGTCGTCGACATCCGGCCCATCATCCCTAGCACTTATCGCCATCCCGCCCAGACCCGTCACTCCAGGGTTGATGGTAATGCTCGCGCCCACCAGTCCTGTCTTGTTTCCCCGTTGTTGGCTCGTCAAGTGGCTCTTCAGTTTCTGTATCTGCACATCGCGCTTCCGTATGTCGTTGGTGCAGCTCGTGCGCACCTGCTGGACCGTCGTCTTCAAGCGCACCATTTCCTCGCGCAAACTTCGTGCCGTCGATTCGGCGGTTCGCAGGGCGGCGCGGGCGGAGCGCTCTTGTGATTGCGCGAGGGAGAGTTGCCGGGAAAGGTCGTCATTGCGGGTTTGGAGTTTCTCGATGGCGAGCGTCTGGCGGGTTGCGTCTGAGCGGGTGGCGCGGAGGGTTCCTGCGATGGCTTCGCGGTGCTCTTGGTCGCGCTGTATTCATTAGCATAGTTCATGTTAGATATCATATCACCTATACGTACATCTCGTTTCAATATAAGGTCGTGTACCAGGTTGATAATTTGGGCCATGGTAACTTCTTTTCCACCCTCTCCTCGCGACGGATGCGCAAACTGTATGGGCTTTCCATCGCGCAGTAAACCACGCGCAAGAAGCAAATTATTAATGTATGTCGAAGCCGTCTTCAGATTATACGACTCCATTATCGTGTGGTCTGATGTTGCAGAAGAGAAGAAATCGCAACATTGAAGCAAACAACAAACGTAAACAAAGCTAGCCGAATCAATCCTAGCGCTAGTCTCCTTTCACCGAACTCTCCACCGACCCACAATGACACCAACGTCTCGCTAACCTTGAGCTGAATCATTCATAGGATTTCACGTACACCTGATGGATGCTACATCCGGCACTACATTCCGTACAAAAACCGCGACGCATCGTGCACCTCTCACGGAGGCGTGCCAGGCGCGACTCTAGTCACAGGAAAAAGCCACTCCTCCTTCCGCACATACAACTTCCCATCCGCAAACGTCGTCACATTCGCACCAGGGCCCTCTTCCTTCCAGCCCCAAGTCTGCGACCCCGAGCCCGTCACATATGATGTCCTGTCAACCATCAGCATCCCCTCTTATACAGCCAGCGTCAACAACTCACTCATTAGCCCGCCACCCCCTCCGAACAGTCAAACCCGTCAATCCATAACTATAGCTGAAATCGAGCTCCTTTTTCTCGCAGACGTCGAACAACGCGCTGATGGCGTGGAGGTTGAAATACGTGTTCGGCACCACGCAATTCGTTTCCGCTTCGAAGCCCGGTCGTGTGTCGGAGACATGGAAGGTGAGGTTTGACTTTGCGCCGTCGATGTAGGGGTCTGCTTCGAAAGCGGCGAAGTCTGTGACTTTGAAGACGACATTTGATGTCTGGCGGATGTGGCGAGAAGATGCCGAAACGGTGGCTGCCGCGAGGAGGAGACCGGTGAATGTTGAGAGGAGCATTTTGTTTGGGGCTTTGGGGTTTCCGGGGTAGGTACTGTGAAGGCGGGTTTAAAGAGGTCGAGAGGATGTGGGGCTGTGGTTACATGTGGGGGACATGAAGATTTCATTTAGACGTGCCTGGTATGCATATATGCAAATTTCGCTAAATCCAGCTAGGTGACAACGATTATCTAGAAGAGGTCCAAGACTCAATCGCAGGACGGCTTTTAATCATAACATTATCGATTTAACTCGATTAGAATAACCTCCAGCTACAATTATACAAAGGATAAAATACCTAGGCCACACAGCTGAAGTCAAACAATACGTTTCCGCAACATAAGTATCGCGCCCACCACCAAACAGACCCAACGACCTTCCCTACCATCTCTTCAAACCCACCGCTTTACCCCTAGCATTCATCGCACCAATAACTTCACCCACAACCTTCTTAGTAACCGTCAAGTGGCGAATATATTCCTCTGGCCCTCCGACGTTCCTCCTCGTGGTAGCACCGGGATAAGATACCGGGCTAGCTATGCTATACTCAGTCTCTACTCGAACTATAGAACAAAACAGCACAATGGAATATAAAGTACGAGGTACTCACCGTTAACATACACCTTGCCGAAATCAGCGTGGTAGTGCTGGCTAGGCATTTTGATGACCGGAGGGGGGTTGAATGAGGCGGGGTATTAGTTGTATGGACGCCTTTTGTGCAAAGAGAGTAGAAGAGTAGGTATTAAGAAGCCCTTGTAGTAATATTGACATTGACAGTCGAGGTTCATAGTTGAAGGTTGTAGA
Organism: Byssothecium circinans; assembly: GCA_010015675.1. Lineage (NCBI taxonomy): Eukaryota > Fungi > Ascomycota > Dothideomycetes > Pleosporales > Massarinaceae > Byssothecium > Byssothecium circinans. The sequence continues at coordinate 176,535 of ML976998.1, read as the reverse complement.
TACGACGAGGTACATTGTTAGTCTGGGGGGTACGCGTGTTACATCATCCAAGGTATAACAAACATTACAGGGACAGACACGGAGAATGGTTTATATTCATCAGGACCGTTCCTTGTGCATGATACGAAGTATACCTCACATACAAGCCCAAAGAAAAGAACAAAATCATTGGCCCCAACACAGGAGAGGCTCAAGAAAAGACATCCCCACTTCCAATCATGTCTTCTACCCATAACGCCGCCCACCGCAAAATACCAGAAGAATATCCACTTCGAATCAATACCGCGAAACGTCCTCCTTCCCATGGTCCTTTCCTTCTAATTTCCCATCCGTACAGTACGCGCCGGAAATCCCGTTCCTTCTCTCGTCGGCCGTCCTGGCGCGTAAATAGTTTCCGTACTAACTAACTAATCAAGCTCGAGACGATTCCGCATTCCGCATAAGCAACAACTCTGTACCAGTATGCTTTTTCAGGCGCCTGTGTGTATTCTCGTTAGAATAGACCGTATTCATGCATCCATATGCCAACCATAGCCAGCCACCAACCACGAATCCCACACCTCTATCTATCTAATATACCGTACATGTACTGTACAAGAGAGCAGGCACCTCAACAATCTCGTTCTACGACCTTCTATTGCGAAAGAAGGACTGGTGGAGATATATTTTTATCATTTCAAAAACACAAGTTAAGCAAAACTCTTCAAAAACAGCCGTGAAAACCAACGTATAAAGCAAGCACACCACACATCCCCATTCTCGTTATATACATGGATTTTCTGAAGTTGTAGGGTTGTAAGTTATAAGGTTATGTGTTTATACGTTTAGTTATAGAATAATTATATGCGGCCGTCGTCGTCATCGTCATCGGCATCGGCATCGTCATCGTCGTCGTCATCGTGGCAACAGGTAAAACTCATCGAACAGCATTAACGTCGACAAAAGAAACCCCTCCGAAGAAGGAGAAAGAGAAAGAGAAAGACATGGCAACGAACCCCTCCTCCCCCCTAAACCAGGAAAAAAGGAAAAGGAAAGAGAGAAAGAAAAAAGGGAAATCCAAAGGAGTGACAGTTACAAAACCTTGTAAACAAGAACAAGAAGCAAAATGAAAAATGAAAAAGACGAGAAAGAGACCAACGAGCCTCGACCTCCCTCCTCGAAAGGGGAAGACCCGGCGTTTGCGTTTGCGTTTGCGCCTACCAATGCCCATGCCCACCTAACCGCGCCGGGACGTAACGGGGGTATATATCTGCTCTGCTGAAGAATGCGTCCCGACCGGCGACCCAACCCACCAACCCACCCCTTAAACTCCTTAATATTTCCTTTTCTTTTTCGCTTTCAATAGACCAGACCAGACCAGACCAGATCGTGATGCACGTGACCAGACACAGCCGGTAGTAACAATAACTCCGAAACCAAAACACCCACCTACCCCAACCCTCAAGGACCTAGCACTCCCTCATTTCCACGACGTAAACCTCAAAAATCTCCCACCCCAAAAGCTCTCCTTCTCCTTCGCCGCCACCGGTGGACCCACCCCCATTCTCACACCCACCCCCGCACCTACACCAACTCCAACACCAACAGCCACACCGACACCAATATTCGGACTCTTCCTCAACGACGCCCTCGGCTTCCCCAACCACCGACTCAACCCATTCGACCCCGACCCCGACCCCTTCTCCACCCTTGCCACATCCTCAATCGCCAGATCCACCTCCTCAAGCAAGGGCCCCATGATCCTCGGCTCCACCCCAACGGGACTAAGCACAATCGGCACATCCATAACCTCCTCCTGCGTGCGCCTCCAGCGATCGCTCCCCGCGATCGCCGTCAGCGGCTCGAGCGCCTCGTCCCAGTTGCCGTGCCGCAGCTTGACGTCTTCGAAGCCGAACTCGAGGAGCGTGCGGCGGTGCTTGTGGATGAAATCCGCGATCTGCGTCGAGTCCATGATGGCGTTTTCGAGCTCCATGTGGCGCAGGCGCGTGAAGCGGAGGGGGCGGGGCCCGCGGATCGTGCCGCGCATCGAGGGGTGCATGCTGGATTCTTCGATGGGGAGCATGCAGGGTTCCTTGTCGAGGGAGAGCGGGGACGGTCCGCGCACGCCTTTCCACCGGAAGAAGAGGCGCGTGAGGCTGTAGGAGAGGGTGCGGAGGTAGGCGTGGAGAATGCGGAGGTGTTCGAGGGATTGCATGCGGGCGCGTGGGGTGGTGGGCGCGGTGAGGGATTCCATGCAGATTGATAGTCGCCGGATTTGGGTCCAGCGTTTGGCGGAGGAGGGCGTGCTGCCGAAGCCGTGCATGGGGTGGAGGTAGAGGAGACCGCCGGGGTGGATGGGGTGGAGGGAGAGGGAGTGCAGGGAGTATAGGGGTGCGCGCTCGACGGCGATGCGGAGGGAGATTAGTGCGTAGTCTACCACGCTTCTGCGGTGGACGGGCGTGTTTTCGTAGCCTGGGCAGGAGATTTTGAGGTGGGTGAGGTTGATGAGTTCGGAGAAGGCGGAGACAAAGGCAGGGACGTTTGTTGCGGCGTGGAAGAGCGGCGGATATTGTGCGATGAGGAGATTGGTCATTTCTGGGGTTCCGTACTTTGGCACCTTTTCTATGCGCCCGGAAGAGTTTTGAGGTGTTTGGAGTTGGGGTTCGTAGATGAATTGTTTTTCTTCGCCTGTTACGGGGTCGATGATGGGCGGGAGTAATGTGTTCTGGGAGTGGGGCATGTAAAAGGTAAAGGTCTTGACATGGCGTCCAATCCTGTTAAGAGCTTCGATGCGCGCTGGCTTGGAGAATGTGGATGGTTTGAAGGTCACTGTGAGGGACTCGAATAAGAACGGCGCAGCGCGGTTTGAAAAGTCATGGCACACAAGTCGGCAATTGGGGAGGTCTTCGTGCTCCAAGTGGGCAAGCAGATTGTCGCGACATGCGTCATTCAGCCAGAAGCGTAGGAAAGATGAACTAGTGGAAAGCACAAGGTTGCAGATGGAGCTGTTTGCACGGGTCGCTATCGCGCGTGTCAGTCAAGACGTCCGAGGTCAGCGCTGAAGAGTGAGCTCACATCTTCCATCCACAGTTGTCGCCGGCGTCAACGGTATCTCGCCGAAGAGTAGTCTTGAACTTGATCGCGAAACTGTTGTCGCTATGCTTGCATAGCTGCTCTGGCTCTCACCCGATACCGATCGCTTGAGCGGTGGCGGCGTGCGAGGCGGCGTGAGAGGCAGCGCCGGTGCGCGGCGTGGTGAGGAATGCATCCTTTCTTCTTTTCATCCAAGATGGTGGTCGTTGTCGTAAAGTCGGTGAAGTGGCAGTGATGGCAGTAATTGTTTCGTTCGATCGTTCATCCAGATTCGATCCAGCAAATCGTGTAAAATGTCATAAAACCATGGGAAATCGAGAAGAAGCTCAGGAAACTGACCGCTCCCTCTCTTTCTCCCGCATCCATAGTATTTACCACACGGCTCCCGCCCATCCAGAAGCATCCTGCCATCCTGCCCCACCTGCGCCAGCATGCAAGTGTGAGTCAAACATGGTTTGCCTCCGTCCTGCCGTTGTTCACCCAGCTGCTGTATCCGGCCGTCGAACAGCGATGGAAAACACGACCATATCGCGGTGCACTCACGTCGATATATGTTGTTTCGACGTGTTCGACGTGATGACTGGACACTTTGGCTGCCTGGGGCTGGCCCGCATGAAACGTTTCGAGGCGTTGGCCTATCGGGTGGCAGCATGCAGGCGGTAGTGTATGCAGCCCATGCAGTAGCGCTGTGGAGTGTGGTGGCTGGGCACAAGTACCGGTGAAGGGATTGGCGAGGAGAGACTGAAGAGCTGACATCCGGCTCTTTTGGGCGTCTAAGGTCGCGTGTTGACGCGCCGTCGTACGGGGTGTTTGTTTGTGACTTGAGGATATAAACACAGCTGTGGACGGTTTGCAGAGACGATGCACTGAGGTGCAGCCTTACTCTATCGATAACGCGGTTGTTTATCGATACGTCTGGTGTCAAGCGGGCCGACGCGCGTGTCAACCCTGTCTGACGTGCCAACACCACAACAGCATCGTCGACTGCCCCTTCCGTCGCAGCGAGCTTCTCAACGCCCAAACACTCTGCCAGAAGCCTCCATCTTCTCAAGCATTAGCACTATCAACGAACGAGCTCACTGTTTGCGCGACGAAATGGCCGTGTCGTTGACCAACGCGTCGCCCCGTGCAAGGAAATCACCATCGCGAACCCAACACGCTGAGCTTACAGATCCGCATCTCGCCTCACACCACCGCCATCCACCGCTATCGCCTTGCACCCACGTCCCGCGGCATTTCCATATCAGTCCACCAGCTTCCAGAGTCTTGGCCTTCTGCAACGCAACCGCAAAAATGCCTCACTTGCATCCCGCAGTGCCCGTCCACCCGCCTTCGTGCCAGCCCCTCTATTGCCATTTGCCATCTTTTTGCCGGCGCACTCCCATCACTGATCGGGGTCGAAATAAGAAGGTTTGACGATATACGCTCAAAACATTATTATGATTGGATATCAGCTATAGAAGGCGAAAGAAGATGAAACCGTGAAACATGGAGCCGTGTTTCGTTTCAGACTTCACGACTCCGAGAAAAGGGAAGGAATCAACTTGCTGAATGCTTCAAGAAACACATACAGGCAGTGATGATTGGATGAGAGTCTTCATCCTTTCAAACGAGACGAGTTAGCCAGCACACGCCGACCAGGGTCATCGGTGAAAATCGCCGCTGCACGCCGTGTGCGGTGTGGGATGATCCCAACCACGTCGTGCGAACTATAGTAGCGCGAACGCAATGCGCACTCAACTGGAACACCCTCACCTCTTCCTTTCGTCTGAAAACCTGGGGGCGCCCTCGGGCACGGGTGGCGGCATGTAGCTCCCTCTGTACCCGTTGATCGGTGGTAGATCCACCCCAATCGCCTCCTCATAACTCGGTGGTGCATCCTCGTACGGCTGCTGCGGTGCATGATTCGCGCCCGCACCTGCGAAGCCTTGTGTAGGTGTGGTAGGAGTGATGGGTTGTTGGGCTACCGGTTGTTGCGGCTTGAGATTGGACGCGATGTATGGCTGCTGCATGTTGAATTGCTTGCCAGACGCTCCTGTCAAAGAGGCGTCAAGGAGCGCTTGAGGAGGTTCGATGCCCGAGTAGACTTTGACGGGGAGTCTGAGAGGTAGAACGACGAGTTGGTCCTCGCCATGCTTATAGGAGCCATATCCAATACCTACTCGAACTTCCAATTCATAGAACCGTGAGATGTTGCAGGCCTGGAAGGTAGGAGCCACAGTATTGGGTATGGGTTTGTCGGACCAGTATTCAGGGTTGATTGGAATCTCCGTACCCACCGCATCAGTGATAACGCCTATGGGTATTGCCATGTTGCTCATGGATGCCAGAATCCAGCTGTTAGACTCGTTGCGCGTTACTTCGTGTGCACGCACTTTGGTGTAGCCTATCAGTTCTATCTGAAGCATCTGCAGGTAAATGTTTTTCGACCGCTCACTCATGTTCTTGATGAGTAGTCGGAGAGGGACGTCTTTGTTCAGGGTAAGCACGGCTGGGTTGGGCAGGCGTGCATCGACACTGACACGTGGTGTGACTGGTGAGGTTGTGGGTGTAGGAGACACTAAAGGGAAGCGTCAGCAATCTTCATCAGAGAGTGATGTATACACACCATCATCCTACAGTGTATCCATGTGACATGTACGTACCTGCACCCGAACTGTCTTTCCTACCAAGCCAACTCCGTCTTTTCCCTGTCGCAGCATTCGGGCTCCCCTCGATGAACTGGTGAGTCCTTCTAGCGTATGCCTCACCATCTGCCTGTGCCGTTCGTGGGGGCTCAATGGGTAATAGCGTAAAGTTCACCGAAGCACGCGGGTTTTCTTTGAAGAACTGTGGCCGGTTCACCGTGACTTTGACAAAGTATCGAATCTCCGCCTCGCCTGGGAAACCGTTCATGGACGGAGGGAGTGTCGCCTTGACGTGCTGGGTAGGCGTTTTCGCATACTCGGGGATCACGTTCGAGAAGGAGACGTTGGTAGTCAGACTGTTCTGCTGCTGACACGCCATGTTCAAGGGAATCTATGTCAATTAGCCGCCATTATCCCCATTATCCCGTCGTGGCCTTCGCGTTGCCTGCCACGTACCTTGAACTGGAACGGGTACTCAAACTGGCCTGCATTCAGTGCAAAAGTCGCCTTCGGGTTCGCAGCCAGATCCGCCATGCTTGTGTTTGCCGGCACCAGCACCTGCGTCTTGTACAGAAACTTGTGGACCTCCAGCACCGGTTTCTGCTTGTCTGGCCTATCTGGCCGAATTGCACCCATGAGGCGCGTCCGCGACTCGCCCTCCAGCTTGACGACGATGCTGCTCACATTGGTGGGGTTTGGGACGTGGAGCAGGACTCTGCCGTTAATCAGGTCGAGGTTGGTGTAGTGGTCGTGCGGGTGATCGAGGTGGATTTGGACGAGCATTTTGCAGGACAGGTGTGCGCGGGTATCGGTCGCGTGCCGTTCTCTTATGTGGTAGTGTTGGTGTTCTTGTGGGGGTGGTGTTGATGTTGCCTGCTGTGACGATTATTTGAAATGATCTCGCAGGCGCCTGAGCACGGTGGGTGGCATGTCCAAGTTTATAACAGATCTGGGAAGGCTCGACGTGTGCTTTTGCACGGCTGGGAAGTTGGTTATCGAGTTTACTGACAATGTGCCGCACAGCCGACAACGCGTGTTCAATATCGTGTCTGATTTCTGGGAGGATTCATATGCGCAGTGTTCGGAAGGGCATCTTTCTCTGAGACGTCGTTCCCCGCATGCGTCATAGGCCAAGCCCCTCCACATAGGCAAGCCCTTGACATCAACCGGAAGCTTTTACACGCGCTTGTACACTATTTACTACTTCAATAGAACTTCACTTCACTCGTTAGGTACTGATTTCCAAATCGTCCCGCGCAATTGTGATGTCGAGCTGAGCCCTTGGCCCGTTTCCCCTACACAGCCACAGCCACAGCCGCTGTGAATGCCCCTTTCCTGTCACTCAGCTGCACAATCATCATCGCATATGCACAGCTCAGCCGGCATTGAGCACGTAAACTCGCATTCACTAATCATACGGTTCCAGAGCTATGGCCTACCTGTCTCGCTATCAGGATTGGGTTGCAGAAACGGCGATATTACAAGCCTTCTTTTGCTAGCATGTCTGTAAAGTCACACCGTCAGCACATTGGACGATAGGACCACCGCCGACGAACAGCCGGCTTTGGGTATAACGTTGGAGCTTTCTTAAACTTTTAAGACAACATACCGGATATGTCGAGATAGAATGCTATAGCGTTGAAGCTGTGCACAGTCAGCTCCGTGGCAAGAAGTTCAATCGCTCGAAACGTACTTTCGCTTGCTTCCAGTGAGCTCCCAAAAGAACCACTTCAGGCGGTTTGTCCAATTGATGAGGTCAAGATGGCTGACACCGATCAAAGTGCCCTTATATTGACCCCATTGGCTTGACGACACGCTGCATACATTAGCAAGGGTGGCAACATATGATTCAACAGGCCTTGAATACCTAACGAGTCCATCATTGAGGCCACCTTCCATCTCCTTGATGATTGAGTGCGACTTTGCAAAAACCGACCATGCAGATGGTTCGAGCGATGCACCGTACGAGTAGTATCTACTCACGTCAGTGTGTGCTCATGAACCTCCGACCATTCAGTTCTGACTGACTTGATGCCATCCACGTCTGGTGTCTTGTCATTGAACTCTCCCTGCATAAAATTGCGCGTGAGCTGAGAGAAGGCGCCTGTTTCAAGCCCAAAGTACTCCATCACCTTGTAAATCCTCCGAACTTGGTGCGCTGCTTGGCGTTAGGTGGTTTAAAATAGATGCGCATGTTACCTACGCCCGATAGAGTCAAACATATAGTCTGCAAACGCAGAACCACGGTGAGGGCTAGCAATGGTAGTCAAAGACAGGACTTTGACGTTGTCTGGCCGGAGGCGACTCAGCATGTAGCGGGCATCAAGGCCGCTGGATGACTGTTAGTCTATGTTTGTCATTCGGACAACTTGTCGTTTACCCCTATTGTTCAGTCAGTGAGATGATTACTGTTCGAGCGCATTTTCATCATACCATGCTATGTCTAGAATCCGTTAGCATATCTGATCTAGCTCTAAATATTCCTTGCCAAAAGAACTCACGCTATAATATTGACATCCTTTCCCTTGGCCTTCTCTTGTATACTTTCAGCCAACCTCTGTGCTCTTGCCTCAATGCTCCCCGAAGGCGGAACAGCCGCAACAATGACCTCAATGCCCTTCTGAGACAGCGCCTCTGTTATTCCTCGCCAGTATTGTATGCCCGGGAGAAATTGGCCGGCGAGTCGTAGTTCGTCGAAGCCTAGGAGGCCATGCGCGAGGATGATGGTGTGTTTCTACAGAGCGTGTCAGGAGATGGATGCGATTCGGGAGTATCAACGACATACGGGTGTGTCTGAACGAGTTAGCAAGGTTTTTGAATGATTCCAAGGCTGGAATAGCTACCATAGTGGTCTCGAATCACGGCGTATTCATCTTCGATAACGCGTCCGATATCCTGCAGTCGGGGGTCTTCTTTTAACCATCTCGTACTGGTGAAGGTTCTCCGGCTGTTGTGGCGTGCGGGCACGTGTAATTGTAATCGACTGACGAGTGGTCGTGAGCGAAAGGTCGCTCGAAAGACAGGTTGTATCATGGGGTGCGGCGCATGGTGTTTCTATTGGTGTGCTGGAGCTCAATGTTCAATTGTTTCAATTTCGGAGTCGCGTTGCGGTGACGTAAGGGTACGCAATGTGGACCGAGGTCTGGACTTTTCACGATTTACAGATGGCACATATGTAGAGCAAGATGCGGAAAGCACGACGAGACTTGATATTTGGCAAAGCTCACTTGTTAAGGGCCTAGGATGGAATCGATCCAAATCGCATGTGGATGTCAAGTCATGACGCGCCGCCCACAACTGTAAGAAATCACGGCCACCTACGCAAGAGTACTGCGATACATTTCAAGAGTGACACTACTCTTTGGAGCTTCAGGCGAGGTAGACGGATCTGGGATGATTTAATTCCTCGAGTTAGTCCCAAGATTTTGCCTCTACTTTAGAAACATGCTTGCCGCAGGATTGGTAGCTCGATGCTTCGTTCGTCATATAATGCTATTTGCAAAGAATCTAGGCACCGCCGAGAAACTCATCAGGTTGCGAATCTAGAGTTGGGGATCTTCAAGACGCTATATGGGAGGGAAAGTTGACGGAGAGTTCCTCAATCCCGTCCCCGCGGCGGTTCTGGCTTCGCGTCCGTCACGGCTGAGATGAGCTGCTCCACGACCTTGGAGCCAGACTTCTCGCCAATCTGTTCAATCTCCTTGACCTTTTCATCGGTGTCCTTCTTCGCATCGTCCTCGGCCTTTTTATTACCAGAGCTGTGCTGCGCATTATCAGCTCCTCATCCAGGTCGCAACACCGGCACACATCATACCTCTTTCTCAAACTTTTGGAACTCATTCTCCTTCTCCGTCCGGTAGTCCTCGATCTCCTTTTGTGCTTCGCTTCGGGCTTCCTTTACTCGCTTGGTGCGGTCTAGAGAGTGTGTCAGAGCGGGCCTTTGGCCAAAGGTGGGTTGATGTACATTCTCTCGCTGTGCACAGTTAGCTGTGGACCTCGATGAAGAGTGGATATATAGGCCATACCCTCTTGCACGATCTTCTGTGCCTCTCGCTCGGCCTGCCTACTTGTGAGCTTCGTGCATGTCGAAGTGGGCTGTGTGCCTTACATCGAGCAGCGTCTGGATTCCCGCGGAGTTTTGGGCGGACTGCAGCATATAAGTAACCAGCCTCAGAGCTTCGTGATATAGGTACACACCATTTTGAAGGTATTGCAAGTCGTGAAGTTGCTGAATCGCAGCGTTGGAGGCGCGGAAGGTGCATCACAGGCGGCGGGCGGCTTGGCGGACGGCCCAAGCTCCTTCATGCTCCAAGTCTCTCCAGAGTCCATCGTTCCTCCGAGTTTCTTTTCTACGACTTCCCAAACTCCCGTACAGTCACTACCATGTCCCGCGCATCACAACTCACGCTCGCATCTACATTGGCAGGTGCCATTGGTATCGTAGTCTTCGTGCACTATGCACAACGCGCCGAGAAAGCTGTCAGTTCTTACTCCCACCATCCTGACCCAACTCAAGCTTCATCACGTCTAACATATATGAAGGCAATGCACGCAGGCGTCATCCGAGACTATGAGCAACAGCGACTTAAGCGCGAACGCCAGGCCGACTTCGAGATGCAGCGAGCTTTGGAGGAGGAGTATAGAAAAGTGCAGACAGTGTCAGACAGCGGAGGGCCAGCAGCTCAACAAGGGGATGGTACGAATTCATAGCGAATGTTGAGAGCCTTGAGAATCAGCACACCGGTCATATAGGGAGATATTATACCCAAAACGAAAGGCCGCCGTACCGAGCTTCTGCCTGAGCATCAGCCTTGTCCGCAGCACTACGCCCACCCTTACCCGGTCTCACGACGTTGAGATAGCCTTTAGGACTGGAACGGTCCCGCAGGTATAGGACAAGCTCGTTTACGACTTCCATTTGAGAAGAAGAAGAATGTCCAGAGGCCTGAGCGGCAGAAAGGCTTGCTCTAGCATAGCATGCTTGACGGACTGAATAGCCAGATTGAATCAAAAGGGTTTGGTGTCACGAGTATGGAATGGGGGGGTTTTGGAGTGCACGTGCAAGATGGGGTTGTGCGATTGGCGAACCCAAAGACCATCCGTGTTCTACAATCCTAGAGTTCGTTCTCCGCTTCACAGCCACGTTTTCATCTACACGTTGAAGACCAAAGCTGTCCGACTGAAACTACAGCTTTCTTTATCTCGGATCCTTTCTCTCTCCCGGAAGCAGACGACTGCAGTAATAAAACGATGATGAGCTGCATCACCATATTGCAGCCAAATGTCAAGCTGCAGGGTCGATGCAGGCACGAAGGGCCAATCTAAGCACTTTTTACCAAGACTGTGGTTGAGCCTTGGCTGTTCGGAAGGCTTATCTACCACTACCAGTCCGCTATGGCTGGTACTCACTGAATACGATCACCTTCGTACAGCATGATTGCGCCTTATTCTCTTGCACACGCGCAACCAGACTTGCTTCAACAATTCGTAATCCATCGATCGTGGCGTCCGCTCGTTCGGCACCCTCTCAATTGCGCGCATGGCATGTCGTCACAGGCAGCATCTCACAATGTGATCGGCAGTCGCGAAGTCATACATGCACTGCGGTGTTCGCAAATTGAGCTAGAACTGCTCATTTAAGCGTTTGGCTACCGTGCGCAGCGCTCACATTCATACCTATACTGCGAATTGCGTATTAAAGAATTGCAAACGGTCAAGATGAGCCACTCTGGCGTCTTCTCACCTGCCGGATGATTATATACACGGGGCTGAGTGATAGGCCGCCAAGATGCGCTAGCGCCCGCTATAGGGCTGTGTTGTGGCGCCTTGACTCCATCATCCCATGTTCTGTGGCCTTAAAGAAGGCCACCCCCTACCACCTACAAACCACACATCTTGCACGACGCAACGCGATCACAAAGTTCGAAAGAACGGCTACCTGCAGCTTCAATTCACACCTTGATTCCCACGACATTCCATCCCTTCATCTATTGGTCGCCACTTCGACGTCCTACGCATACGAGTGTCGCACCGCGCATAACCCTATAGCCCTACAGCATGAGGTTATCACATATCGCAGTCTATCTGGCTCTCTCCGCGAGTACGGTGCATGCCGTCTCCCTGCCGGACACCGATGCCCTGAGCATTCCACACGCTGAAGCCGCAAGCACTCCACGTTCGGAGATTCTCGCACCCGAGAATGCCCTGGAGAAGCGCAAGGGTGGTGGTGGTGGTAGGGGAGGAGGTGGCGGTTCAAGCAGTAAGTCATCTAGTCACAGTCATGTGTTCAGTCCATGACCATATACTGACTCTTTCAGGTGGAAAAGGCGGCAGCTCCTCCTCAGGCTCCTCAGGCCGCACCAGTTCATCTTCAAACCTGGGAGGTTCTACACGAGCAGGCTCAGGCCCTGCACGTGCATACGGTGGCGGATATTATGGCGGTGGCGCCGCAGTCCCCTACTCAGCGGGCAAGAAATCCAACAAAGGTCTCATCGCCGGCGCAGCCCTTGGTATCGGTGCTGCCGCTATTATCATGCCCGGTCTCTGGCTCTACAACGTCTACCCGTACGCCTACCACAACCCGTACCGCTTCGTCAACGAATCCATCAAGAACCAGACGAACCCCAACGGTTTCAACCAGTCGCTTCCAGTTACGTGTCTATGCCAGGACTTCAGCCCTTGCGGTTGCGACGAGAACGAGGACCAGAAGTACCTGAAGGACTTGATCGGCAATGGGAGCTATGCGGCGCTCAATAAGTCCTTGGTCACTGTGGCGGATGTCAATGGTACGCAAACTTTGGTTCTCAACGGAACGCTGCCAAATGGCACAACCGCACCCGGCGGAGAGGACGACACGGCTGCGGCGCTGTCAATTGCGCAGTATGGCGGATACTGGGTTATGGGGCTGATCGTGGTTTACACGGTCGCCTTCGTTTAATCCTCTCTTTTGTCTTTTTCTTCTTATCTTATTTTATTATGACGGTGCTATTGGTCAAGCTAGCTTGCCTTCTACTGTCAGTAAATACTTCCACGTCGTTACGACTTTGGCCTTCTGATCATGGGAGCAAAAGGGTGGCCATGCTCCTAGGGGCATTCACGGTGTTTTAGATTTGCTGGCGTGGGAGGACTTCTGATTTCTCTGTTATACCCTATTTTTGCTCGGGGGTTTAGGCTTTCTACTTGTGGCTTTTCGTGTTATTGTCACTCTTTTAATTAATAAATTTTTTGTCTTCTTTGAGTTAGTCTATGACTTCAGATGTGTGCATGTGAAATTGTGTGGCGTCTATTTTCTCTCGTGGGGAGGCGGAGTAGGATTGGATAGATCGTTTGCCTTGTTCTTTGGGGAGGATGCGTCGCCAACAGCTATGTCTGTAGAGATGAATGAGCTAGTGCGAAAGCGGTTAGGCTAGAAGAGCCACGAACTATGCACATGCACGTCCATCAACTCGACCTCTTCATCCGATCAATCTCATGCTAGCGCCCCAACGAATGGAACATTGCACCGCTTTAACATCCATCTCACTCCAAATCTCAACCTTCCTTGCGCCGGCCACCCGTTAACCCGGGTTGAGCTCAGCTCATCCATGGACCCATCCCACCTAGCAATAATTCTTCCGGGACCTGCATCGAAGAGCTCGAACAACATTCCACCAGACTCAGAACGTCAGAACCGCCATGCTTTCCATGCCCAAAGTTCCAAAGTTTCCGGGGCCCCGCATGCGAAGAAATGCTAGTTCCTGGTTTTCGGGGTAAATGGCCCCGGACCGTCTTGGCCTCGTTCATCAACTCATTTTACGCGGTGTAATATAAACAATCGTCATGGAAGCTCGATAGATACATCCATTGCGCTGTAAATCGCTTCTCAATTGCACAATGGCGCGACTATATCAGCTTCTGGCGGTGTTGGCGACGACGGTATCGGCGAAATGGATCGTTCCTGGAGCGAGGTGGCGCGATACCGATGGTGCGCTGGTGAACGCGCATGCTGGGGCTGTTACTCTGGATAGAGAGACAGGGAAGTTCTTTTTGTTTGGAGAGTACAAGGTTCAGGGCCAGGTTGAGGGTGGTGGGATTTCTGTGTATAGTTCGGAGGATTTGGCGACGTGGGAACATCATGGGATGGCTTTGAGTAAGTTCTTGCATGAGGATGATCTGAGTGGATTGGAGAGGACTGACAGTGGCTCAAGGTCCTATTGAAGGCCACCCGTATATCTCCCCGAAACATATCATTCAGCGGCCGAAGGTTGTGTATAGCGAGGGGACGGAGAAGTACCACGTATGGCTTTGATTCGATCCCAGAAAATCATAACAATCTGCTGATGCTGGAATAGATGTGGTGGCATGCCGACAATTCAACCTACGGGTGGCTACTCCAAGGTTTTGCCCACGCCGACAACATCACCGGACCCTACAGTTTCGTCGACGCCACCTTACCGCTCGGCAACTGGTCCCAAGACTTCGGCCTCTTCACAGACTACAAAGATGGAAAATCCTATGCTCTGTATTCAAATGGCGACCGCAGAGAGGCCCGAGATGTATATCTCACTAGCTACAACGACAACATTACCGCTCTAGATAAGGTTGTCCATCGATTCGACAAGTTCGATCTCGAAGCGCCGAACATCATTCAAACGGAGAAGAGCTATTTTGCGCTCATGAGCCATAAGACGGGGTATAGACCGAATAGTAAGTTAGTCGTGATCCCCATGGTTGGTGTGTATGTGCTAAGTCAGTGCAGACGTTGTGGCTTTCCGTGCAGACTCACTGAGCGGTCCCTGGTCCCAGCCCTTCATCGTCTCTCCCTTGAACACACGAACGTTCAACTCACAATCCGGCTTCAATCTACGCATCAAAGGTACTAAACAGACTACTCATCTCTACATGGGTGATCAGTGGGACTCGAATTCCCTCTGGGAAAGCCGATACATCTGGCTGCCCGTGTCTATCGACGAAGACAAAAAGTCGCTTGAAGTGCTCTGGCATGACGTATACGACCTTAACATGTAAGCCACTCTCTTCCCACCCCGAAACCAATTCAAATTAACTAACCGTGACCCTAATACAGTCAAACCGGCGAATGGACCCCCATAAACGGAACCTCCTACCCCGCCACCGCCGCCACTACTTCCGGCTCCGCTTACCTCCAAGAAGCCACCTTCAGCAGCTCCGGCAAAATCCTAACCAACATCCACGGCAACGACTCGACCGTAACCTTCACCAACATCACGGGCACGGGAAAGCCGCAATGGGTATCTTTCTACTACCAAAACACCGACGACATGGGTTTCGGCGACCAGCCCGGCGGCACGCCCGATCGCATCGGGGGCACGTGGCAGTTGAGACGGATCGCGAGTGTGGTCGTCAATGGGAAGGTGGAGGAGTTGGAGACGCTGTATCAGAGGGATACGCATAAGGGTATTATATTGAGTACGCCGTTGTTGTTGAGGTTGGAGGAGGGGAGCGGGAATGAGATTCGCATTGGGGGGTTGTGGAATGGGTTTGATGTTAAGGGGGCGGATATTGATAGGATTGTGGTTTATCCGCCGGAAGAGTAGAGTAGAGTCAAGAATTTATGCGAGATATGGTTGTTTAGTTGAAAGGCTGAATGGCTTCAGTCAGTTTTTGAATGATGCTGATATTTGTTTCGTCCGAATTTGGGTGAAAAGTAAAAAAAGTAGGGTCTGTGGACAGACATACAGTGCCTCCATTTCCTTGAACGCTATCTAATCTGACCTCTTCTTCTTTCCTCAGCAGGGGGTATAAAACTAGTATAGCTCATCTAGAGGGGTGCCAATATGCGTCATCTTAGACAGCGAAGTTTAAATTCTCAGCCACGTACTACAGTGCTCAGGGTTAACCCTAATCCTTACTGGAAACATTCCGTCAAAGCGATAACATACCATATCATTACGCGTGAAGCTGAAGTGGATCTGGATGACATCTAGAGGCGAGCCCGATGACCAAGATTCAAGACTGACCCCACATAAACAACATCAAGAACAAGACATCGTTTTTGGTACACCATAAAAGAGGGATGACTTTAAGACTGAAAAAGCCAGTCGCTTCAGCGTTGCGATGTGCCACGTACGATGAGGGTGGTGGCGAACCTCCCGACGATGGAGGCGACGAAAATGATAGCAAACCAGAGATGAAATACGTCTGTCCTCTCAGGCTAGTGCATTGAAAGCAGTAGGTCGTTTCATAGGCGCATGTTGGTACATATTGTTTACCAATGAAAAACTCGCGGGTTGCATCATTGTCCTACACTTTGCACGGCACAGCCTCACTCAGTGTGCTACCAATAGAGCGGGGTTGGCTCTTGAGGATTCTTTACATAGCCCCGTTTCCACCATCCCTTCCATCACATCTTCCATGGGAAAATGGCCATTCCATTCGGCTTCTCAGCCGGCGACTTCGTGGCCGGCATCCACCTCGTTCACAAAGTCACAGTAGCCCTGCGCGAGACCCACGGTGCGAGCTCTGATTACAGCGCCACGCTTCTCGAGCTCGAAGGGCTCCAGTTTGTTCTGCGGAAAATCCAGAACATCGGCGAGAGGCAAGCCAAAGCGGCTCTGTTGTTGCTGGAGCGCGGCGCCAACACCGCCTCCAAGGAGTCGCGGGAGAAGGAAACGCCGCTGCACCTTGCCGCTAGGAGTGGTTACGTTGCTGGGGCACTCCTTCTACTAGAGCATAGAGCTGATATCGAAAGTCTTGATGATGAGGGCCAGACACCGCTACATAAAGCGGCTAGAGAAGGTCATAGAGCAGTTGTGGAATTGCTGCTTGCGAAGAACGCAAGAATCAATGCAAGGGATGCCACAGGCTGGACGCCCGTGCATCGAGCAGCGTGGAATCATCACTTGTCCGTCGTGGAAGTTCTAAAGGAGAAGGGTGCCGATATGGAAGCAGAAACGGATACGGGTATAACGGTCCAAGATTTTCCTGGCGGTGATAGCAACCCTCAGGGCGAGTGGAGCTTCATCAGTGACTCAGTCTGATTGTTGACCAGGTCCAAACCAGCCCCCAGTCCTTCCGGCTGAGTTACGTTGACAGTTGTAAGAAACCTACCTGCTGCGATCATCGCCGATTTCCAGATCTCGGAGCCCTACCCGCTCACCATCTTCTCACGAAACGGATCCACAGCCTCCGAACCCTCAACTCAACGTCGGCGCGTGGAAAAACCAGGCTCGGCACTCTTAAACTTCTCTTGTGCTTCCCAGCTCGCGCAAGAACAAGCAATCCATTTCTCATATACGCAGTCATATGGTTGCGCCGATACTTCGGATTTTTTGGCCCTGCTCTCTACACTGTAATATTTTGGTCTTAGCGTTGTTGTTTATGCTATGTTTCGCTTATTGGGGTGGTGGCTTCTACACCGGCTTCCATATTGCTTCATCTAATGTCTGCCCGTCCTAATTGTCACGGGCGCGGGCTCTCCGCTGAAAACGAGGTATGGTGGGTTTAATGAGGCTCGTGGTGCTTTACGCGATAGAGAATTGTTGGTAGATACGTGGCAAAAGACTGTGAAAGCCGGGGTGGGGCTTCTCGTTTCTTTCCTTGTTTTGGGGAGTTGTAGATAGGTTGGGTTGAACATATGGCTTGGTGCTATACCTTCGCATCCTGTTTAACATGTTAAATGAAACAATTGCGAGATAGATGACACATCTCCATCAGCATACAAGGTTCTAAAGCAAATGGTTGAAGAAAAATTTAAGCTTTTCCTAGCAAATCCTAGTCCTGGGATGTGCGCCGCATGTTACCAAGGGCCGTCTGAGACGTCCAACTCTACTAGGAGATATGCGAAAAGGCCTCCCAACGCAGTGAATATCGAGCTCATGTAATATGGTATCCCTCCAGAGATCAGCTCTCTCGCGCGTGGCTAAACGTGGGCGGCTAGAACGACCGGGTTGGGAGGGCTGGTGAGATTAAGATTCAATAGACAAATGTAGGAGATATAATAATATCGAGCCATCCTCAATGGGGTTCGCCGGATTCTCAAATGAGTTGCGCGACGGAGAACCAGAGAAAATATGGGGATTAGAAGGAGAAGGAACCTATTCCATAATCCTCACTTCAGACTACGATTACTACAAGAACTCCAACCAACAGAGAGCGGTCCCGTACGCGCGACTAATTCGTATTTGTCAACGTCAACAGATTTCGCAAATGGCAAGATAGCCACGCTTCCTACTTTCTCTGGGTCTCTGCCGGTCCTAGGTGGGGAATGTAGGTCCTATCGCGCACACTGCTCGATGAGCGTCAACTATCCACAATTGTTACGACCTCGACCGTCTGTCATAATATATAAAACGAAGATGTACACGACTTGGACAGTATCGGTGCTCCGTGTGCAATACTTCACCAGCTTTTTACTCAGGGGCCTAGTGGCAAACTACTCTAAAATTGCCTGCAATTTCACTTGCGCGTCGTCAATAACTAGATTAGCCTCGCGACCAATGTCGGCAGACTTATGGTCGCCATCAAATTGCAGATACTTCGTCGTGAGAATCCTCTCGGGATAGGCTTCAAAACTTCGATAGACAACTTGTAATAAGAAGCTTAAGCTCCGGAGAGTTAGACAGATGTCTTCTACAACTAGCAAAATCAGTTCGTTTTGCGGTGCAGCCTATGACGTCTTGGCCGGACATCTATACCAATTTTTCCATACGACGCATATAAGAGATGGATTGGTGTACATTTGGATGACATAGGCCACCGAGGCGCCAATAAGAAGGACAATTGGTATAGTCCAGGCTGCAATACAGCTGAACCCTTGAGAAAGACGACGTCCAAGTGAAGAATTAAACCATAGTATGTGCAGATCCGAGTCGGCGCAGACGAGGGTAAAAACCCAAACAATACCGAAGTTTATAGATAACCAAATCGCATAGTCTGCCACGATAATTCCGGGCTGGTAGGTCAAGTCCCAGGTGCCCAGGTCGTAGGAAAAGAAGTAGATAGCATCGCAAAGGACGGTCAGTGAGAGTCCATATTGAAGTATGACTACTTTCGAGAACCAAGGAGTCGAGTAAAGGTCGAATGAGCATTCATCGAGTGGGTTGAGAACTGTAAAGGCTTGGGGAGATGTTCTCGGAGGGGTGCTTGACGGCGAATCATTTTTATCATCTTCATCATAGAAATCAGCTATGTAACAATGAGGTAGAAGGGGAGATATTACCATTCATAGCTTCGTAGGCACTCGCAAAGGGGAGGGCAAGGAGTACGATGGGGAGAACTTGCCCAAATCCCCAAATGTTCTCATCCCAACCCACGTTTGTATCATTTGTTTGTTGTATAAAGTTCCTCTCTCGGAAAAGTCTCACAGTCCCCCAAACGAGCGTGAATCCTAGCCAGGTAATCTTCATTACAAGTCAGCTTGGTTAACGAAACTAGAGGGGGACGAAACATGCCTCCCAAAGCATTGAACTGTACAGATCGATAGCCAGTACCGCTAGTACGTAAAAAGAGCAGCAGATCTTATAGTATATGCGCCATAGAACAGGTATCGGACGCGCAGACTTCGGGATTCGAGCATGTTGCGATACGAGGTAGCCGTCTATGCCGATTCTGTATTTCTCCAACTTCTTCTTTATTGAGTCAGAAGTGCTTGGGTATAGGAGAATAACGCGAGCAACATAACCAAGACCAATGACTGTCAAAGCGCACCCAACATATATCGAGTTGTAGTACGGTGGTGTCATCAGCTCCTTTTTCCAATCATTAGGGCGGAATAAACACCATGCTGGATGTGCAGCTTTGTAATAATAACCAAGAGAGCCCATTCCGCAGGCAAGCATAACAAGCATAAGAGCCATCCCGATCAGCCGCCACAGTCGTTTTTTCTTCTGCAGATATTTCCGCAGCATAGTCAGCGTCGTGAGATGCGAGACGGAAGAGAACCAGGCCAGATTAACAATGTTCGCCCAATGATGAGTTGACAGACCCTTCTCTATCTGCACAAAACCACTTATAAGAATCGCAATACCCGTTACGATCTGCTGGTCGCTGAAAGCAAGTACGATCTCATTAAGTGATTTTTCCGTGAGAGAAGGATGTCGTGAATGAGTCACAGATCCGCCGCGGCCGTTGGCAGGACGCCAAAGAGAATCCAAGAACATTTTGTCGATACGGGTTGGGATAGCGACACTGTCACATAGGAGGTAACTGGATGCGCAAAAAAATAATATCAAGTATGCAGTGGCGACGAAAGCTATTAAAACCTTTTAGAGTATTAACCATCTAAATACTACTTCATAACTGGATGTATCGACTACTTACTCCTTTTCCTGACACATCTGGGTTCGCCTTCAGAACGTGTTGTGCAGTGCAGTTGATGGGCATAGTTATGATGGGGCTAGCGGGGTTCTGCACCTGGACTGGGAAGCATGCGCGATAGACTCTCGGGGGAAGCTCTAACTCTTATGCAAATTGTAAAAGCAGCTGGTCAGCGTGAGCAACCGGGCGCTGGTGCTGGCTGATCAGTCTCCAGCACTCGCCGGCCCATCTCCTATTCCCTCACTGGTCAATTGCTGCATGAGCTTGATAGAAATGTCTAGGCAAGACTGTTTCCGGATATTCGTGCATGAGCTTCGGCCTGCGCGATGAATGACAGGCTGCTGCGCTGGCGCCATAGCTCGGTGACTCAGCAAAATCTATTACGCACAGCGGAGTTTATTGGATGGATCCGTGATAAGCATGAGGAATTACTTGTTTTTAGCAGTCAGCACAATCGCAAATCGTATTTAACTCAGGCACAACAGCACGGTCCGAAAGCTGAATACGAAAGCGGGGCGGAACGCAATCCCTGGGCGTATAACTAAGACACCAATTCGTTAATCTTAGGCATGACAGGGACTAGGCGTATTACCAAGCCTAGGCGTATTAGTAGGGGGGGCGTATTACACAGTCTTTACGGTAAGGCTTAAGATCACTATAATGAAGCAACACACCTTAATAACAGATCGTTTGCAAACCTAAAACGCTGCTATCTTTGCTAAGGTAATACAAACCTTCGACATAGACACGAAGAAATAGTATAACGGGGCGCATGCACACATACATAAATAGTTATCAATTATCCGAAGGCAATGCCACCCTGCAACATATATCCGATAAAGCGATTCAACTAAATACTCCACAGGCGTAAAAGGGCATCTTCAGCGTTCTGCAATTAAGTATCCGCACCCTAGCTATAGGCTTCTTACCAACAACCTAACGATTTAACTTAGTTACTTGGAACGTCGTTTCATTCATTCATGCTATATGCAGTTCCCCAAGTCCTTTCGACTGACTGGCAAAGCGAAGTGACACAGCACGAATACAAACCCAATCGCCACCCCATGGTATCAAGTCAAGCCCATCCCCAGTCCAACCAGCCGCCCCTTCTCCACGCACAAATCTCACATATCCCCATCCCATCTCGCTTCAACCCACAAACCAAAACCTCCTCCACCGCCCGCCCACGCCCCCCCCTCCGCCTCCCTAACCTCCCCACCCCTTCCCCCTCGCCGTCAACTTCCTCACTCTCTCCACCCCCACCCTCTCCACCACATTCCTTATCCACCACCGCACAATCCACACCCCACTCACGACTCTCAGACCTTCAACAACCTCCCCCTCCTCCTTGCGCTCCTGTTCCTCCTTCTCCACAATCTTTCCCTTCTCCTCCCACGCCACTTTCTGGAAACTCGTATTCGCCTTCTCGCTGAACGCGGGGGAGGCCCATTTGCCGGGCGTGTAGGTTGGATTCGTGCGGTGGAAGGAGCGCTTGCGGCGGAGCGGGTCGCGGTGGTAGTGTAGGTCGGCAGTTGCGGTTGCCGTTGCCGGCATTGTCGCGGTACCGGTACTGGTGGGTTCCGGGGAGTGCGTGGGAGGTTGGAAGGGGGAGGGGTTGCTGTAGGTTAGGGTGTCGGGGCAGATTATTGCGAAGTCGGTGGTGCGGACGCGCTTGCGGGGAGCTGTGGAGGGTGTGGGGGAGGGAGAGTGATGGATTTTCCGCTTGAGGATGGAGCGGGTGGGTGATTTTGTGCTTGGTGGGGGAGGGGAATGGGATGGTGGTGTTGAGGGGGCGTCTGTCACGTTGCAGTCCTGCGAAGCATCTGATTCTGTCGGTTGAGTCGCTGTGCATGACACTTTCTCTGCGTCCTCCTGCGGCGTGGGCGAGCTTGGTGAGGCGACTGCCGTAGGCGGCGCGTCGTCAATGCTCAACTCGCTCATGAGATGTCGCACTGTTGCCTCCAGATCCTCTAGCATCAGCTTAACCGTCGCCTTTTCCTCCTCGCTCATCTCCTCTTCTTCCCCTTCATAGTTCTGCCCCGGAACCTTCCACAGGCGATCAACTTCCCTCTCCCAGATATCCAACGCCTGCCTCGCCGTCGTCTTATCCGTATCATCGCCCTCAGTATCGACAAACTCCCGCAGTCGGTCGGCAACATTGATGCCTTGGACCTTCGCCTTGTGCCATTTCTGTTTCAAGCCAACATGCTTTGCATGTTTCCCGTGACCGGAGCCCTTGGAGACGAACACACCGCCGCGAGAGGCTAGCTCCTTCTGCACGTCTTTGATGGTGGTGGTGATGCGCTTGATAATGCAGGTGGGACAGCCGTAGTCTTTGTGGGCCTTGTGGATCTTGTGCGTAAGGTCTGCGGAGACCTTGTGCTCGCACGGCGCGAAGAAATCGATTGGCATGGTGAGAGTGGTAGGTGCGCTGTAGTCGTTTCTCAATGGTCGTGAGTGCGCTGGCGGTTGTGTCTGTGAATGGCAGGGTAGAACGCGCTGGCGTTGGTTTGTTGCCTAGGTATGTAGTCATGAAGAGGTGGAACGAGTGTGCGAGTGGTATTGCGTGGAGCTTGCTGATGCGAGTTTGCGGAAGTGAATGTGGAGGTCCTGGGCACGGGTGTCTACAAACAGTGCACGTGGATCGACCAATGAGCGTATGGTCCTATTGGATCCCTTTTCTAGGCAGCTCAGTTGCGTTTGCGCCGAAATTGAAGAAGTTCGATAAGCGAGGGGAATATGTCTAGCTTGATAGGAGCTTGAGTATGCACGTCGGTGTGGTAGCGGGGGAGGTGCCATGGTTAAGGTTTCCAGACTAGGCCAGATGAGGAAGGGACAGTGAACGACAACGGGAAAGAGTCGTGCCCATCGCCGCAATGCTTGATCAATCAAAGAAAGTTGTCACACTCACTATCATGTGCACATGTCAAATATGTCCCCAAACCCCTCTTATTTGTTTGAATGGCCCCATACTTCAGACTTGACTGTGTGCGTCTTCACGCCCTCATCATCGCTACTTACTTTCCTCTCCTTCTCTTGAAAGATATCACCTCTGTCAACCTGCCAATCCCCATCACCAAAGCGGACAACGCCCTTCCTATCCTCCCTCCAACGGCGGCAACATACCACGCAAACCAAGCCACCACGCCTATTACTTTGACCCTCTCCACAGCGCTCCCCTTCTCTGAAGTCTTCGGCACCTTCCCTTTCCGTTCTTCGCCAGTCCTATCTTCCCGCAGATTATCTTTCACAAGATACAATGCTTCTGCGGCCTCCCACGCCACAGTCCACAAGCTAGTGTCCACCTTTTCACACCCATACATGCTGGTCCATGTGCCAGGCCGATATTGCCGAGTGCAGGAGCGCCAAAATGTATCCCGCGGGCGAGCGTATCCGGCGTCTGTGTGGTAGTTGTGGGTGGCCTGATGGACTTCCTGGGTTTGGCTTTGGGATATGAGGGCGAGCTCAGAAGGGTGGTAGATGATGTAGTTCAAGCTGTCGGGCGAATGCCTAACAACGCGAGAGAATCGGAGTCCCTTCTGCGGGGAAGGTGAAGTAGTCGTAAAGGTACAATCAGACTCTTCAGTTTCGGCAAATGTGTTTCCTGGACGGTTAGCCCAGCTAATGGACTTGTCGCGGGTATCGTCGGATGTTAGATGTTGGCTAGGGCGGTCAAATTGCGATGTCTTGCGTAGAGTAGACTTTCGAGGGGCCTCAGGCACCGTCGGCGATGTAGGGGGAGAGACCGCGTTCTGCACCTTCTCTATCCATTTACCGGCAACGGCACCCCATCGCTTATCCCGACTCTCTCCCAAACCGGGCGTTTCGCAACAATTGTCCTTCTCCTTCTCCCAAACCCTCAGCGCGGCTCCAAGCACCCACATCTCATCCAGACACCACCCATGCACATCAGCATCATCGTCCTTCATTTTCGCCAGCACATCCTCAAAGTTCGAAACGCGATTGACCAGCCTCCTCTTTACTAGTACCGACTCATCCATGAGCTTTTTATGCACGACTGCGTCATTGTTCACGATTGCGAATTCCTCGTCTCGGGACCTTGCTTTAGACTCGAAGACACCGTCGCGTGAGGAGATGGCGCAGTGCACAGATTCGACGGCTGATATGTCCGAGCGGATGGTGCAGAGAGGGCAGTATATCGGAGGGGTCAAGCGGGCAGCGAGGCTGCTGGGTATAATGTGGGTACAACCCGGTGGTGACCGGGGAGATGGAGGCGGAGAGGCTGTGGAGGTCGAGGGAGAGGTTGTCATCGTGAGCGGGTGTTCGTGCGTCGGCTTTAAGGTTGTTGAGCGGCGCGGTGGATTCAATTACGTGTGTTTGAGCAGTCGCTGCGACGGGTTGTGTGAGTGCCTCGGTCCCAAATACTGCTGGCGTTGACTTTGCGGTTGCGACCGGGCCTTAGGTTCGTGATTCAAATTGTACAAGTGTCGATGCGAGACCTGCGGTGAAAGTGTGTCGTATAGGCGACAGTTGAGTGGCTGACGATATGGTCCCGATACTGCTGCTCTTCAAGTCGACCGGCCCGCCGTGTTCTAGCGCGGTGACAGCACAGCCAATGTTCGGACCGCAATTAGAGCGGACAGTGATGAGAACTGGCAGAGAAGCTTGTTTTCATTTGCGCGTCCGAGATCCGGCTCTTTGCTGCTGCGGAGCATATCTTGACGCCAACTAGGGAGATACAAATTGTCTGGAGGAAGAGATACACAAAGGCAGTTGGCACCGCGGCAAACTCTTAAGAATATAGGGAAACCCTCAAGCACCAATGAAATATTACATGTCTCAGGAACATAACTAACCATGGGGCATAGATGAACATGTAGCTGAAACTACTACGGTCGTACAAACCTAGTCAAACACCCTACTATTACATATCCTACATCCGACTTCACTTGTTCTTCGAGATGCTGACAACGTTGCGCAACGTGCCAAAAGGCAGCACATCAGCAATCCTCTTCTTGTTCGCAAAAAGCATCACCAACCTGTCCAAACCACATCCCCAGCCACCTGTCGGAGGCATCCCCCACTCAAGCACCTCAAGATAACTTTCGTCAATCTCCTTCTCCCGTTCGCCTTCGGGATGGTACTCTAGCTGCTCTATGAACTTGCGTCGCTGCTCAAACGGTGAATTTTCTTCTTCGTACGTATTGGCGTATTCACGACCGTTGATGAAGAGCTCAGCGCGTGCGGCGACTAGTTGGCCGTCGGAATATATGTCGTGGTATGTTTTCGAGAGGGGTGAGAGTGCTTCCGGATGGTTTATGATGAAGGTGGGGTTGATGCAGAGCGGCTCGATGTACTTCTCTGCGAGGGTATCGAGAAGACGGGGTAGGGTGGGGTTGGGCGGCACAGCTATGTCCAGGTCTTTGAACATGGCAAGCACATCGTCAGTGGCGGTTGGCGATGCGAGGTTTGGCATTTGGTGACCACTAGCCTCTTCTATGGTTGGAATGAAGCGCAATTGCTTGAATGGAGTCGAAAAGTCAATGCCTTCTGTCTTCGCAAGCGACGGAAAGTATGACGATCTAAGCGACTCGACAGCAGTATGGAGACCTCTCACCATATTCTCCGTCCTCTGTATTAACTCAGGTAGAGTAGCCCCGACTTCATAAAATTCGCATGTTGAAAATTCGGGGTTGTGTGTGTTGTCGACGCCTTCATTTCTGAAGGCCCGGCCAAGCTCAAATATGCGGTCCTGACCACCCACGATCAACCGCTTGAGGTTCAACTCCGGTGCTATCCGGAGACGAATAGGCATATTCGACAGCTCGTTGGCCACAGTCTCGAACGGACGAGCAATGGCTCCTCCTGCTCTGACGTCGAACATTGGGGTTTCCACCTCCAAGAAGCCATCCTGTACGAGCAAGCTGCGGATGTGGTCGTAAATTAACGCACGGAGTCGAAGAATATCACCGGGTTCCTCGCTTGTGAGCTGGTGCACATGTGGATGTCGAGCGAGTGTCTCGAGGTTTTCCACTTTTTCAGGAATATGGTGTAGACAGGGCGCAAGTATCTGAGGAACGCGCATGGCAAGGACGGACAGCTCTCCAGACTTGGTCCTGTGGGGATGACCTGTGAACGAAACCCAATCACCGATGCGCACAACCTTCTTCAGCTCTTTGAAGTTTTCTACGCGCCATTTCTCAGGCAAATTCTTCTGCTCGACCATGATCTGCAGTCTCTGCCCAGCCCGCTCAACGTCGATGAATATGAGCTTCGAGCCTAGGGATCGCACCGACCTCACTCTTCCTGGCATCGTCAGCCTGTAGTCCTCACCCATTCAGCCATTCTGCATACCGAACACTGAGACCATTTCTGCCTGCGTCTCTTGGATCTTCTCATACTGCGAGATGAAGTCCCGGATGGAGAGGTCCTGCGTGTCCTCCGCTTTCATCTCGAGCCTCGGGTGATATGATCCCAATGGTCTCGCATTCCGCAGTGTATCTAGTCGCATCTGCTTCTCGACGGGGAGAGGGCCCAGATATCTGGCAGGGAGGTCATGATAGATGAATTGCTTGTGTACGGCATTGTAGGCGCGGGCGGCCTCGGGGCTGTTGCGAGGGTTGACGCTACGGAAGAGGTAGGGGCGGAGAAAGGGGAGAGATATCCTGCTCATACTTGGTCATGTCAGCACGTGAACGAAATGGAAGATGAAGCAAGTAGTTGGCAGTACATAGTTCAGACTGGGGTGACAAATGTCGTGAGATCAAGCGCCCGGAGGCGTCAGTCGCAACGGTTCTAATGTTGAAGATCATCATTGGAGGTGGATTGAGATGGGAAAGTATACACATACCTGCTTGTTCACGACATGTCGACGAAGCCTGACAGCTGCGAGCAAATTCTCGAGCTCAGACCGCCAAGACATAGCTCGGATTTATCTGGATAATCTCCGGCACGCTAGGCCCGATCTTGCAAGCTACCTACCACGATAGTACTTTTGCTGGTCCTCCCAAATTCGGTTCTCGCCTGCCTTTTCATCAAGGGACATGTTGGTGCACGGAGTAGAGATTATTTGCATAGCCCTGTCTAATTTTTACCACTTATGGCTGCCTGCTCTCGTCTATTGTATCGTCCACAAGCGTTGACCCTCGAATGTAAGCATAAACGTGCGATAGCACCATCAGATCCATCATGGTCCTCACGTCCACAACATAAAAACGTCCTCCTCTCCCTCCTCAGCCTTGGAAACGTTCATCTCCAAGCCCGTCTCCAGCTCAAAACACCGCGTTGCCCCGCCATTAACGTGCATCATCCCACCGCCAAGCCATTGCGTCAACATGACAATTCCACAAAAATGCCATCTAATTACCACATGAATCCACTGTTTGCAAATTCGACGCCCGGCACCCATACGCGACTCGCCTGTCATAACTGCGTGGCCACCATGATGTGTAGTCATGACGCACGGGTTGCTTGTTCGAGCATGTCTACAAGGGCTGAGAATAGCCTTCGAAGTTTCGGTAGTTGAGTTACACTGGCTTAGAGGATATGCGTTTGGTAGTATAGCCTGAGGCGAGGTAAGCTAAGAGGTAACAGCTATGTCATAATTATTTTTCCCCCAAGCACATGTCGGTTGAAAGTACGGCAGTTTCCTCTCTCAATTGCTCTTTCCTTACTTCGAACCTTTCCCACTTCAACTTCTATCTCTTCTCCACAGTAAATTATACCCATCACACTTTCATACACCACTTTACATCATGGCTCTCGCTCAAGGCGCCTATAAAGCTGAGCAGGCAATTGGCCACGGCGACAATGCAATTACCGCTCAAGATATCACAAACCCCGACATCGCTGATGCCGCAGGCGCTGGGAAAATGAAAGCCCTCGCCTGGATGGGCAAGAACACCGTCGAGATCATTGAGGTATCAAAGCCCAAGCTCGTGGAACCTCGCGATGTCATCGTCAAAGTCACCGGCTCGACTGTCTGCGGTTCAGATCTACACTTGCTGCACGGTTCGGTTGTAGAGCTGCAGAAGGGCGATATCCTCGGACACGAGTTCTGCGGTATCGTTGATGAGATCGGTAGCGAGGTGACGAACTTGAAGAAAGGGTGAGTTTGCGAGATGTAATTGGCGAGCTTCAACTAACGTTTTCACAGCCAACGCGTTGTAGCCTCCTTCCAGATCGCCTGCGGCTCCTGCTTCTACTGCAAGCAAAAGCTCTCCTCGCAATGCGAAAAGACAAACTCCAACACGATTGAGAACGCAATGTACGGTGGCCGCACAGCTGGTATGTTTGGCTACTCGCACTTCACTGGCGGCTTCGCAGGCGGCCAGGCAGAATTTACCCGTGTACCCTACGGCGATGTCAATCTTCTTCCGCTCCCCGATGACGTACCTGACGAGAAGGGTCTCTACCTTTCCGACGTGCTCGCCACATCCTGGCACGCTGTCGTTGACACAGGCGTAAAGAAGGGCGATACCGTAGCTATTTGGGGCGCGGGACCGATCGGACAGATGGCTGCGGATTTCTCGCTATTGAACGGCGCTGCCAAGGTCATCATGATTGATCAGAATTGGCGGCTGGAATACATCAAGAAGAAGTATCCGAATGTTGAGACGATCGACTTTACGGCACTAGCTAAGGGCGAGAGCGTCACCAGCAAACTCAAGGAGATGTGCAACAACCGCGGCCCCGATGTGAGCATCGAGTGTGCAGCTGGCGAGTATGCAAAGGGTTGGGCGCACTACTTTGAGATTATGCTGGGTTTGGAGACGGATACTAGTGAGATTGTCAACGAGATGATTACTTCTACACGCAATTTTGGTCGCTGCGGTATCACTGGCGTCTACGTTGGATTCGTAAGTGGCTCCCTACGCCTTTCACTTGTTCGCAATGTGTAACAATATGTCTAGACCAACCACTTCAACATCGGTTCTTTGATGGAGCGTGGTATCCGCCTCATCGGCAATGGCCAAGCGCCTGTCCACCTCTACTGGGAGTCTCTTCTCAAGATGATCCAGGACAAGCAGATCGACCCGCTAAAGATGGTGTCGCATCGCGTGAGGCTCGAGGATCTCGACAAGGTGTACATGCGGTTCGAGAACAAGGATGATGGTATGCAGAAGGTATTTGCGGAGACGAGGTGGAGTGCGCCGGCTTGTGAGGGTAGTCCCGAGTTGAAGAGGTTCTAAACGAGCAATGTGGGATATGGATGAAGTGAAATTGTATGATAACACTGAGGCGCAGAGCGTATGCAGATGATCAAATGTTTAATTGTACCATGTAGCTCAGTGTTTCTTGACGTCGCTGGTGACGGCCGTTCTGTTCCCCTGAATCGCTTATCGTGCTTGTGTCTACGGGATCACTCTGGAGTATTATTGATACTCTGATGCTAGCGCTGGTCTTAGAGCCTGGCAACTCCCACCGCATTGAGAAATCTCAACTGTTGCTATATTTTCCAGCCCTCATAGCGCGGACACTGATATCCGCATTCGCTCAGTGTCCCCCCTAGATTTGCTAGCAAACCACTCCCCTCTCTCAAGCATACTTATCATGGCTCCCCTTAACCTTAATATCCAACGCCGTCTCATGAAAATTCCCCTCCCTCCTCGCCTTCTTCAACACCTTAACCTCTCCCTCGTCCAACCTCCGCCCAATAATTTCCTCCAGCTCCTTCTTGCTAATCTTCTCCTTCGCCTTCTCTTCCTTGGCAACCTTATGTCTCGGTTTGAAGCGCGCCTGCATGCGTATCCGAAACGTGGTGTTGAACGTTATACTCTCCGCGTCGCCGCGGATATCAGGGCTAGCACCGCCAGTTTTAGCCTTGGTCCCGGTGATGCTGAGGAAGGTGTCGCGCGCGGTCTGGAGGGCGAATGTGGAGGGGTTGTCTGGGACGGGGATTATGAGGAGGGATTCTGTGGGGGAGATGGCGGTGGATGTGGCGGTTAGGAGGCCGTATTTATCGGAGGAGAGGTATCTACCATCAAATTTTATGTCAATACTACTTTTTCCTTTACGGAGAGAGGGAGATGACGGTGTCGTACCTCCCATGATGCCCCTTCAAACTGAAGCTCTCCGTCCCCGCAACCCGACTCGCTACCCATACCTGCCTCACATCATGCGGTTCCGCCGTCTCTGCCCTGCCCCCGACGCAATTCTCTATCTCGCTGCAAAAGACTTTGCCATTCGCGTCGCAGGCTAGACAGCTCAAGGGTTCCGTTGGAAGGACTACGACTATCGGGCCCGATATATCTGAGGGCGCGTCCGCATTTACCCACGAATCGTCGTCTTCGATGGGGGCGACTTCATTGGCGTCGGTCGTGGTCGTGGTAGTGGCTACGGCTTTGGAGTTTGGCGCTGAGGCATCGGAGGGGTCCGCGACGCGCTTTCGCTTTTTGACCTTTTTGTCGCCTTTGAATTGGAGGGGTTTGACCATTGCGTGGGTTGGTGAGTGTGGGGTGAGGATGGTGGTGTGGAGGGCCGAGGGCGGAGGGCGGAGATGGGCGGCAGAATTCCATCATGGCACCTGCCTAATTCGACCACATCCCGTCTTGAAAACTTCACGATAGTCCAGTATTTTTCTTTTGCAATTTTTTATGCTCTTTCTGACATCTTGAGCGCTCATACAGTGATTTCATCATGGCTGCTAATCAGAGCGCAGTCACAGTTGGGTTGGAAAATCTCCGCAATGGTACGTACGCCTCACTTCGCCCCCGCTGCCCCGTACCTGACTGTGGCGTGCCTGATATTTAAACTAACGTCTCCCTGTCACAGAACATGTAGAATTCTCCGCGTTGGAAGAAGCTTTCGGGCCCGAATCTCTCGGAATTATCGTCGTCAAGGACCTCCCTGAGAAATTCCACAGGCTGCGGCATGAACTCCTTTCCTACTCCTCGACATTGGCAAGCCTACCTCAGTCAGAACTAGGTATGCGATATTGCCGTTCTCGAAAATTGCCGGGTTTGGGTGGTCTTTGTTATCATCCTGGACGCCTTATGAGCAGATCGCTAACATGTCCAAAATAGAAAAACTGGAGAGTCCGGCATCGAAGTGGCTTGTAGGCTGGTCATGCGGGAAAGAAACACTCAAAGACGGTCGATACGACACGTTGAAAGGCTCATACTACGTAAACTGCGCCTCTGGCTTCGAAGATCAGCAAAAGGTGGTGGCTGAAAAGTATCCTTCGTTTCCGGAATACACGGCACCGAATGTGTGGCCTTCGAAAGATTTACTCCCTGCTTTCGAGGATACATTCCGCGAGCTTTGCACGCTGATCATCGACATTGCGGCTCTGGTGGCTCGCGCCTGCGATAAGTATGCAGAGGCGAATATTGAATCGTACAAGAAGGGATATCTGGAGCATGTCGTAAAGACGAGTATCTCGACAAAAGCCCGCTTGTTGCACTACTTCCCGGCTCCAGATTCGCAGATCGAAACGTCCAGCAACGATGACGACTGGTGCGCAACGCATCTGGACCACGGCTGCCTGACTGGTCTGACTTCAGCCATGTTCGTCGACGAGGCAGCACATCCACCTCAGACTGGATCCTCATTCTCTCCGCTCAAAGAACTCGAGCGCTCGCCTGATCCAAAAGCCGGCCTCTACATTCATTCTCGAACCGGCGTAGTCACCAAAGTCGCCATTCCCAGGGACTGCCTAGCGTTCCAGACGGGCGAGGCGCTGGAGATCATCACCCAAGGCAAGTTCAGGGCTGTCCCGCATTTCGTGAGGGGCGCGGGGAAGACTGGGGGAAAGGTGGCACGGAATACGTTGGCGGTATTCACACAGCCGAATCTGTGGGAGATGGTGGATGAGAAGCGAGATTTTGCTGCTTTTGCAAAGGAAATTGTAGAGAAGAATCATTGAGCGGGATCATCGCCTGTCTGATGTTGGTATGGAGTACCATGGTAGATAGATGCCAGCCGCGCACATGGTGTTGACACCTGGACAACTGCGTCATGGTGCAGGCCTAATCTGTCTTATCATGCCTCGGCCTTTTTAGGGTTAATTCAGCCACAGCAGCTAGCAGCCACCCCCATATATGTAATGGATCGGAAAGACGGCAAACCCCGGCAATCGCACAAAGCTCGGAAACCTGATGGGCGCGTGAGAATGGCATCCCAAGACGATCACAAACAAGTCGGAATCGAACGTAGTCTTGTCTCGCACCGCCTCGGCATGATGATGATCCACAGCGCCTCACGAGCATTGACCAGGGCAGGGGATTAGGGGGCTTGTCAATTGTCAATATCGCAGAAAATGTGGGCTGGCGCCAATCAAGCGGAAAACTCCTTCAACCACATTTTGAGATGGTGCAAAGCGATCGCTCCCTGAATCATTTGGAAATTGCGACTCTTCAGGGTGCTCCCCAGGGCCACGCAACATTCCATGTCGATGTCGCCCTCGCCCTTCTTCGAGACACCCAAATGTCCCACACGCCGCAAGCATCCGCTTCCGCTCGCCATGCCTGGCTCCAGCCTCCGTCTCCGTCATGTTACGTCTCAGTGTTGGCATGGTGCCGAAAAGCCGGAACCCATGTTCTGTCGGAAACCTTACTGGCGAAGAATACCGGTCTGTACCTCTTCGCCTGCTGTGCGAGAGTGCTTGAGTGGGGAAGGTCGCTATTATTTGCACCCCTCATAATGAGCGTCCCGGAAGACAAGCAGATGCATTATGCGGTCTCCACTTGGAATGGATAAGGCGGTTCTAGCTGGGAGATTTGCTGGAAGATCGTCTGCACAGACTGCAGCCATTGTTTCTATCGCTGCCAAGTGCTCTACTTTCCATGGGCGCCGTCTATCCGAGCACCCTGGTCCCTGACCAAGGAATTGTACTTTTGTTCAAAACTTCAATGTCCCTTCGTCACTCTGCGTTATTCGTGTTGTCCACCTTCCTCCTGTCTACATTCCGCTTTTTATAATCCTGTTTCCCTAGGCACATCAATTGGAGGTTTGTGCTCCATCTCATCTCCCTCCCCAAAGCTCCGCAAGCTGTCGTACCTCATCACGTCACTTCCTATTGCGGGTTGTAGGTGCGCCAGATACAAGGGAAACAACAATCGCCAGTATGTCGGGCAGAGAGAACCGACAGCAAAATGTAAAATGGGTGGAGGTACTGCCATATCACACATTCCTCTTCCCTAACTATTGCTAATCATTCCTAGGGTGTTCGAGGCGTGGCCTCCTTTCTCGTCGTCGTCACACATCTCGCAAGAGCCTGGGACTACCCTCTGTTCTGGCCCGCCGATAGTGAAGAATCGACACCAAGACTCCTACAACTACCCATCCTGCGAGTACCATTCCAAGGACGAATTGGCGTAATGATGTTTTCCTTCCTCACAGGCTACGTTTGCGCCATCAAGCCGCTGCGCCAGATTAAAGCCGGCAACACTTCAGGCGCATTGACGACGCTCGCAAAATCCGCCTTTCGACGACCCCCGCGATTAATAATGCCAGCGACAATTGCGCTCATCATTGCATGGGCTGTGACGCAGCTGGACGGTTTCGCGATTGCTAAGATTTGCGACTCGGACTGGCTGAGAGGCTCCAGTCCTGCGAGAGAGGGAGGTCTTAGTAATGAACTCGTCAGGCTGCTTTGGGAGTTCCAGAACTCGTGGATTAATGGGACTCCGGCGTATGATGAGCATCAGTGGGCTCTGCTCCCGCTTCTGAAGGGCGCCTTCCTCATCTACGCAACACTGTTTGCGACTTGCTACATGAAATTCCGCATGCGAGTGCTTACCGTCTTTGTACTGTGGGCATGGTACTGGTGCAGCAATCAGTGGAAGACGGGTACGTACAGCTTTCACAAATACCTATAAACTGCCATCTAATACAACATAGAAACCTTCGAATGCATGTTCCTCTTCGGCGTCCTCCTCTGCGACATCGGTTCCGAAATCGAATTCCGCGACTACGTCAACAGCCGCCCCCAAAAACGCCGCATCGTGCAAACCGTCCTCATCGTCCTCGGACTCTACGTCGGCAGCTTCCCCGAAGGAAACATCGAATGGTCAGCCTGGTCCCGCGGGCTCGAGAAATTCAACTTCCTGTTCCCACGCGACAACGACCCCCCGAAGCGCTGGTCCGCCATCGCATGGCACCTCATCGCCATCGGCTTCTGGCTCTCGCCCACGCTACAGACCATCTTCTCCAACAAGCTGTTCATGTGGCTGGGCAGGAATAGCTTTGCGGTGTACTTGACGCATGGCACACTCATGCGTGTTGTGCTGGTTAGGTTCATCTATGGCTTTTCTTCGGCGCCGTTCTCGGAGGAACACCCGGAGGGTCAGGAACCGATCTTTCATTGGGTGCCGAGGAGTCAGAACTGGTTCGTCTGGACTGTTGCGATTCCGCTGTGGTTCGGTATGCTGTATGTTGTCGCGCATATGTGGACTACGTACGTGGATGCTTGGTGTGCGAAGGCTACGCGGTGGCTGGAAGAGACTATGTTTGAGAGTGAGGACGATGAGAAGAGTAGGGTTGCGGGTTTGGTGTAGACGTTTCTTTATTTTGGCGAGAGCATAGCACGGGAGCTTGCTTCGGGAGCGAAGATACCATTTCATTTCTTCTTTTTTCTTTTTCTGTTTCGGGATTGAAAAGATTAGACGAGCGGTCTTGAACAGCATCATCGCCGTTCTTTGGGACCGGTCCACGGGGGATATTGGCAACTCGGATCCCATCGACGACCCATCCAGCAAGCATCGCGACAGGCGTTTCCACGGCATTTTTCTAGAGGCAGAGCCACGGCCATACGCCATAGTATGTAATGTACATGAGTATATAGATATGTAACTCCACGCCACTGCACCATACAGTACATACAGCATCAAAAAAGATAAAAACAATAAAAATCCAACATCAAAGTTCAAAATCCTCAACAACTGCACCGTCCTCCCCAGCAGGGACGAAGCTATCATTAATGAATCTTGACAACCAGATAGATAGACAATAACAACAGAAAAACTCCCTTCGGGAGTTCGGTACATCAGGCACCTTGGCTTTTTCGTCAAGATCACTTGGCTCGCTCGGTAGAAATGTGCTTAGCCATGTTCGATTTCGATGATGGAACTTTACATTTTAGCGCGAAACGTGTCGCGTGTCTCATCCCTTGACCAATGCACCACGCGAGGCAGCCACGGGTGGATGGGGCGACAAGACGGGTTCTGCCCAGCACGCAGCAACTCCAGCTTGGTGAATGGAAATCTCTCGGGGAACGAGATCGTCGAAATCGTCTATATGTCTAGATAAATAGAGGCCGGGGACTGCTGGTATGCACCCGCTTCCCTCTTCCCGGCCCCTGTTCAAGGTGTTGTGTGGGTTAGATGAAGCGAGGACCGCCTGTCTTGAGAACAATATCAACGACGACGACGGCGACGACGGCAGAGTTTTTCCTTTTCCCGTGGGTCGCGTATATTCTCCAGGATTATCTAATCAATTTTATTCTTCACGGGGCTCCTGATAGCCGTCTTGATGGTTTCTCCCCGGTCCCTACTTATAGCCAAAGTGCGAACGTGGTCCTCATTAACGCCAACAATGTGATAATGGCCAAGGATCCGGCGGGGAACGCGAGGTGCAAGTGGTGGGAGCAGGTCCTGTACAATTAGCCGTCCTTACGAGGGGTAAATCTCCTATTAACTTAGTAGTACAAGGAAAATATTCGATGCTAGTAAACTATGCATATGAATGGGAGGGATGCTGGTGTTGGCAGATGGCAAGCCTTGCTCGTCATGGCGCCAGGCAGACGTTTCTCCCTACCGTTGGCTAGTTAGGCAGCTCTCTCTTCTGAGTTATATGTACCATAGTCGTTGCAGTACTGCGAGTTGTTTAGATAGTGTGAGTTCAGAGTACAATTTGAGTTTTTGTTCTGGATCCTTTCATTTCCTCGAACAGCTGGTGCTGAGGGTGGTTTTGTGGGTAGAAGTACGGGAGTTAGCGCTTTAAAATCCTCGCGTAGATTGACCAATCGTTTAGTTTTCGTGCAGGTTAGCGTGCCATCCGGTCCGATTGCATGCAACTCTCGCCGTCCCGGTGCTCGACTTGGTGTGTGACCTCCTCTTCGTCCGTGGTGGCAGCCCGCTGCAACTGTCCTGTCTCGGCGATATAGTTGCTCTCCGGGAGCTCAGGAGATAGTTGATGCGAGGTACTTTCGATGAGGCTCTGACTTGACGCAGTGGGAACGTGCATGTGTGGAGGCGAAGCTGCGCCACATCCCCCTGTATCAGAAATACGAAAACTCTTACCCCTACAAAGGGCAACTTTCAGAACTAATTCCGTCACGTGCTCGGTAAATTGTATGACAATCTATCGTTGATTGGCCAAAACTGGGATCTTGCCGAGCATGTTACCTAATTAGTTCTAAAAGTCACCCATTGTATCTTACCCCTCGTGTGCCCCTCATATCGTCACTTCCTTCCCCCACCTACTATTAAAAGGATAGTAAGGGTTAAAAGTGACGTCATGAGGGGTAAGACAGGGGTAGGGTGACGTTATTGACTGTTTCTAGCCTAGTTACTACTCAATACAGTGTACTCACACAGATTACCTCTGTTTTCAAGTGGTGCATATGATTTCGCAGTTCACAATATGAATACGTGGGCATAAGCTTCGTTGGTGAAGATGCGTTTAAACTACTATTCCTTCATGGATATGCCGTTTCTCCGAGAATTGGGTCGCAAATCTAGCTGTATCGGTCCTAGTAAATTTTAGTCTTGTTGCACATATATTGTACGTTGGATTACGCGCGTTCTCATGAAGATCTTCAGGGCTCACCCTGCTCAGGACTTGGTATATGTTTGACTGTCTGCTGCGTATCATCATGATGGCTTTCCTGAAATTTAATTCATATAAATCAGCCAGCTTCTAACACTTCTTTGACAACCCTAAAGCAGTCATTTCTGGAAATTTGTTGGTGCCTTTCACTAGCCCAGAATGATTTCTCCGCTGCTTCTCTGGATTGGTATTCTACTCTCCGTAGCTTCCACGGCACATGCTGGGTCCAATTCTAGCTGCAAATGCGTACGGCTTCCACCCTCCCTAACAAACCCATTGCGCATGTCTCTCATCTTTATCTACAGATTCCTTCCGATCCTTGTTGGCCGTCCGCAACTACATGGACATCTTTAAATGAGACATTGACGGGACGTGTGTTGCCCACCGAGCTTCCGAAATCGGTTTGTCCCACAGGCGGAACGGGAAGCCGAACGTACATCGTGAATGCTACAAATGCGACCCATGTGCAAGCGACGCTCCAGTTTGCTAGAGAGCACAACCTCAAGGTCAATGTCAACAATACTGGACATGCCGGACCGGGAAGGTTAGTTGTTTGTGAGATACATTGTACTGGTCACGTAATTACTGATAGCCTGCATAGGAGCTCGACTTGCGGCGCTCTTTTGTAAGTCTTTCGAAGACGATTGATCGTTGTTTATCACATGTCTTCATTTAGCAACTGACCCTGAAAGCATATCCACACATTATATGAAGGGATTCAAGTTTCATCGGAACTACATTCCTCAATCTTGCTCCCAGAACAACTCTCACATGGCGGCGACCCTGGGGGCGGGCGAACAGGACGACGATGTTTTCCAGGCGATGGCGAAGCACAATGCCGTCACTGTGGGAGGCACATTCGATGTGAGTTGATCGATCGCCAAACTTTGAGAGCACATCCATTGCTTACACAGCAGATAGACCGTAGGCATTGTCGGATGGTCCACCGGTGGTGGCCACGGCTGGCTAACTAGCTCATATGGTATGGGTGCTGACAACATCTTTGAAGTCGAAATGGCTACACCATCCGGTGACATCGTCATCGCGAACGAGTGCCAGAACGCTGACATCTTCTGGGCCATCCGCGGCGGTGGCGGCGGTACCTTCGGTGTCATCACACGTATCACGATGAAAGCGTATACGATGCCACAGACAACCCAATGGCTGTGGAATGTTTCTGCAAATAATGGAACAGATGCTAGAAACTGGTGGAAGCTGGTTGCGGAGCTCCATGCTAAAATGGTGAAGATAAACGAACTCGGCTTTCAGGGATACTACACGATTTCCGGACCGAAGAATGGGCCATTGTCCATGGGAGGGTACTTCCTCGCATACGACAAACGGAATTCTAGTATCGAGAGCACGCTGGAGCCCTTTATCTCTCTGATGAATTCCGCAAAAGATCTAGCTTCGCTCTCCTCAAATATCACGCGATATGATAGATGGATCGACGCGTATAATGCTCTTCCCAAGCAGACGCGGGATAACACTGATGGACCTGGTGGCACAATTTCAAGTATGCGACTTCTCACCCGAGAGGGGTTGACTGAGGATCTGGATGCTTCGGCAAGGATGTTTGGAGCAATTGGTCCCAACGCTAAGGGATATGAGGTTAGTATTCACCCTTCTTAATTCATTTGTGCCAGACTAACAGGACTACGTATAAGAGCGGCATATCTAGCCACATCCTCGCGGGTAGCCTCATCGCCAGTTCAAAACCTGTCAAGAACGCTCTGAACCCTGCCTGGCGTGACACCGCAGTCCACATGGTTGTCAAAGTCTCCTGGAGTGACGACGTGTCTGAGGAACAAGTCCTGCAGTTCCACGACACGATGACAAACAAGATCGGTTATGCTATGCGTAAACTTTCGCCAGACTCAGGTTGTTATGTGAATGAAGTGAGTCAATCATCACTACCTTGTCGAAGTGGAATGAAACGAAGCTAATTATGCCGAATAGTGTGATCAGTTCGAACTGAACTGGCAATGGGCTATGTATGGATCAAACTATTCTCACCTCCGCGCTATCAAGGCGAAGTATGACATGGATGATCTCTTCTGGTGCAGAAGATGCATAGGAAGCGATGAATGGATGTACGACGAAGGAGAGGGGACCCTGTGTCGGCGACCTTTGACCGAGACTTGGCCGAATTTTGCATACCAGCATTAAGGCATCGCGGAGATGGCACGGATTCAAGTGAGGAAGACTGTCAATAGTGGTATGCAGCACATTTGTATCTAACATATTATAAACCGTTCGCCGAATTATCCACAGATAGAGCTCCGTGCAAGATGGTGAGTGGTTACTAGAGTGTCAAGAATTCTCTTGCTGCACATTCGGCAACTGTGCGAAAGCTGTTGCATAATGTGGTGACAATTTTCACGCTTTCTCGCAGTCTAACGATACGACAAACACCATCAATCATGAATATCTGCATCGTCATTATAGCAGCTTAAATTGAAGATGTGTTAACAGAATTAAACTGGATTTTCTTCTATGAACGTAGAAGATTATTCTCGCCTCTGCTTGCACTTTGCGGTATTGAGTGAATTTGAAGGCCTCCTATCAAACTTAATTCACCGAAACGCGCCGTCACGGAAAGCGAGGTGCTCGCCGGCGTGCTGCACCTCGCTGCTCTTATCCAGAATGGGGGTTGAGGCCTCGCTGTCCGAGCTTCAATGTCGGACCTTCTGGCTCTGCATACTAGCGCTTAAAGGCCCTTTAGCCGACAGTGCCTTTCGTACATTCCAATTTTCTATCTACTTCCTTCGACTTTTAATGCCTTCTGGCGTATTTCTTGCCTTACACAACACCGCCGAACTGGGATGCACCCAATCACCCAATCACCAATCTGGTCTCTGATTGAATATAGATTGGCGGTGTACGTTTGCGATAGCAGTTGTGCGTACTAGGATGGATTGATGGGAGATGGTTGTGATTCTTGTCTGTGACCTGCCGCATCCACTCGTCTTTTTTGTCTTGTAGATGATAAGCCTGAACAGACATCCTGTTGCGCGTGAACTTGTCTTTAGCTTCGTTGCTTTCGACTCGTAGACTCTGGACTTGTCGCAGTAATAAAAATATCGTGTCTTGACCTTAGAATTAGTGGGCCGGCTCTGGTTGAAGTGGAAGCCGTAGCCATGCTGTATACCATGGCTCTTGAGCGAATCGTAGGCTTCTTCGTAGGAGGGATAAAGGCAGTCCGGAGGTGGAGGAATGCCCTCCTCCATAATGGAGCGTGAGAGGAGTAATTGATCTGAAATCGCACGCGTCTTGTGACGCATCTTGACAGAGCTCTAAAAGCCGGGGAGGCCTCGCGCTAAGAAATTTCGAGCGATTGATATCTGTCGCAGGCCAAGGCATCAACCATGAGGCCTGAGGGGACGCTGCGTTAGTAATCTTGCCATGTAAATAGCCGGGTCACCGGCCCACTCCAACGGACAGAGAGGACAACGGACTGCGGTGAAGCGACTGCGGTGAAATCGATTCTTGGACCGGAGAACCTTAACCTTTGAGCCTTTGTAACCCGCCGCGACGGTCACACCCCAAAAAGCCGAACCCTCCGCGAAGCCGCAGCGGTAAATGTCGCGTCCGCCCACGCGCGGCGCGGACGCGTCTAGCCCACAAGCAGTCACACAACCTGCGAGTGGCAACACCCAAGTCCGAACCGGACGAATGCGACGACGATTAATGGTCGGGAGGTGCCATATGCAGGGACAGTGGAGCATGGCCGTCGACATACAGCGGACTGGGCTCACACGGAACCAGGGCTCATCCGGAACCAGGGCTCATCAAGCTCGGCCACCAACTACTCGCCTTCTCCCGCGCAAATCACAAACACCTGCGAAGTGTGCGCGGTGGACGCCAATGCCTGGCACGCTTCGCCGAACAGTACCCGCTGAGCGAAGAAACCGAGTTTCCAGATGAATGGGCCGCGGAGGCCAGAACTGCGAACAGGACCTTAGAAAAATGGATGAAAGCCCGAAACAACCCCTACAGCAGATCACACAGAGAGGAATGCGACCAGTTGTGGAACTCCGATGATATTCCTAACGAGCAATATAATAGATCGCTTCCTTTCTCGGCGCCGAATGATACGGTCACAGAAAGAAACGTTGGGTGCTTGCCAAGTGGCAATGATTTAAATTCAGACATTCCTTGTTGCGATTAACGTCTTCAAACTAATCTAAAGGATGCCTGGCATCGTAGATGACTACAAACTCCGCACTAATGTCCTTCTTTCTCACCCAAGTGTTCTCGCTTTCAGGAAATCCTACCCATTTCACCAAGTATTGGAACCCCCTCCCCACTTTCCGCCTTCCCTGCAGTTCCTCAACCTCCTCCCACTGGTTGTCTTCGAGATCTATGAGTCCCTTGACTGGCGGTCCTTCAACAATTGCAATATTAACTCCTGGATACTCTAAGTATTTGGTTAGTCATAGCAATAGAGCTTCAAGTGGTCAATACGCACTTTTGCTTGCTTCCGAAATGTAAGTACTCCGCTGTGAACATGTCCTGGAAGTAGTAGATTTGTCCACGCCGTCTGCCTTCCCAATCCATAGTGGGCGGCTCAGAGCAGAGAACGCAACCTCTAGTTCGACATTAGCCCAAGTCACTGTCCAATCCACTTCAACATACCTGTAGCGCTCCTAAGCTATCGTCAGCTTGTCCGCCATCATGGCCCGATAGCAGAACGCCAGCAAGGTTCTTCTTCGACTCTTGAACTTCCATGACGCGCTCTTCGAACGAATCGCGGATGTAGAAGCGAACAGTGGTAACCTCGCGCTTTTGACCGATGCGGTGGATACGGGCTAGGGCTTGGTCTTCAATGGTCGGGTTCCTGGCCGTGGGTAGTTAGCCAAATTCGTAAGTAAGATGATGTCAGACTATATTTGACGTACCAGTGTGGTTCCATAAGGTAGGCTCGGGATGCTTCCGTGAGAGTAAGTCTAGTCACTGTGTTAGTGGCCGCACCGAAAGAAGAATTAGGCTTAACATCTCGTAACATTTTGCCATGGCTGAACTGGGGAAATGTTGCTGGCCTCTCGACACATAGTTATACGCAGGAGATAATGGCTTACCCTACAGCGCCACATTGCAGTGTAAGAAGCATTACACGGACATTCGGGTCGTTCTTGAAGCGATTCAAGACAGGCTGTCGTTGCGTTTGCGGTACTTTTCCGTCGAAACGTACACATTGAATGCCTGCCTGGTTGAGACCAGTCTCGACGAGGTCAAGTGTGAGTCTCCAGGTAGAGAAGACGATACTGCTGAGCATTAGCCATCATGTCGCCGAATTTTCGCAGGAGACGGGTGAGCTATGAACCTTTTGACATCCCAGGGTAGGGCCTTGAGATCAGATACCAGGACTTCAACTTTTGATGGGAAGCTACCTCGAATCGTTGGCATTGCTCTATCTTTGCCGTGCGGTTGGTTGAAAGTCTCCTCAAGTGAGCTCGTGCTGATAGAGACCGGCGCAACTGGACAGCGGGGGGTATGGTCGCAGGCCATATTGAATCCGGTAATTCGGAGTTGGTGAGCGCATTCTGCGCACGCATACTTCAGACAGCGTGAGAAGAGAGGACTGTCTTGAAAGGTTGAGTCATCCATGACGCTTTCGGTCATCTCGAGACTAGAGGAACATTGAGAGCAGACGATAGTATTCATTTCGCGGTGAGAATTGAAAGCCTGCTGTGCGGTGGCTGTCCAATCTGCCGGAGCCCTCGAAGCGGAATTTCCATGGCGACTATGGTAATGAAGGCCCAAGTTGCAGACCAGTCGCATTGACTCAATCTGCTGAAGGAAGTTGACGTATGCACCGGACCGAGAAAGCTCCATATCGTGATAGAGGGCGTCATCGATCTTTAAAATGGCCTGTTGTCGAATACCCTCGTACAAAGTTCTTTCCGCTTTGCTGAAGTCGACTGGGCATTTGACATCTCTTCGGACAGGGAGATCGATAGTCTTCTTGGCCCTACGAAGTATCAAGCAACGTGAAAGACGCTTCAATCTCTTCACGGCTTCTTCATCCTCTCCAGCCTTCCACATCCGGGAGATGTCATTGTCGAATTGTTTTAAATCATTATAGGGGTATGCGCGGATGAACCTGAGGAGGGCAGCAAGGTCGCTGATA
The DNA here is from genome assembly GCA_010015675.1 of Byssothecium circinans. NCBI lineage: Eukaryota > Fungi > Ascomycota > Dothideomycetes > Pleosporales > Massarinaceae > Byssothecium > Byssothecium circinans. The sequence continues at coordinate 133,698 of ML976998.1, read as the reverse complement.
TTATTCTGGATAGGTGTTCCCGTCACCGCCCAACGCGCATCCGCTTCGAGTTGGTAGATTGCGCGAGCCATCCGCGTTTTCACGTTACGGATGAGATGTGCTTGATTACTTGAGCATTGCGTGCATTACGTACGGAATGTGAACGTACCTTCGTCCAGTATGAGCCTCTTCCAACGCACTGCGAACATAATGCGAGTTTCTATGTCTGCTTTCTGGCTATTCCAATCGGCTGATAGCGTATGGTATGTTGTCAACACAATGTTGACGCCTCGAAGATCGTCCAGACTCCGAACCCTAGTCTTGTTGTGATGGCGACAAACTCGAACGCGACCGCTGGCAACATGTCTAAGACAAATTTAGCACTCAATACCGGCCTCCCTACATGTATCATTGGCGCAAAAATTTGGCGACGCTCATCAAGTGGGAACCATGGAAAGCTTCGACAAATTCTTGACGCATACATGCACTTACTCTGTTAGTTGTTCCTCCCAAGTATTCAACACTGTGTCCGACAATACTGGTTAGCTGGGAAAGAACTGTAATGTAGTGTGTGAACATACATGGCTGTGGGACGATTACGAGTGTCGCATTAACTGAAACAAAATCGTCCAACTCTTGCCATCTGATGTTGTGCTCCGTGAGCGCCGTGAAGTCACTGACTGCTAATGCAATCATGGTCAGTGTCTTTCCGAGGCCCATTGGATCAGCGATGATCCCTCCGTGACATTGTTGGGGAGGTTCGCCTTGATGCTGCTTGGTAATGCGGTTGACGTAACTATACAATCGTTAGAACATTAGGTGGCGGAATCAAACACAGACATCTTTGGTAGCCAGCGTGTGCGTTGATACAAACCAGGTTCATCGTTTCAAGCATTCGGAGAAGAGCCTACAGGGTGAATGTGCTTACTGTCTTCCTTGACTGGAATCATCCATCTCCCAGATATCTTGCCATGTGTCACCTGGTTTCCAACCAGTTTCTCGGCGGCGCATAAAGGTTAGGGCTTGTTTCTGATGTCTTCGCAGAAGGTAAGAATTGCTTCGCGATATAAATACTGAGGTTACTTACTTGTGGAGGGTTGTACAGAGCAGTAGTGATGGTATTGTTTCTTCAAGATCTTCTTGGCCACTGATGATCTCGAGTAGATCAGGCCGATCATTGAGCTCTTGGAAGTGGACCCGCGCAGAAGATTGTGCGATGATTTGGGAAACAGTCAAAGTAGGCTCCGAATTGTGCGTTGAAAGCTTCTGCGGATTACAGTACCTAACGTCCAGATGACAGATACGAGGGTCCTGGAGGAAGACGTCATAATCTTCAAACCAGCTACCGATCTCCTCACAGAGCTCCAACGGACCATAAACGGCTATTTCGAGAGAACAAGAGAGCTGAGTCAATGCGGTGGGGCGAGACTTTTGCGTGAGGTCGGGTTTACACAAGGTGTATAGGACCAAAGACTGTTCGCCTAGTAGGCCATCGATCATAGGCCCATGTTGCGTAGAAATGTGGCCGACAATTTGGGATGAATTCGGCAATAGAAAGCGATCGGAGGAAGTTAGTTGGACCGGAAATGCGTCAGTAGTGGAGTAATGTTGCTCGCATTTGCCGTCAACTGAGGAAATCTTTATTGTGTTAGCTGCTTCCTTGAGTGCTCACTTAGCGGCGAAGAGGAGTGGTGTTTTTCTTAGCTTAAATGAGAAGCTATTCACATGACCGCTGGGCGCCTATGAGTTCGCGCCTGTTTAACTGTTCTTCCAGCCAGTGTTCAACATTTTCCTGTAACTTACAACGCCAAAACAAACCAGTTCGTCTCGCTCGCCTATAGCATTTGATGGAGCACTGTTGAGGACTGTAAGGCCGTCATCCGAAATGGTGTGAAGTGGCGATATCGTGTTAGGGTCAGGCTGAACAGTGAAAGGTAACTCAGCCGCATTCTCGTCTTCTAGCAGTCGCTGCCGCTTCGCACCACGCCGATAGGAATTCGTCATGATGGCGATTAGGGAGAGGATTCAAATTGACAGTAAACGTGATGTAGGAGATGAAGCAACAAGGCTGAAAGCGGTGAAGATGGAGGGCGCAGCTCCCTGCTGCAGCATAGAGGCCAATCGTTACGAGGGGCTGAGTGCGTGCATGTAGGCAACTTATCATCGCCTCCACCACTCCTTGAACCAAGTTTCATACAACAATATCTCCACTTCACAGACCGACAAAGAATTGTGAGTATCCACCGTGAGCCTGGCGTCTTCAGCACCAGAAGTCCCAGCATGCCTCGAATGGCGCCTACCGTGTCGGCGCTGGCCAGAGGGACTATAAAAGCCGCCTTTGAGGACCTCGAGAAGACGATAACTCCCGCAGACGCCATACAGATGCGTTCAATGACTGCTATCGGACAGGTACGCGAAGCAGCCTTGGATATTGAGAGGCAGCTGGCTGCGAGAGGAAGTCTCCGGAATATGCGTCGCCTTGCCCCATTGCTGAACGGTCTCGAGCATTACGCAAAGGTGATTGAAGTGCTATGCAACGGAACGCCGTATTTGAGTTGGATTTGGGCGCCGATCAGCCTGATACTGAGGGTCTCTTCGGAATTCCTCGAGGCCTTTGAACACATCATGAAGGGGTACAGCCAGATAGCCAAGGCACTAGTCCGCTTTGAGATTCTTGGCAACGCCTTCCCGAATGACGCCGGATTTCAACACACCCTCGCCATATTCTACGCCGACATTCTACAATTCCACAAACATGCCTACAAATTCGTCAGGCGAAGCAGTAAGCCACAAAAGCCCACTGGCATGCATACCCTGACTTCTGCTAGGCTGGCACCTTCTCTTCAACACATCTTGGGGTCGTTTTCAACGACGCTTTGCCAATTTGCTCCATGACCTCAGCAAGCATGGCGAACTCATCGATATGGAAGCCAATGCTCGCAACATTGCAGAAGCGCGCTTACATCGCGAGGAGCATCGTCAGTGGAGAGAGGAGAGTCTTGAGAAGGTTGAACAAGAAGAGAGACATCAAGCCACAAAGCAGTATCAGTCCGTTTTATCCTGGTTGAAGACCGATGAGACGGAACAAATAGCCATCTTCGAGTCAATATCAGAAGAAGGATCGAAATACTCCGGAACGTGTAGCTGGATATCGAACAACAGCCAAATCAAGGCTTGGTTATCACGGAAGCCTGACTATCAACAGCTATGGGTCCAAGGAAATCCTGGGACTGGAAAAAGTGTTATGACGACACAGCTTGTAGGCTTTCTTCAAGGATCGAGATCACATGTTCTGCACCATTTCTGCAGCTACACGTACGCCTCCTCGACTAGGTACGATGCCATACTGAGATCGCTTGTGCATCAACTATTGCGATTCAGTGGAGATTTGACCGCCTTTGCATACCATGAGTACGTTGTCGGCAAAAAAGCGCCTACTACACCGAGTCTTGAACAGCTTCTGTCAACCCTCCTATCTGCGCTCTCTGAAGCCCATCACTCTGAATACGTGTGGATAATCATCGACGGAATCGAGGAGTGCGAAACTGCGAAACAAGCACGCTTAGTCTCATTGCTACTTAATCTAGCGTCAAAAAGTTCCCTGCAAAGCTCGACAATTTGCAAGGTACTTTTGTCTAGCCGTGCTTTGCCGACTAAAATAAGACGCATGCCCAAGAAGCACACTTTGTGTTTGAGCGATGAGATAGAGCATACTTCAAAAGCTATCAAACTGTACGCCTCCCACCGATTGCAGTCTCTGCATGAGAGACTCCGGCAGCTTGACATGAGCATCGAAGAGATTGAGACCATTGAACAATTGGTAGCGGAGAAAGCCAATGGTGAGTCAGAGCCTCAACACTCACAGTCGAATGTACTAATCCTATAGGGATGTTTCTCTACGCTCGACTAGTTCTGGACTACTTATCCACCAATTTGTTCTTCAACGGCAACGAGCTCAAAAAATCCATCGAAACACTACCAGAGACGGTGACGGAGTTGTAGGTGCACTTGTGTCTAATAGAGTTCCACGCTAATAAAATGGCAGCTACCAGAATATCTTGACTCAAATGGTGGTAAATCTGGACGCGCGTTCAAAGGAAAGGATCACATCTGTTCTGGGATGGATTGCTTTTGCTAAACGACCACTACGCCGGCTCGAACTTCTTTCGGCCCTTGCCTTTTCTCCCGGGTCCCCCGACATTGCGAGCCCTGCACCGCGCTATATCCTCGAAATTTGCAGTCCGCTTGTGGAAGAGAGGCACGACACGACGCTCGCGTTCATACACGTTTCTGTCAAAGAGTAAGCTGATACACTCCCCATTCCCCATCACCTAGGTTTTCAGCCCCAGTACAGCTATGCGCCAGCATTCCACAACTCTTGCTGTCATTTTGGTTTTGCAAACCCTTGTCGAACTTTTGGACCATTCCGTACATCAGCATTATTAGTTCGCCCGGCTAAACTATTTGTACAGTACCTACCGCTAAGCAATCCGCTAATTTTCCGATACAGGTTCCTTCAATCACACTCCAACGTAGTCTGTATCAATGAACAACTCGCTCTGCAAGAACACGGCTTAGCCTCAGTTGCTTGCCTTCTGTCAGCCGTCGAAGTTTTTCGCAAGGATTATAGCGAGCATGCTAAACTCCTTCGTCTTGTGAAAGGTGTACACGGTCTTCACGTTTACGCAACCGAGTACTGGACCGAGTATCTCTTGGCAAATGCTACGACAGGTGACGGTCTTGACGCTTCTTCTTCTCTCGTCAACATGTCATGTCGCCTCAGTGAGGCCCTGATCGAGACCACTGGCTCCGTTGCAAACCCGCTTAGCTCTCTAGATGATCGGTTGAAGTTCTTGAATGGTTATCCATGTCTGCAACTTGCAATCACAAAGGCGCTGTGGGCTCGGTCACAGAAAAGGCTGGAATCTGAGATACTGCTCCTTTCGGGTACGTAATCAACACGCAAGGAATTCGCACACCTTCTAATAAAGACAGACGACAATTTAAGCACGCAACATGCAAAATCCGAGTTCGATGACAGTATATCTTCAATGCTTGATGCATATCAGAAGAGTGTTGAAACCCTTCTTGACCACGACTCTTGTCCGGGGGCATCGATTGAGGAACTCCGGTTTTTCAAAAGTCAATTTCGAACATCTGCGTATACTTGTCGCCTGCGATCTTGCCCACGAGCCACCATCGGATTTGATTCCGACGAACTCCGTCACGAACACGAGACGGGCCATGCCGGTGGCTTCAGATGTTCGGAAGTTAGTTGCCAGTACCCGCCTTTTCGGACCTCCCAGGCTTTGAAATCACACTTCGACAGCCGTCATGCTACTATCCCGGTCAGGAAGTCTATACGCAAGGTTGGCATATTGAGCCCAGGAGCCAAATCAGCCGTGTCGATAAGTGGGCGCACAGCGTCGGGTGCTAAACCTACACGAAAGAATGACAGCTTAGTGCCACCCAGACAGAGTCTCGGAAAACGGAATCCAAACGCATGTACCAGCTGCGTCAGAAATAGAGACGCCTGCGATGGCAAACAACCCGCCTGTTTACCTTGCCAGAAGCGTAAATTGACATGTGATTACGGCGAGGGGATGCTGTACCGGAACCCTGATTCTCTCTCAACTACGACAGCCAAACTTAATAACCTCGTCGAGCAAAGTGATCAGACACTTTCGACTCCAACGAAGACCGGCTCCAAGAGTTCAATTTCAACGCACGAGTCACGTTCATCTCGATCGATTTCTCCTTGGACAAACCATCAAATGAAATGCATATGTGATCGACCACGACCCAGGCATGACGATATTCTTTGTGTTAAATGCAACACTTGGCAGCATCGAAAATGCTACTACAGCCTCAACGAAGGAGACATATATCCAAAGACTCACGCATGCAATGATTGCCTGATCCCCGTCTATGACGGCTCGTTACTTCATTCCACGCGGGCGGAGTACCATTCCAGAATACGCGTAATCGTTCGAAGTTGCTCAACTAATATTCTAAATGCATATGACGTATCTTTGGAGGTGCGACAATTCTTCAATAACAACCCGAGAAAGCTTGGCGCCTTTTTTAGGATCCTCGCAGAGGCGAACAAATGTACAAAGCAACAAGCTATGTTGCTCGATTGTGTATATTGCACGTCTTCTGATGTGGAGGATTTGGACCTATGCGCATCATGCAGCGCATGCACTGACTCGTTCCACCTTTCTTGTGTAATAGACAGCTACTTCGACGCAATCCCGTTATGCACCGAGTGTAAGTTTCGTAGGATTGTTGATGAGTTTGATGCCTCAGTAGAAGGTACGTTTTACCGAGCCCGCGCCGAATACATAGGAATAGTGGTTAACACATAGACGCAGCAACAGTACACAGCAGTGAGGAAGCCTTGATCGATGTGAGCCGGGAAAATAATACCTTTGACTCAGCAATGGATGTGGATTTATTTTCTGTGCTCGATAAGCCGACGACATCTGGACCTCCCCAACTATCGTCACTCCCCGATTTCAGTCCATTATACCAACAGGTGGCACCAGTCCAGGGGCACATATCCGACCAGGATGAAAATAAGCCTGTTCCATCACCGGCAGTTGAGCTACTGGTCGCCAATTACCTTGGACGGATGGCGGGAATGCCACACTACGCGAAGCTTGCAGAGATACTCGACAAGTTCCAGCGTAGTTCGACTGACTTTCATACGACAGATGAAGAGATGATGCAGTTGTTCGATCATGACTTGGAGCAGGCGGCTGTCTTCTACCTGGTCTTGGCGCGAATCGACAAGTGCTCCAAGAGAGGCTGGATAAGAGACCGTTGTGTCTATTGCCAGGATGAGCGAGATGTGGATAAACAGTGCCTCGCACCCAATTGCCATGATTGGTTCCATGAAAGTTGTGTAGTCCACAAACCACCTTTTTCACAACCCGACTTTTGCACCGAGTGCTTACTAAAGGAAAAGGCCTCAGCACGTCAGTCACTCGCATGGCAACTTGGAAGAACAACCAACAGGGCCCCAGCATCTCCGACTGGAGGATCTATTCGTACGAATACATCTAGGCAAGCGCGACCTGACAAATCGCAATCGCTGGATGTAATGAGCCTAAGACAGGGGTTCATCCTCGACGGTATGTGCTCAATCTTTTCTTGGTCAAATGTTGCTGATCATTTATTAAATAGATCGTCCGAAGCCGAAACAACTTCACACAGATACCAGGACTTCTCCCAGCAATTCCATGGATCCACGAGCCGTGAACCACAGATACAGTACCAATCTGTTTCCTGTAACGACTCAATTCCCCTCACTCATGGAGATCTACTCCGCGATGCTACCTTCTGGCGTAGACCCAATAAATCTCATTCGTCACTTCCGGCAAAAGATCGATCACACACAATTCCGACATCTGATTGACATGGCGTTACTGGTATCAGAGTATGATGAAGACCAACGGCTGTTCTTACCTCTTCCACATATGCCAAGAGAAGAGACGCTATGGGCAGTGGGCGCTGAGAAACGACATAGTATCTCGACACAGGCATCTGAGATGCTAGATTTCCTGGTCGAACTGGAATTTGGAGCCGGCTCGAACCCAGCAAATGCGTTACTAGCTAGTCCAGTGCCATCAATACCGCTCCCTCCTCCATCCCATCCATTTCAACCAGGGTTTGATGATGCGAAGGGTCTTACTCTACCCCCTATCGTGGTGCAACATCGAGATCTGGTGGGGCGACAAATCATTATAAACGAACCCAAAACGCTATCGATCGCTTTAACACAGCATGAGATTCCTGGCTACCCTTCTCTACAGGAGATACACGATTTCATCTCAATCCTAGGCACTGATCTTTTCCACGCAATCCGAAGTTTCATGCCCAGAATGCGAAATGACGCCAACGCAGCCTGCGAAGCAATCAGCGTCGTCTCCGAATTGGACTCCAACAATAAACTTTTTCAGCATCTTCGGTCAGACTCTATCGTTGCCTTTTGGCTAAAGATGAAAATAGGGTATCAACAGCTCCCACAAGATGTCAAAACCCGTATCTTTGAGATATCATCCCAACTGGACAGGGGGTTTTCAAAATGGGCTAGACTCGATGAACTACAAAAGAATTTGTGGGCTATACAAGAGGCGTGGAAGGAACAGCAAGCCCTGGAGGCGAGAGATGCTGTCCTGCGAAGGGAAGCGGGAGCGCCTACGATGCAAGCGGTACATGACAGAGTAGCATTACAACAAAAACAGGCACAGGAAAGGGATCGACAATGGAACCCTATCGTGTGGTAAGAGGAGTTAGTAGATACTCGAGTGTGGATTCCAAATTTTGTAGAGTCGTCATAATGAAAAATGGTTGAGTTCATACAGAGTAGATTAGATCCTGAGTACTTGATAGAGTAGACATGCTTTTGACATTTAGTTATTTCTCGAAGACGCCTTTTTGTGAGAGGTGCTGTTAAGATAACAGGTGCTTCCCTTCCCCTAAGTTTCAAGAAAATGGGAGCCGGCTCGGTGGTCGATGGGGAAATACAGCGAAGACGACTACGAAAACGAGAGTGTATTCTAAATTGACGGTATCCCAATCAGAACATTGATATTAAAACCCTTCTAATTCCAGCTCCTCCGTTACAGAATAGCCTATATCCAATCTCCAAAAGAGCGATATACCATCCTATCTCCTGCATCTTCCTCAGTCCGCATGCATACTCCCGCTTAGTTGACCCACCCAGTGAGACGGTTCGCGATATCGCTAACATAAGAATCCGTAGCGCCCAGCCCATCGCTCAGATTCCCCGGGTTGACGCTGCCAGAGTTATACTCCCTCAGAGCAGGGTAGATGGACTCTCCGCTGAGCTTATCTCCATGAGCTTTCAAATTGCCCTTGAAGTGCTCAGTTCCCTTGCGCACCATACCAGTGATATCAGCCTAGGTAGTAGTAAATCAGCACATCTCTCATTTCTCCCATCTCCAACTGCAGGGTTCGTTCCAGAGCGGGGATTTCCTTTTTATGCATCGTGTTGGCTTGGAGAGTGATACGTACCTGGCTCAAACCGTGCTGCCCGGGATGCCCCGCATCGCCACTGCACTGCATCAATCCTCCGGTGGGGATGTGGTCACCGGGTGAAAAGGTCGTCTCGACGCCCACGTTGCCGTGGCTTTCCTGCATGATGATGCCGAAGATGACGCGCTCGTCGACGCCGATTTTCGCGCACTCTTTCACGGCGTTCCAGATGCGGCCGATGTCTTCGCCGGTGTCACCGGTGGACTGCCTGATAGAGGGAGATGAAGTCAGTAAAAGGTAAAGTGGAGGATGGTGGGTGTTCGTTCAGAGTACGTGGGGATTTGGGAAGGCAAGTTGGGGAGAGGGGGGGTGAGAGGATGAGTACGTACATGGATTGCTTGTTACGGTTGAACATGTCTTCGAAACTGATCCATTTGTCAATGGAGGGGAAGTTTTGCCATGGGCCGCTGTAGTGGGTGGTCATTTTGCTTAAGTGGAGGTGTGTGTTGGAAGTGTGGAAGTGGTTTGAACGGTTGTTGGTTTGATGGAGGGGAGGTGATGATGGTGATGGTTTGGAGAGGTTGGGGACGCTGGCTTTATACTTGGGATTTGTAGCTTCTAGTGCTTCCTCGGTTTTCATCGAGACCGTTTCCTCGTGTGTAGGTGGCCTATTCTAGTTACCTACACATAAACTCTGAAGATCTCATGACTGAGGGAAAGCCCCATGGTGGTCAGCATACAGTCAGTGATGAAGGACGCTCAGCAAGGAGGCAGTGTGGACGCCACATTGCAATGGAGGCTGTTGAGATCAGCTTACAATGGCTGTAAAGAAGGTGTGGCGATGGTATGTTTAGTAGTTTTGTCGTTACGAATAACGTCAGGCAGTACTTCGGACCTCTAGAAGTCTATACTAGAGGAGCCTCTATTGTTCTACTCTTTGTTAAGTTTCTCAGAAGGTTCCTATGAAAAAGTGGTGTAAAGCGACATTAACGTTTCAGACACTTGACGCTTTTACTATTAATCCCCATAACCCCTTTTTAACTTTTGCTGCAGAGTTTTTGATCATCTGTACAAGCCTTAAAGACCATGATCAGCCTCAACATACCCTGAACGTGAAAACTTAGTTTCAGCACGCTCCTCTCGATCAAACTGTCATCGACTACTAACCGGTCAGCCCTACCTCTTGCACCCCCTTGAAAAAAGGTATTACCAACATCCATCAATCGCTGTTTTACGTCATGATGTAGGACTGAAAAGCCACGAGCTTTCTTTCGCTGGCTGGAATCAAAGCACATGGCGCCTTTTAGAGCAAGGATGGCAGTGAATAAGCAACATTGCAACCACGTGCAGGGCGTCAGCGCATCAGCAATGGAGGGACATAGACAAATGGAACAATTGAAAAAGCGTCTTTCAAATCAAAATCATCGACTCATCAGATTCCTCGTTAGGATTTATTATGCTGATGCGCCTAGCGGATTTCTAGTACGCTGACTTTATCCTCCACCGTGTTCTCCCCGGTGCTCATCACTGCTTTGTATCTCGTTCACCAACTATCGCAGAGCATCAAAGGCTACAAGATTTGCCTTGGATGGCTTCGATTCTGGTGTTCTTCTCATGTAACTGCCGAAACTGGCTGACTTTGAGGCGATGCTTGCTGACGCCAGCAAAGACACGAGGGCGAAAGACTCGGGGGCGTAGTTAAAGACCCAGATCATGTTCCCAAACTGCATTGACTATTCCAAAGATCCATTTACTAGAATGTCGTATTGATTGGATGATCTAGCAGCAAAAGACGAGGCGCACCGCCGTGTGCGCATCCGGGCTATCACCCATGCCTTAAAGTTCGATGGTTAATTCCCCCTTAGGCTAATAATAAAGCTGAAGCCTCAGTAAGGTTAGTAAAGATGTAAGCACCAGAGATAGGTCTAAATGGGGGCCAGCTCCTAAGTAGCCTTCCTAAATTTCCATTCAACCTGTAACGACAATTCGTTAAAGTTTTCCTGCGAAGTATGGTAACGAACAAGATCGAGCAAACATCTTCTTACTCAAGCATCATACAATAATATGAGAGGTTTAGCTTTATACCACATTCCCAGCACACTATAAACATGTTCCCTCCCACTCACCCAACCCTCTCAACCTACTCTCCTCAAACCCCCCCACCATCCCCATCCTTCCTCAAAGCAAGTCACCAACCCCCACAATACTAACCCATATATTCTCTTTATTCTCACTATACGCCACCACCAGCTTCCCTCCCACCAGCACCGCCGACGGATAACTCATCATCAACCTCTTCAAGCCCCTAGTATCCGGCGCCATAACCGTACTCGCATTCGTCCTCAACACCCCAATGCCTGTGAACCTTCCCCCATCTCCCACGCGACTCGTCGCAATGGTGAGGGGCTGTCGGTACCTCTCCGTGTTCTTCCGCGGGTTGTGGATTAGGTATGTGGTGCCTGAGGGGAGGACACCGTAGTGGGATTTACTGCCGACGTCAGGGATGTTAGTCTCTAGGATGGCGGTGTTGTTGTATTGTTGCTCGATATTTGGGTACCAATCTTCTCCGTTGGGGGAGGGGGTACGTTCGATCCAGACGTTATTACTTATAGTAGTTGAGTTCGAGATATCGCGCCAGAAGCGCTGCCAATAACCCGCCTTCGTCGCATTCCCTCCCCGTCCGTCTCCAGCCCTGGCCCCGTTCCCGTTCCCATACGTCGTATTAGAACCATCGCCAAACCACACAGCATGCGTAGGTTCCTGCACATCATGCACCCCGTCCCCCGCGTACATCTTCGTCCCATACAACCAACTGCCCCACGCCGGCGTCGTCTCGGGTTCCTTCAAATACCGCTCGATATACGCCGCGTGCTCGCAGTACTTCATCCCGTACTCCAGCCCGTACACCGTCTCGTTGAAGCGCACGACATCCGTCCAGTGGTTCTTCTCCGTCCAGCACGGGTCTCCCACGGGGTTTCCGTCTCTATTGATGCGTCGGGCGATGCGGCCGCCGCCTTTTGTTCCCTTCGCGGTGTCGGACCAGCAGTAGCGGAGCGTGACTTGGGATACCGCGTAGAGTATCTCTTCATTTTCATCCTCGCTTTCATTTTCATTTTCGTTTTCCCGCGCCCCCTTCCCACCGCCAGAAAGAAACCCACGCACAGCCACCCACGCAACCGGGTGAACCGCCCTCTGCCACACCCTCCCCGCACACCAAAACGAATAATTCGCCGCCCCAACACGCGTCTGGTTCGCCAGCAACGCAGTCGGTAAAATGCTCCTTCCCTGCGTCCACGTCCGCCCGCCATCCGTCGACGCCGATAGCCATGATTCCTGGCCCGTCGAGTCTTCGTCGATGGGCGACGTGCTGTATTGCAGGAAGATGCGGGCGCCGCCGCCGCCACCGCCGCTGTGGTAGAGCGAGGGGTGGTGCGCGTATGTGCGGCCTGTTTGGGTGCCGTTGTAGACGAGGGTTTGGGAGCTAAGGGGGAGGGGTGGGATGCCGGCGTAGAGGGCGTCGGTGTGGTTTAGGGGGGGTGTGACTTGCCAGATTGTGTTTGGGGGTGGGGGGAGGGCGAGGGTTTGGGGGGTTAGGAGGGAGAGTGCGAGTGCGAGTGTGATGGTTAGGGTGAGGGAGGAGGGAGACATAGTGTGGGTGGGATTAGTGATGACTTCTGTTTCTGCGTGCTTTCTTGTGTTCTGTGCATTATGGTTATGTTACATATTATAAAAAGTATCGTCGTGTTGACTGATGACGACTTGGGTTTTCTGCTCAGCGGTGCGCTAAATTAGCTACTGCTTAGGTACTGTACTGTTGGGAGGCATGGCGATCCGCCCAGATGTTCCGGCTCTACGGAATGATAAAGTTCCGGGAATCAGAGCATTTTGCGGAGATGTTGGCTGGAACTGGGATCGGGACCGTTGGCTGGCGTATACGCTAAGGAAGCTTGCGTACTGAGTATATTGCGGGGTACTCCTACGGGGTAGCGAAGAGGCGTAACCATGTAAAGTACAATTAAGAATGCAAGGCCCTGTCAAAAGCCGCTTTTCGTACTTTAGAACGCGGTAGTAAGAAGTGCTGCGAAACAATTGTTTTAATGATTGAAGAAGGGAGTAAGGACTTTAAAGGGGCAACTTCTATACTCATCTACCCGTAAAGAGGCGAATGCGAATGTAGAACAACAATCCAAATCCTACAAATCCAACACCGCCCACAGCACTTCCTCTGCCCCCCCTATACCTCCACAGCGCTCCCCTCTTCACTCCTTCCCTCCTTCTCCACATAAGCCGGCGGACCCAACTCCTCGCCACCCTCCCCTTCACCTTCCTTCGCAACCCACACCCGACCCAACTCCTCCTCAATCTCCTCTTTCCTCAGCTTCCACTCCTCGACCTTCGCCAGCCTGTCCCTGAGCTCGGCGAGCTCTTTTTCAACCGAGGATTTCTCGGATTCGGTGCCTATGCGTTGGAATTCCCATTCGTCGCCGTGCGCGCCTTGGCCGAGGGTGAGTGTGTAGGTGTGGTAACGTTTGAGGGAGGCGCGGGTGGATATTGTTATGAGAGCTGTGGGGAACGATGTCAGCATACGTGATGGCGGTGGAGCAATAGGATATAGATGGGAAAGAGGGGAGAGCTTACTGATACCCTTAGCTTTTGCGCGCTCGTACAAAAGGCCTTCGACGTCCGAAGAGACGGCACTGGTTCCCTCGTCGATAAAAGCGTATCTCGGCTCATGATACAACAGTCGTGCGATTCCCATCCTTTGTTTCTCGCCACCACTGAATACATCTTTCCACACCTTCTTCGTATCCCAACCACCTTCTCTCTCCGGCACATAGCCCAGTCTGGCTTCTTCAAGAATACCTTGCAGTTCATTGTCCCTCCTTCCGGCATCCTTCATATCGACCTCGGTATGTGGATAGATGACCTGGTCTCTCAACGTTCCCGTACTCAGATACGGGCGCTGCGGAAGGAACATGATGCCGTCCATGCCAATAGATCTCGGTCTCGATACAAGACCGCGATACGTAGGCCATAGACCGGCGACAATGCGTGCAACGCTCGACTTGCCGACGCCGTTTGGACCTGTGATGAGCAAATGGTCACCAGAATGCAGGATGAACGAGAGGGATTCGATGAGTTCGTCACCGCCCATTGGGTGTAGGGCCGGGGCTACAACTGGAACATGTTCAAGACGGATGCCGTCGAAGCCTTTGTGCACTGTGCCTTGGATGTCTGAAGAAGAGTAGAGTTCTGGCCGCGCTCCGGGTGGTGGATAGTAAGCATCTGCGTGGACGCGGTGCAGTGTGCTGATGAGGGTGTAGACGCGTGATGTGTAGCCTGCGAGTTCAGATAGGTCTTTGATGGAATACATCATCCGGCCTCCTGCGTCTGCAAGAGATAGCATGAGTCGCTTGTTCGTGATGAAGTCTTTCATGCGGTTTCTTTCGCGGTTTTGACGTTCGCCACCAGCTAAGAGCTCTTGAGCACTGCCTAAACCGCCCCATGCTGGTAGGAAGACGGGAAGAGAAGTGACGAGGTAGCCGAATGCGGACCAGGAGTACTTTAGGACAAAGTCCTCGAGCATATTGTAGCGGATCTTGAGGCTGTAGATGCCTTCCATCCAGTGTTTGAGGTCTTTGAAGCCACGCTCGAGGAAGTGCTTTTCCATCTGGTCGCCGCCGTAGAACGCGACTTCTTCGGCATTTGCGATGAGGCGGGAGTGGAGGGCACGGAAGTCGCCTTCTCTGCGGCCTTCGACGGCTTTGAGCTTGCCAAAGGGCGGCGAGAGGCGGCGTAATATGGTTGCGGTGAGGAAGTAGTTGCCCAGAAGCCCTGTGAAAGCTAGTGGTCCTAACGACTGGATGAGCTGGTAGTTGAAAACGCAGATATCGACGAACGGCTTCCCGAGAGACGAGTATAGCGAAGCGGCCGACGCGCAAAACAGCGTCAGATCTTGGGTGATGAACTGATCCGCGCCTTGACCCACGCCGCCATCTAAGTTCGACAGCTTATAGTAGTTGAGATGGTCATTCAGATACAAATCATGAATATACCTCGTCAACCTCGTCCGGAACGCAATCGACACCTTTGACTGCAAAAACTTGATCATCGCATTCGTATACGATGAAAACGTCCCCACACCCAGCCACTTCAGTATGCCCCAGAGAAACGCCTTGCCATTTCCCGCAACCAAATCCCGCACAATCTCTCCATCAAGTCGCGCCACAACAAGTGAGAGGTATGTCCTCAGCATCAAGAAGACACCGTGGCTTATTAGAAGACCTGACTCCTTGCTATTCCACCGTGGTATCATGATATTGAGGAGGCTGAGGAACTGGTGTAGGAACGCGAGGTTCAACCCAGGTTTCGTCTGCGGTGGCGGCGCTTGAGGATCCCTCGATGCATCGTTCATTCGCGCCGCTCGCGGAGGCTGTAGGAACAGTCGCCTATGCGCATCGAATGTCGTTGGTTTCGTTGGATTGATGACGACTTTGGACGTCGAGTCGCGGTACGGTACGTAGATAGTTCTACTCCCATCTTTGCCTCTCAGTCCCGAATTCCGCCTCAGCAACCGTCGTCCCGTCTCCTTCTCCGCTCTCCTACTCTTGTACCATATTCGCCCTCCATACCCAGCGCCTATTATCGTAAGGGCGAGTGTGATGGTGCAGAGAAGCTTTGTGAGGTTCGAGGCGCCGCGGACGCGGTTACGTAGGCGGGCGGCATAAAGATGGTAAAGCTCGAGGAGAGGATCATGAGGCTGTCGCAAGGTTGATTGTGCGGCCATTGTTGGCCATGAACATCCTCGAGTAGAGGAGTGGCATGTTCTGAGGCCTTTACGTGGGTTGTGAATGCGCAGCGCTGGCTTGTTCAATGTTGCATGTGCAAGCCGCAGCTTCCCCGGACTGATGATGCGCGCCGCTGGAACGAGGAGCCGTACCGAGGCTTTCACATGATTTTACATCACATGCACTCACAAATGCATCCATCCTAATTACAATGATTACGGTAGTCAGCTCGGAAGACCTTTACCCTGCAGCAAACGCCAAAGACGATGAATATGGATTGGTGCTGGAACACCCAGGCTAACTAATGTATCCAAAAGATGCAACATGAAGACGTCTACTCATCGTCCCCGCTGAACTCATCCACGTCTTCAACCTCTTCGTCCTCGGCCTCATCATCGCTCTCCGCGTCGCTGAACGTCTCAGCGTTTCGCTTTGCCTCCGCCTTTTCGGCTTGCTTGCGCTTTTGATCCTCTGTTTTTCTAGCAGCATCCTCCAACTTCGCTCTTTGCTCCCTCGTTTTCCTCTGTCCGCTGACGTACGCGCCTAATGGTGTCTTCTCCCAATCGACATCTTTGAGGAACGCATCCACGCCAGCGCGATCATTGGGTGCAAAGTCAACCTTCGCCCGCTTCTCTTCGACCCATTTCGAGTTTGCCTCAAGTTTCTGGACAAATAGCGCAACAAGCGAATTGATCTTGGAGTTGCGGTTACCACTTGACTTCTTCGTCATGGCCTTCACCCACCGCTTGAGCATGACGATGACGGGGAGTGCGAGCTCGGGAAATGCAATGTTCTTGGACCAGAGCACAAAGAACTCGGAAAGTAGCTCCACAACCTGCTCGCCTATCCCATCTTGGTAGATGCGCGTGCGAAGGTAGGCTTTGGTGGCACGAATGGTTGTGCTGAACTCGAGTGCCTTGAGCGTACTGGGCTTTGGTTGCTTCTTCATCTCGTTGGAGTTGAGCACTTCGATAAGGGCGGGCGCGAGGGGAATGTAGGTGGATGTCGCAGCGGAGATGCGGAGTAGAGATCGTATGAGTTGGAAGCGGAGAGGGAAGTATTGCGCTGTTGGAATGAGACGCATGGCCCCGAGTGTGACTTGTACGATCGGATAGATGAGCGGTCGAAGCGGTGATTCTTTGCCAGCCTCAGCCTCACGTAGAGATTCGCAGTGTGCTGACACGACTCGCGACCAAAAGTCAAGTGAATGTATGTACTGCCAGTTGTAGACTGTCTTGTACGAGTCCTTGGTCTGCTTTGTTATACTCTGGCGCAGGTGGATGGCGAGTTGCCTGATGAAGCCGAACCCAGTCGTGTATCCAACATTCGCGTCCAGTCCCCAAAGCTCGGAAGCAGTGTTCTTCATGAGATTGATGCCCTGAATGTTGTGAACTGTGGTATTTCGGGCGCCTTTGATCAGACCCTGGTAGGTCTGTTTCAGCACGGCTTCCCGGATACTGGCGTCCGAGATCACTACGAGCTTTCGCAGGACGAGGAATGCTGACAGCCTGGTCATCTCTGTATTTGACGAGTCTGCCCACACGGACGAGACGGCCTTGGTCACTTCTCGTACAACCTTCTTGAAGGAAAGTAGGTACGGAAGGAGGGAGAGTAGTGAGTCTAGCGTCATGGTTAGGGTAGACGCATCTGAAAGGTTTTCGAGCAAGTGGTGCAGAGAAACGGTATGTGATCTGAGAAGAGGAGTGAGGGTCTTGAACTTCCTCGAATCGGTTGAAACGCGGCTACGAAAGTCAGCATGCATGAGAAAAAGAAGAGGGGACGAAAGACTGACATTTTGCCTGAGGCGGACTCCTTGACGGGAAGATGATGCTGCAAGACCTTGGGAACAAGGCGCAGAGCGGTCACAAGAACCTCATGATACACTATTCGAGTTAGTTCGTCATGTGCCAGGTCCTTTGAAGAAAGTGCATACCATCAGGGTCGGAGATGGTGTATTTGTATGTCCTCTCAGCCTCGTCGTTGAGGTGAGCTGCGGCGCGGAAGGCGAGCACAACCTCCCTCATAGCTCTCAAAGACGAATTCTCCTCCATGGATGTCTTCCACTTCTTTATGAGCTTCTTCGACACTTCATTGCCGGTGGTCTCCTCCTCCTGTTCCTTCGATTTCTTGTCCGACTTCTGCTTCTTCCGCGAGGCTCTCTCGTCTTCACTGGCGCTCAGGGCATCAATCTCGGCAAGGTCTGCGTCCTCGGCAAAGTCGAGTAGTTCGGCATCGTTCTCCTTGAGGTATTTGTAGAAGTCCGGATCCTTGTCGGCAAGAGCAGCCAATTGCTCCTTGTGCGTTTCGGTGTCGTCGCCCGATGCGCTGTCTGAATCCGACTCTTCCGCTCCCGCTGTTGCCTCTTCCATGTCGACATCTGGATCTTGCGTCTCATCCTCCTCTACCGGCGTGCGCTTGCGCTTTCCCGTCTTCGGCTTCGTCGAACGCTGCTTCTTCTTCTCGGGCACCTGGAATCCGCCCTGGAAAAACTGGTCCATGGACATTTCACCAAACGCTTCGTCCGTTCCATTGCTCTTGGTCTTTTTCGTCTCGACATCGACTCCGTCGGCGGGAACATTGTCTCTAGCCCTCTTTTCCTTCCGCTTTGCGTCCATCTGCTTCTTCTGCTTGATTTTTGCGACATCCTTGCGCTTTTTGAGAACGTCCTTGAGGCGGTTCTTCTCGAATTTCTTGGTA
The DNA here is from genome assembly GCA_010015675.1 of Byssothecium circinans. Classification (NCBI taxonomy): domain Eukaryota; kingdom Fungi; phylum Ascomycota; class Dothideomycetes; order Pleosporales; family Massarinaceae; genus Byssothecium; species Byssothecium circinans. The sequence continues at coordinate 115,231 of ML976998.1, read as the reverse complement.
GCTTTCGACTGCGGCATCTTGAAGAGAGTTTCAACCTGCTTGGCGCAGGAGTGAGGTGTTGTTGGGGGGTCAGCGTGAAGCGTGTTGCAGGTCGTACGGCGTCGAAAAAGTTGATCGCCAAGCTAAAAGTTCGCTGGGCCCGAGCGCCTTACCCACAACGCCTGCAGGGGAGGCACTACCGAGCGCCGACAGCCTCCGTCAGCGGGAGCTTGCTGGCTACAGCACTCGAGCGCTATCTTGCATCACGCACGCAAAGCTGCCACACGCGATATGTACGGGAATCAGCTGGCCTACGCGCCGACGCCGTATGTTCCGCGATCAACTCTGTCTGCGACCATCAATCTTGACGAGGTACAGTCGTCCAGTCTTTTGTTTAGACAGTCATTGATCGCATTCGCAGGAAGTCAAGCTGTCCACGACGAATGCTGAACGAGACCTGAATGATTCCCTAGCCGAGATATACAGCATCATCATCACCCTGGATGCTGTCGAGAAGGCTTACCTGAAGGATTCAATAACAGAAGGCGACTACACCGAGACATGCAGCAGACTGCTCAAGCAATATAAGTCTAATCTTGCGGATGAGACAGTTGCGCGAGCTTTTGGTGACCTCGAAACATTCAAGCGGGAATGGGATGTACGTGGCAATCGCGATCCCCTACCGTCATGGTCTCTAACACATTCAGATGGAATGCCCTCGAGCGACCGAACGTCTACGCGTCGGCATCCCCGCTACCGTCGAGCAAGGCCCTACGCACAAACCTACACAGCCAGGAGAATCGGCCGATGCTACTCTCATAGTGTCCGCTACAGAGAACTTCATCACGCTCCTTGACGCCATCAGGATAGGGCTTGTCGAGAAGGATACCCTGCATCCGCTCCTCGTGGAAATCATACAGGCGGCGAACAAGGTCACTGATCAAGAATTTGAGAGCAAGGGAAAGATTGTGCAGTGGCTGATCACGCTGAATCAGATGCGGGCTGCTGAGAAGCTGAACGACGATCAAGCGCGCGAGTTCCAGTTCGACATGGAGCAGGCATATTACGGCTTCAAAAAGACCTTGAAGAGGGACTAAGAAATCACAACCGCCAAAGTCCGAAATCGTTTCTGTTCCAAATACCAGTTGGTCGTGGTAAGCAATGTTCAATTTGACCCTCCTCAAGAGAGCCCCTCCATTTCGAAGTGGGGTTGGCCCGTGCACCAAAAGTTGGGCAATGCCGTTCGCGCCAGCTGTGAGTGCTGTCTCTAGTGGATTACACAACGATAATGTCTGTAATCCATGGTATGATTTCAACGCTATATCCAATTCATGCGCTAACGTCCTGTAGTTCTCGACCTTCCCCAGCTTTATACGAAGCCGTCAGCCGAATCCCTCCTCAGCACGCTCGCGCTGCTGACCACGGCACCACCATCTTGGGACAACCATCCCATCGAAACCGTAGACGGAGGGAGATATGAGGAGGATGAAGAATGGTCAGACAAGCACCTGACTGTGCAGATCAACCCAGAGGGAGTTGCGCGGTACCTCACAAGCATTATAAGCAATAGCCTAGGGTGGATACATGACGACGCAGTCAAGGAAGAAATATGGAACCAAGCAAGCACTCGATTGAGCGAGAGATCGGGCCGCAGTGCGATGGGCGCAATCTCGCGCAAGTTCCGCATCCCTTCCCCGAACGGCACATTCGAGCTCAGCATCCACGAGCCTGCATTGACTGGCGATGATCTGGGATTGAAGACCTGGGCAGCATCTTACCTGCTCGCGAAGCGACTGCACACCTTCGACATACTGCAAGGTGAACGAGGAACGGCCAAAGTCTTGGAGCTAGGTTCTGGCACAGGGCTCGTAGGTCTCGCAATGGCGTCCCTCGGCGCTGATGTGGTCCTCACAGACTTGCCTAGCATTGCCCCAAATCTAGCACGCAATGCGAAGGAGAATTCGGCGGTGGTGCAGCAGAATGGTGGATCGACGCGTACAGGCGTACTGGACTGGAGCGCTCCCACCTCTTGCGTCCTCTTCAACGAGGGTGCCGTTGATTTGCAAGACGTTTGCGCGACTCTAGTCACCAAGTTCCCTCTCATACTGGCAGCGGATTCTCTATACTCTCCAGAACATCCACGCTTGCTTGTAAGCGCGGTAGAAGCGTGGCTTTCAGAAGGCTTCGATGCAAGAGTCATCGTTGAGTTCCCCTACAGAGAGGCGTATCTGCCAGAACTCAGCGACTTTCGGAAACGAATGGCCAATGCCGGATTACACATCCTAGATGAGGGTGAAGAAAAAGGCTATGACGATTGGGGCAGCGAGAAGAATGAGGATGCGCTCGTGACCTGTTGGTGGTCATGCTGGGGGAGGAAAGCGTAGGAGCACAGGCTGGACATGGAAATTCCGTCTCACCGCTCCTGCGGATCCGGCGCTTTTATTGAATCGTCGGTTCTGTGGGGGTACGGCGTCTGGTATCTCCCGGTGCTTCCAGTCACGATGCCGTGGAGTCCCTCTGGCGATATCGGCACCACGATAGCACGCACAATTCACGATAGTCGCCAAGTGTTGAGCGGACGGATAAATTCCTCGGCTAAAACGTAGCTTCCAGAGCTCACAGAGCCACTAGAGCTTCCATCCCGCGCCTCAGGGCTCATCAAGCGGCTCGCAGCGGGATAGCAGGGCGCGAGGGATGGAGCTCTACCACGCGCTAGCTTTTTAGCCGCGTGGCCGTCCGCTTGGTATAGTGTTATTTGCGATCGAGATAGCTTCCAAATGTCATCTTATCTTTGCTTCAGACACATTTTCCCTCCCAAGAAGAAAAACATTGAAGTGTCGCCGCCGGAGCTGGAGCAGCCAAAGAAAGAGAAGGCCACAATGACGACACAGACGGCAACTCTGAAGGTGAAGCTGCCCCACCAAGCCCCGCGTTGCACAATTCCCCCGTCGCAACTCAATTCGGACAGAGCTTTACGAAGCCTAATTGAAGCTCTGAGCAACGCTCAATTGCACTTCAGCATACTAATTGTATCCGCAGAATCCTTCTTTCGTCCTCTCTTCACCCAATAATGTCACCTACGAAGACCGGCCCATCCCCGAGCTCCCATCTCCTTACGATGTGCTTGTCCAGCCGAAATGGACGGGCATCTGCGGCTCCGACGTGCACTACTGGGTCCATGGACGCATTGGACATTTCGTAGTCGAGTCACCCATGGTACTCGGTCATGAATCAGCCGGCATCGTTCACAGCGTTGGCGACAAAGTGACGACGCTCAAAGTCGGCGATCGCGTAGCCATGGAGCCTGGTGTACCTTGCCGACGCTGCGTAAGGTGCAAAGAAGGAAAGTACAACCTGTGTCCTGAGATGCAATTCGCAGCGACCCCACCTTTTGACGGCACACTGGCGAGGTACTATACGCTACCTGAGGATCTCTGCTACAAGCTCCCCGAGGGCATGTCACTAGAAGAGGGCGCGCTGATTGAACCGACTGCCGTCGCGGTGCATATCACGAGGCAGGCAGCTGTCAAACCAGGTGACTCCGTGGTTGTCTTTGGTGCCGGGCCCGTCGGACTGCTGTGCTGTGCAGTTGCAAAGGCGTACGGAGCGACCAAGATCGTAACCGTGGATATCAACGATGAGCGGTTACAATTCGCGCTCACCTACGCAGCCACCACAAGCTTCAAGAGCGCGCGAGTGAGCGCGGAGGAGAACGCGAAGAATATGATCACGGAATGCGAACTGGGTCCGGGAGCCGACATCATCATCGACGCCTCGGGAGCAGAGCCATGCATACAAACTGCCATCCACGCGCTCAGGATGGGCGGGACATATGTCCAGGTACATCACCCTCCACCCTCCCCCCTCCCCCCAAAAAGAACTTCTGCTGATAGATCCTAGGGCGGCATGGGCAAACCCGACATCAACTTCCCCATCATGGCCATGTGCACCAAGGAACTCAGAGTCCATGGCTCCTTCCGCTACGGCTCGGGCGACTACCAGACCGCCGTCGACCTGGTCGCTACGAAGCGCATCTCGGTCAAGGAACTCATCACGGGGAAAGTGAAGTTTGAGGATGCGGAGAGCGCCTTCCAGAATGTGAAGGAGGGGAAGGGGATTAAGATTTTGATCGAGGGACCGTCTGAGGAGTGAGTTCTGCAATTTTATTTTATTTTATTTGCTTTTCTTGGTCTACTTCATTGTCTGTCCCTTGAGTACATGTGTTTAGAGTTTTTTTCGCTGCACGGGCGGAGTTGTGCGGGATATTGTATTGTAGGTTGGGGGAGATGGGGAAGGGAACTGGGCAGAACGGATAAATAATCTCTTTTTTCTCTTTTCCTTTTTGCCTTTACATCTCTTCTCTCTCCTCTTCCAACGTATCCCATGTTCCTTTTCTCCCACCACACCACCTCAGTCTACATCTACCACAGACCACGTGCAATTTCTAACGCCCCTCCCCATCCAGAACCCCCGACGCGTCGTCACCCCAACACCAAGAACGCGGCCGCGGCGGCCATCTCAAGCGCAAATCCGCATCCTCGCTCCACCAGGAAAAGCCTGCGAAGAAGTAAAAACCCAAACCAAGACCAAACCAAAGCAAACCAAAGCCACGGCGCTTCTTCTTTCACATGATCGTCAGTCACCCCAGCTGAAGCTTCAGCACGATCAAGGCCTCATGCTAAGGCGTTATTTTACTCTCTACATCTACGTACATAATTGCTCGGGTGCTGGTGCTGGTGCGGGTTCAGGTTAGGTGTAGGTGCGGGGTTTTTACCTCCCATGCCCAACTTCCAAACTTCCAAATTTCCAAATTTCCAAATTTCTAAAGTCTAGACCCTGAAAGGCGGCACGGACGGACGGACGGACGCGTTGTAGACTAGATATCTAGGTGTGTGGTGTGGTGTGGTGTGGTAGGAGGTGAGGGGGAAGGGAAGGGAAGGTGGCGTGGTTTAACTTTGAAACGGGGAGTGCCTCGGGGAGTGGGGAGCCTCAGACGGTTTTGCGTGCGTATGCGCGCGGGAAGAGGTGGGGGGGATGAGGTGATATTTTCCCTTTTTATTTCTCTTCTCTTTGGGAGGGGAGTGATTTTCAAGGATACGCATGTGTTTTTCAAAAGTGGTGGCGTTGGCTGCATGACGTTCTGTGGTCGCCTTCAATATTGTTGGTTTAGTGTAGTGATTAGCCTTAGGAACGCATAATCCAATGATCCTGAGAGTTGGAATCGCGGTTAGCAGGTTGCGTGAGGGTGTCCTTTTTTTTTTTTTGGTGATTTGGTTTGATTCAATTTTTTATTTTTTGGCATTTCTTGATTGCTTGCTGCATGCAGAGACGCGATGATGATGAACGAACTCGGAATCGCTGCTTGCCTCTGGTACTAGTCATTACGATACTACACACAGGTCGTCTTCGTACATATCGACGTGATTGACGGAAAAAATCGAACCCCCCCCCCCCCCCCCAAAAAAAAAATATAGGCATAACATAACGTTGGCGTCGAGGTAGGAAAACGCCTTTTCATTTCATGCCCGCCGAAAGAAGGAAGGAAGAAAGAAAAAGGGGACGCCCTCTCCGCTGTAAAAAGCGGTGGAGCGGTGGTGGTATATTGAGAGAGGTGGTGGTGCGGTTGAGTTGAGTAAGAGAGATAGAAAAGGGCGGTGGGGTGGAAAAGTATCGATCGTGTTTGTGGTCCTTCACAGCGGCGGGAAGGCATTAATTGGTATAACTATATCGGTCCATGGGTTGAATAGATGATGGATGGATGGATGGTTTACACGCACTGACGAGCGGTAGAACCACGCTTCGGCAGCGTCCAAGGCTCGGGACAAACAATCTGGAAAACACCGTCAGAATACAACCAGATGGAAGTCTAGAACAGATAAAGCTTACCTCGCCCTCACTATACGCCCAGAAATACGCCATCATGCCCACGATATAGTACAACCCGGCGTTCGTGCCCTGATATATCAACAGCGCCACCAGCGCACTGAGCGGATAGATGATCAAGCGTGCCTCGATGGAGCGATGCAGGCCGGTGCCCGCGAGGAAGCCGAGCGGCCACTCCCAGGCCAGCCCCACGACGCCCATGATGATGTTGATGATTTGCAAGGCGGGGACGGGTTTGACGGCGCCGTCGAGGTTCTTGGTGAGGAAGTCCCAGAAGATTTTGGGCCAGAAGAAGGCTTCGATGCCTGCTGCTATTTGATCTGATGCGGGATTTGAATTAGTATGGGTTGGTGGATGATGATGGTGGTGGGTGAGGCCTCAGAACTTACAGGCAGCGGCGGTCAGGACGATCAGGCGCGCCCAGTGGTTCTTGATTAACTTCCCCATCGTGCGCAAAAGTGTACTTTAAAGAATGATGATTAAAAGAAAGGACGAGGTAGAAAGGACCGACCCGGCGGCTTGTAGATGTCGAGAAGAGAAGAGAATGAAGAAGTGAAGTGGAAGAAGAAGAGACAGTAATTGGTATAACGATTGTGATGGATCGCGCAGCGAGCTACCAGTAGCTTACTCGAGAAGCATCTGGCAGCAAGGCGCGCGGGGGCCCGGGGTTTTGTTATACCAGGTGTCGAGGCCTTCGTTGGCGTTACAGAGGGGATGAAAGCGGGATAGTGTCAGGTTTCTCTCTGTCGACTCCTTCTTTTTGCGACTCGATTCAAGCAGGACGGGACGATGGGAGGCGATGGTCACGGAGAGTCAGGGACTGAGGCAGAATTGCAGAATTGCAGGCGTGAGGCTTGGAGCGATCGCGAGGGCTAGGCAGGCTGCGACGTGCAGTGCGGTCTCAGGTTGCTCAGGTTTGCGTGGTGAAGGGCGGGTTTGCTACTTGCTGCGTGTCACTTGGATGGATTGGGGGAGGGAGCGCTGCCGTATATGTCGAGATGCCTTATGCGCTGGGGGGATAGGACGCAGAGAGCACAGAGAGCGGGACGGGGATGGCGTGGGTGGGTGCCAATGGGTAGCCGCCGGGGGCACCGCACAGGCGAGGTGGGGGGTCTGATTGGCTACGCTTAGAGGTGATGCGTGAGATGTGCCATCGTGTCCAGCCTCTTGAGCTTTTCATCCCGGCGGAACTGCAGCCACAGTCCTGATCCTAGCGCTTTGAGTGGGTGCCCCCTGCCTGTCATCGCCCACCGCCGCCATCGCCAGTGTTCTCTGCAGCCTCACGTGCTCGTCGAAGGAGGTCACATGCATCCACCATACCATCGCGTAGTGCGGCTTTTTCTCGGATCTCGTACGCTCGTCGTCGTCTGATTCGTCAAGTCTCCGCGCGGCCTTGGCTGTGGTAAGCGAGTCTTTAGTGACAAATTCGACTCGAAGTCTCGCTCCACCAAGGTTTCCCTTCCCACAGGCTTGCGATGGCTGTCGTGCCTGGCGGTGAGGGTTTCGCCTGAGATCCGAGGCCCAGTCATCCGTTCTCACTCGCAATGCCATCATTGGCCTGCCCACAAAAAAACCCGGATGCCTGAGTGCCGGTTCGGAGAAGTGCCTCAGGACGTACAAAACAGACCTTCTCCGACGGCCGGCACCCATCCGAGCCTCTCTCTGACAGCCACAGACGCCAGGGAGATCACCCAGGAGCGTCTTGATGATCATCAAACACCATCGTACGACCAAGTTTACTCCAGAAGTGTTGTTCCCGTTGTTCATCCGTCATGCATAGGTTGGCGCCCGGATGCGCACCTCAGGCATGAATCTGAGCTTGAACGGTGGATCGTGCCATGACAGCGCGCAGCAGAAAGCTTGTCTTGGGGTTTGGGAAGCCTAGTGGCCTGACACTGCAAAGGTATCGTACGATGTTGTTTTGCTGCACCGGCTGTCATGGTTCGCACGGCAGGGACTGGGGAACGGGTGGAGAGGGGAAAGCTGCTGTGTGAGGATGACGGCCTCAAACAATGGCCTGATGTTGTTTTGAGACGTCTGTGGGAGTGCGGAGAGGGGGTTTTGATATCAAAAGGTTTCCCAATCGGGCAGTGCGTGATAGAAGCACCAGGCGTAGAATGGGAGATGGACCGCGAATTGGCAATCAGCCTTTTACAAACTGATCTATTAACAATATATAGCTTTGGAATTCAAGTCTGAACATGCTATACGATCCAAAAGACATTTCCACGACACCTGCTTTCAAATGTTCGACTCGTTCAAACTCCACAGTCCAAGTGTAGCACGTTCCCAATCCTCTCGTCTCTTACACGAGATCTTCACGATTCGCATTCGCCGCTTCACCAGACGTATGGTACCTGCCAAGCATCCAAGTTCTATGCAACGAATGCCATACAACCACACGCGGTCTGGGTTTTCCATGCCGTGTCGTGCTAGCCGTGTTCATGGTGTTGTCCGCTGCACCTTGCTAGCTCTATCACAGCCCTAGCCCGCCTCGTGGCAGCAACGAAAGGTCCAGTCTTGCACGGAATCTGTATGTACACTATACAGTGCACTGCCGGCGTGGTCGTGCTCGTCTGCGGTCGATAGATGGAAGAAGTCCCAAAATAATTCCCGTGGTGACCTCGGGAGGCTAGCGGCATGCTGAGCGCTTCGACCCCTTAGCAGATTGGCCCAACCGCTGCCGCCATGCCCGAGCGTCCTTCGTGTGCTGCCAACCACGTCCAAGAAGGGCTTCAAGAGAATTGATTGCTGTATCTCTTTCACGCCCCGGCGCATCCGAGAGACTGATCACAGCATGCGTGCACCCACCAGCCTCTACCGTACATAGTACATAGTACATACGGAGTGGGTCCGGGTCGGGGCCAGGGCCAGGCCATCCGCAGCGCTGGGCACTGGAGTACCGTACCCACAGGCTGCACACAATTCCTCACCACGTCTCCCACCATCACAATAGATAGCATCTGTTGACTTTTGCCTCGACCGCTACGCCGTCAAAGATATCGCGCCTCAGTCATCCTGACCTCTCGTGTGCTTTTGTCAGGCCTCGAACGTCTCCCGTCTCAGAAACGACCCCCTGCGTATCAAAGAGCCGTCGAACCCCTTCACCCGCACGCCGACCTCTACCGTGCCCATCCCTTACTCGCTGTATTCCGACGGCTAAGGCAGCAACGTACTATACACGCCTGTGCAACCCACCAGAAACCACTGCTACTGAGCTCCCACAACCCACCAGAAAGAACTGCTATCGAGCCCCGATAGTTGCGATTCCGCGCCTATTCATCACAACTCCTTCGGCCCATTCCTGCGCATCGCCAGCCCTGAACGCACATAGTTCCCGAATAGTCTTCTTCCCGCAACGACCAAAATGCTTCTGTGCCTCGCGCTTCAGGTTTGAGACGTTCCTCAGACATCTGGCGCACATCACATAGCTGCCCGCGCCTTGCGCCCCTCGTCCTCTTTAACCGCTGCCCGGTTTTCCAGGTTTCGCCACGCTTCATCTTTGCCTGATCCCGAACCCTTTCAGAGCCTGCAAATTGTCAACCCTTCTTATTCCCTCCCTTGTATGCACCAAACACCTAGGACTGGAGTTTGAGCCACGCCCGATCCGTGCAAGCCTGCCGGTTTCATCACAGCCTCTGCAGCGCTCATCCGAGATCCACCTGATCTGCACTATTGCCAGAAGCGAAGGCGAAAGCTTACCCTCTAATAACGCCCTTGGTTCCTTGGGGTCTTGGTCGCTATCTCTACCTCCGCTCCCTCCACCCTCACTTTCTCCGTCCCTCGACGCCGACATTCATTTCTTCGATTCGTATCTGGCTGGCCGGGTTGAACTTTGACTGGATCCCTACCTTTCCGGTCGACGTTTCCTTTTCTACCGCGTACGCTCTTTAATACTGTTGTAATCACCGTTGACCGGCCGGCTTGCTGAGGGCGCAATTGATGCCTTGTGTTTGGGGAAGATAAAGAGTCATATCATCACCGTCGACTTGAAAGACTGCCGTCATGGGGGCACAATCGGTCTGCCATGGCTTCTTCGCCCCGCGAAAACTCGCCTTCAACATTCTCTTTTGGGCGTTCCACTGGGCTATATTCGGGATAGGATGGTATGTCGTCCCGGAATCAACCTCGACGTCGCCTTACTGACATGCCCCAGGTGGAAACAGCAAGGCGATATCCGTCTAGCACCTCTTAATGCTCTTCAATTCTCCGTGTGGATATCGCGAGGTGCTGGTCTCGTGCTGTCCGTCGACACCATGGTCATCCTCATGCCCATGTGCAGAAATATCCTGCGAGTGATCCGACCCAAGATGAGGATCCTACCTTTGGACGAGTCAATGTGGTTTCACCGACAGGTCGCCTATGCCATGTTATTCTTTACCATTGTGCACACCGCTGCCCATTACGTAAAGTGAGTTGTCCAGACGTCCCACTACAACATCCACCTAACAGCAATAGCTTCTTCAACGTTGAGAGAACCCAGGTACGACCGCAGATCGCTCTCCAGATCCATTACGGCGAGGCCGGTGGCATTACTGGACACATAATGTTGCTTTGCATGCTGCTCATGTACACGACTGCCCACCACAGGATCCGACAGCAATCTTTTGAAACCTTCTGGTACACTCACCATCTGTTCATCCCATTTCTGTTGGGCATGTACACGCATGCAACCAGCTGCTTTGTGCGTGACAGCGTCCCCAACTACTCTCCCTTCGACCACGACAACTTCTGGACCCACTGCATTGGTTACGAAGGCTGGCGATGGGAGCTTGTCGGAGGTGGGTTGTACTTGCTCGACCGTCTGTACCGTGAGGTCCGCTGCAGGAGACAGACGCAGATTGTCAAGGTCGTTCGTCACCCATACGGTATGCATTCCCATTGCTTTCACTTGACGATTTCTAACATCCGCAGACGCCGTGGAGATTCAATTCACCAAGCCCAGCATGAAGTACAAACCCGGACAGTGGCTCTTCCTCAACTGCCCGGAAGTCAGCTACCACCAGTGGCACCCCTTTACCATCACATCTTGCCCTCAAGATCCCTACATTTCCGTGCACGTCCGTCAAGTAGGCGACTTCACGCGCGCCCTCGCCGACGCTCTCGGAGCCGGCCAATCGCAATCCAAGCTCTACGACGAGCTCGACCCAATGGGCATGTACGAAATCGCGCTCCAGCACGGCCAAAAGATGCCGGCGCTGCGCATCGACGGACCCTACGGCGCGCCCGCCGAAGACGTCTTCGAGAACGAAATCGCCGTCCTCATCGGCACCGGTATCGGCGTGACGCCGTGGGCCTCGATCCTCAAATCCATATACCACCTCCGGCTCTCGCCCAACCCGCCCAAGCGTCTCCGCCGTGTGGAATTCATCTGGGTCTGCAAAGACACGTCCTCGTTCGAATGGTTCCAAACGCTGCTCTCCTCGCTCGAAGCGCAATCCCTCGGCGGCACCAACAACGACCAATTCCTCCGCATCCACACATACCTCACGCAGAAGATCGACTCCAACACGGCGCAGAACATCGTCCTCAACTCGGTCGGCACCGACAAGGATCCCCTCACCGAACTCAAGAGTCGCACCAACTTCGGCCGTCCCGACTTCCACCGCCTGCTCATGGGCATGCGCGACGGTATCATCGATCGCACGTACATGAGCGGCCTGGAGAGCACGCTGAGGACCGACGTCGGTGTGTATTTCTGCGGGCCGAACGTGGCCGCACGGGACATCAAGAAGGCGTGTAAGGAGGCGAGGTGTCAGGAGGTGAATTTCAAGTTCTGGAAGGAGCATTTCTAGTTCTCGTTTGTTTGTTTGTTTGCTACTGGAGTGAGGAACGAGGGGGAATTGGCATGTGTGCATGTGGGGGTTTTGATGTTGCAGTGGGTTAGTCGGAGGGGTAGTAGTAGGCCTACAGTAGGAGTAGGAGTAGCACCTCCCGCATGACGAGGTTGTTGGAGGTAATTGTAGTTGTAGTTGAGTTTGACAGCAGCGCGTGCGAGCGAGCGAGCGGAGTGCCCTTTTTCCCCCGCATATATATGGGTGGTTGGCTATGTATGTATGTGTGCATGTACGTTTTGCCATTTTCGACACTTGTGTCTGTCTTGTCCCATCTTACCTTGACTATTCCTATGAAATGGGAAGAAAAGAGTACCCATTCTTTTTTTTCGAGATTGGCTCGCTCATGATATGATACGATATGATACATGCCCTGTTCATTTTCGGCTTATCCATAAATCAAGGAATTCCCCGAGTCTCCTTTAGTATTTTACCGCTATTCCCCGGTGTGTCGAGAACGAGAACGAGAACGAGTGACGTATAGTTCCACTCGCCGCCAAAGAAAGACGCAAGAACCCACTAAACGTTGACACAAGCTAACAACGTACGCCATCTCCATCACAAACATCATATGACGCCATCATCATATCATACACTTGTCTCTTCCTACCTCCCTTCCCCCGTCCCCCTTCCCGCGCCTCTCTACTATCTACTGAGTTTACCGATCCCGCCTCGCACACGACTCCTCTCCTCCCTCAGATCAAGCATTCGCTGCCGGGGCAATGACAGCATGCTACATGCCCCCTCTCCCAGTACCTCCGAGACCGTCCCGCCAAGACCCTTCCAGACCCTACCTCCCAGCACCCACCAACTAGCTGAACCCCCTCAAAAAGGAGAAAGGTAAATGACATCTCATTCGGCGTGAAAAGCCTCCGACGAAGGCGCGAAGAGGTAGAGGGATGGTAGCGGTGAAGGTGAAATGTGGTGGATTGGATTGGGGATTTGGCCTTGGATTGGTCTGAGGGGAACCGAGGAGAAGGAGGAGCTAGAGGCACCGAGGAAAAGGGTGAGGATTTTGGCCGTTAGCGCATGGTGGAACCGTGGACGCAGGGTCGGGCTGTGCGTGGATTGGGGGCTTAATCGGTGAAGGGATAGACCAGAAGGGGAAGGGGGTGGCACGTGGGAGGGATGATGCGATAAAAAGGTGTCGCGGCGATGGAAGGGTTCAATGTTGGTGTGTGGGTGGCACGTGTGGATATGCATATGTATATGAAGTTGGAGATGGGAGTTTCAGTGGAAGACGAAGACATGTGAGGTTTTGGAGCCCTGATGGGAAGGCATAAGATTGTAAGCCTGGTTATTCCGTGCAGTATGTGGAATGTGGAATGCGGACGCTATTGTCCAACTAATTGACCGACGGCACTCTTCTTTCCATGTCGTGTCTTAAAACCCAACCAACATACATACACAGGCGTTCTCGCATGGCGCTTTTTCTACCCTCTGCATGCATCCAAGCCACCACCTACACACTACGCCCGGCGCTTACTCGACAGCCTTCCCCAGAAGAGCGTCTATGGTATTCAGAACCGCAGCTCCCACCCCTCATTGTAGAAACTACTCCATCGACAAAGCAATCCTTCTCGTTACACACTTCAGTAAAAATATCCCAGTTTTATAACGAAATAATTGTACTCTACAGCCACTGGCTAAACCACCCTTACTAGCTCCCGAAAATCCCGTCTACCCGCCCGCCCATCCTTCCCGCAGTATCTGAGCGGCGAGGAAGAATGGAAAGGGAAGGCTGTGCAGGGAGGGCTGTCGGGGATTGATTGATGTGCGTGCGGCGTAGTGTTGAGGTCCGGAACTCGGGAATACCCAATATATTGGATTTTGGTTGGTGGTGCGTGTGTGCGGCGTAGGCAACGTGCGTAGGCGGTTCCCGGGGTTGTTGGCTGAGGCGGGGCTGCGGCGACGTTGCTGCGGGTTCGAGAATGGTTCGGGCAGTGAGGTTCGCTCGGACGTGTTTGTAGGCTTGCTGGACCAGCGAGCTTTGAAAGTGAGCCATGATCGTATCTGCACGATAGGCAGGCGCGTTTGGAAAATCTGGGCCAGCATGTAGTGTGCGGATTCTCCATGTGTGTATACAAAACTGTGTTGAAGCCAGGTAGCGGTTCAACCATTCCGGAATTGGAAAGGAAGGAATGCGAAGGGTACAGTACGAGATAGCACTGGCCGAACTTGGATTGCTTCGCCTCTCTAGGGTGTTTCCTTGTCTTTGATACTCTTCGGTAGAGGAAGGTCAGCAATCGGCGCCACATTCGGGTCCACCTCGTGTGCCTCCAGAACCGCGAGCTTTGTCTGCATGGACTGTTGGATTCGCTCATACAACTCCACAATCTCTTGTAAAAATGACATGGGCCAGTGTTTATAGAAAATAATATTGATCCTCTTCCCAGCGTCGTCCATTTGAAGTTTCTCAGTGACGAGCTGCATGGATTTTCCATCGGGTGTCACATCGTCCCTTTCCAAGAGCAGCTCAACGGCCTCCTCTTGGTAGGCCAAAGCGGGCTGCCATTGGTCTTCTTCTTCCTCGAGATATCGATCAATGCTGTGGATTGCCCACCAGAGCGCCGTATGCCCTTCGTCATCCTCGATTGTCGTATTGACGTCGGGAAGCTTCAGTAGAGTGGACAATGGAAACTCCCATTCAGCTCTGCTATGGTATGCGAGGAAGTAGCACGTTTTGCTATGTTCGCTGGCGGCATAAGATAGGGCAGTCCGTCCTGTCGAGTCTCTTGCATTTGGATCGATTCCTTGCTCGTGGAAGAAATCAATCCACGGGAGGCCAGACTGGGCGGCCAAAATCATCGGATAACAGTGAGGTTCGTTCAAAAGCAGTCCTTGTTTTCCACGCAGAATATCAGCTACAACTGCATTCTGGTAGTTGTTGTTCTGCATGTCGATATCGAGGGGAAGATTACGCAGACAAAATGGATAACTGGTTCCAACCTCGAAGGTAATGGCCAGCAGTTTGGCTTGATCGGATCCACCGGCGCTCAAATCTAACAGGCCGGCAAGGCGGTCAACTAGGTTACCCAGATTTTCTCGAATTGCGGTCTTAATGTAGAATTCCGGTCTGTACACGATCGCATACGGGTCGAGTTCGAAATGTCGAAAGATACAGTCCAGCACTCCATCGTGGCCATTACGGGAAGCTCTCAATACCGTGAAGTGCAGGCGGGTATTGAAATTTGGAGGCTTCGGCTGTGTTAGAATATGTGGAACGAGTCGGTCTACGATTTCTGAAAGCCCAACTGCCGTACTTTGGAGAAATATCTCCTGTCCGAGATCGAATTCACTCCAGCGTTCATCTTCCAGGTAGCAATCGGCTAGCATCTCAATGATCTCTCTGTTCTTTGTCAATTCGCAGAGGAATGTATCGCCTTCGGCTTGGTATATTGCGTCCGAGATAAGAGGAAGACTTCGTCTTCGGTGCAGTACGGCTCGCACGATTTGTTCATGATCTCTCTGGATAGCGGCTCGCAAAGATATCGCAGCCCAATTTGGATGGGCATCTCCAAGCCAGGCACCTAAGTTTGAAGGGTACAATGTCAGCAAAATTCTGCTAAGGGGGTATCAGTGTGTATTGTCAAACTGCAATAGCGTATCATGCTAGGCCGTGTGCACGGTCAAAGTAGTCGGCGCCAGAGAGCTACGTACCCCAAGTGTCCAACAAAAAGCTCAGTGTTTCTGTGTGACCGTTGAGTGTTGCTGTGCGAATAGGGTCCCAGTCTGACGGAGTCGTTGAGATCTTCTTTTTGACAGTCTCTTCCAAGCCGGGTACGGAAGCAAGTTCTCTGACTACTGGCAGATGACCTTCACCTGCTGCTACGTCTAAGGATTTAAACGTGCACTCTAGGTGCCTTTCCCTGGTCTCGTCGCACGAATCATTAAATTCATGGTCAGCGTCTTGAAGTGCGGGTTCCTTCTCGTCCTGGTCTCGCTGGATTGCTAGTAGGAACCGGACAGTCTCCAATTGCCCATGGATCGCTGCATAATACAACGGCATATTGCAATCAGTGTCCTCCGCATCGAAAGCTTGACCAGCTTGATAGAGTCCGTCAACCACTCCACAGAGCCCACAATAAGCCGCTAAGTGGATGCCGAGGCATTGGAGGTAGGAAGAGCAATTCACCTTTGTTACCCTCCGTATCAGATAACGCATACACGTTGACACGTGTATGGATCTAGAGGGAGAGATAAGGAATCGGTGCACCCCGTCGTCATCCGAATCGCCCGCCGCGGACGCATGCCAGCCCCATTCTTCTGCAGCATAGAGACACAATGGAGAGGCTTGCTCATACATTGACTCTATACCCCACGCAGGGAAGCCTGTTGAGGGATTGTTGGGTATGTCGGAGGCAATATTTTCCAAGGCATCAACGAAAGACAAGCAAGAAAGACAGACCCTGAGAATATCTCGATGCGCATCCGGAAAAGGAGCAACCTCGGTGAAATATTCCTGTGTCGTCTTGTGTACGAGACTCACAGTGCCCGCGTTTGTGTCCACCCTGACCAAGCCGGCGCACAAAGAATCGATATCCTCGATATCAGGCCTTAGATCAGGGTCGACTCGAGGACTTTCTGGATCTTCAGCGACAGCGAGGGCGTCGATGAGCTCCGCAACAGTCAGAGTTCTAGCAGCGTAGACGATCCAACACAATATCCTTCTTGCAAGTTTCTGACGCTCTTCACCTTGCGCTTCAATGCGTTTGACCGCTTTAGCATATGTATCGTTGAGGCCTGTTGAACCATTTGGCAAATTGTCCAGGCACTTCTTGAAGCTCCCTAGAGTGACGGGTTCTTTGAGCGCATCCATGTGCAAGCGTGCGAGGAGGAACCTTTTGCAATTAGTATGAGGGCGTGCGGTCGTGTGCCATAAGCCTGGTGAAATGGGGGCAGGTTCCCAGAGGAGTACTTACATTCCATCGGTGACGTTAAGAATAGTCTCATAAACTTTGTCTTGAAGTTCGAGGTTGTTCTTGATTTTGCGCAGCTCGGGCATTCGCGTACCAACATACATCCTTATATCCTCGTCGTGTGCCCGAATTTCAATCATGGGGCAGTTTCCGAACTGTGAGATGATCTCCGAATTAATTCTCGTTGTGGTAAAGAGTTTGAAACGGGCTCGCTTTTGCATTTTGATCAGTTCTTCAAGGAATGTGAGGCACCGCCCTGGATCACCTGCGTGATACTCGTCTAAAGCATCAAGAATGATGAAGACCTTCGAGTGGACCATGATCGCAGTTTGAAAAATCGAGAGCAATTCCTTGGGGTTTGGTCTCGTTTTGTTCTTTTGATGACTTGCGCATATCTCTTGCAGTTCGTCGGGGATTTCAGGCGTCAGCTCGAGCAGTTGCCGGACGAGACAGCCCAATGCTGCTTCGATAGTCTGTTCAGTTTTTGAGCCATAGCTGAAATAAAAGTACACTATGCTGATGTTCGGCTTGGACTTGCGTACTGCCTGCAGATGATCGACGACGATGGATGCCATAACGGTCTTTCCAGCCCCGGGAATTCCATGGCAAAGAAGCGTTTCGGTTGCATTGTCGCGGAACTCGACGAATTCGCTCGACTGCAAGAACCACATTCCGGTGTTCTCAATTTGCCTTTGAAGTGCGTCCTGCTGAGACGATGCATAGTCCAACGTAGAGAAAAAGTTCACGATGGCTTCTCGCTTCCGGTGCTTTTCCCGAGTTTCTTCTAGCAAATGTATATCATCGACCTGTTTTCCGATCTCGAAGACCTTGTCGCTGGTTAAATTTTGGAGGAGGAGGCTTAAGCCATCTATGCTGAGGTGCAGGCGGTCACGCAACTCTTGAACATCTTTCTGATCCCACCGAAGTCTCTGCCACGCCACGCGGAACCCTCGGGTTTTCTTGTTGGTGGTCGATCCCGATAGAAGCGTGTTCTTGTCAAGTTTTTCTTTTAGCGAAGTCAGGATAGCTTCGCAGTCTTTTTGTGTTTCAGCGAGATGCAGCTTTTGCTGTGGTGTAAGGTCTCGATATGGGAGGACATCGTCGATCTCCTCCACAACCCGATAAAGACTTTTTACACTTCAAAATATCAATTGTGATGTTCACCGTGAGTAAAGAATTATTCTGAACACTCACTCATTTGATAAGGCCTTGTACTGTTCGGGCGCATCGACGAACTGCTTCCGAACAGCTCTCGCCAGCTCAACCACCTTCACGATATCACCGAAACCGACGCCAAAACTCATCGTGAAGGATGATGCTTGAGTTCAGGCCTCAGCGATGGGGAAAGGGGAGATGAAAAGGGATGCGGGGTCGCATCAGGCTGAAGGATAGTAAGCCCACTGAGGCTCGGCCGGCAAGGCAACTGCAGGTGTGCTGTCCTACAAGCGGCAACCCCTTCATAACTGGTAACATTTTGAGCAACGATGAGACGAACCACAATTTTTGGAGAGATGCAAGGAAAGATAAATTTGCGTAATTGGATTGCGCCTCAGATTGCTGCGCTGGAGAAAGCCATCGGGAAGAAGATGGAAGGCAATTGCGCCAAGACGCTAAACTCAGTTTGTATCATGCGAGAAGGACTCTGAAGGAGCACGTAGCACGCTTGAGATCGCAATCTTGTGAATGAAGGAAATGCATGGGTATTCTAACACTATCGTCATCCTCGCCAACACAACATCTAAGCCTTCTTTTCGAAAGTAAAAGGACAGCAAACTCCCCCAACATCAGACTATCTTCTAACATTGTTTCCACTTGAGGTACAGCTGGTTGGTGAACTTGCCAGTCTCCTTCACCGCCGCAATGGTTCCACTAGCAGTACTTCCCAGGGGAGTGAGAGAAACCTCAGCGTTGATGTTGAGCAAAGCCTCGCCGCGGCAGGGAGACCAGACGGAAAGCGCAACCTCATCCTTCTTGGTATATTTTCCAGTATAAGGTCCGTCGATGTACATAGTTGAAGAGGCCTGTGCATCATGTCAATATCTAGCTCAACCACGATCAAAAAACCCAATGGGGACTCACCTGCTCCTGCTCCCCAGAGAAGTAATATGTACTCTTGACTACACCTTTGACTCCACCATCAACATTCGCCCATCCAGTATAGTCTGCACTGTACACTGCATATGACCATCCAGCGCTATATGTCAAGGCGAGATTCAGTTGGCAGTTCTTGCGGGACTGATCCGCAGATACATGTGAACCGACGGTAGCAGTGAAGTCCTTGCTGAAGTAGATGGGAACAATGCCGCTGTTTGTGTAGTCGACGTCGATACTGCCTTGAGGGCAACCCGAGCCACCGGAGATGACTTTGTTGATCTTGAAGACCGGTGGCGAGGAGGAGACGGCGTCGGGGATGGGAGAGGCAAGGGAGGCGGTCACGAGCGCCAGGGTGGCAAGAGCTGAGACAGCCTTCATCGTTGTGATACGGGGAATTGGAATATAGACGGCAGGTAGTGGATCGAGGAGGTATCCAAGGAGGCAGGGATGGGCTGAGGTGAGTTTTTTGATATTGGAAATAGACTGAGGAAGGAAGGGAGTGACGTTAGCCTTATATGCTTCGACAGGACGGGATAGCAAGCAGTCTGGAGCAGTCGCCCCATGCCGGTTACTATAACATTTCCAACGGTCGTATGAAGGCACGGTCCTACGGGCCGTGCATTGGTCTCCTTTGAGTTAAGCTCCTCGTGGTTCCTCATTGTAGAAGCCAAAACAAGTGGATCTCGCTGTACTGAACGCGAAGCCAGCATGAGGCTAAGTGCTCGTAAACCTCCAAAACCTAGTGTTCTCTCCGCTCAAGAAGAAATTCTCGTACCATCCATATTGCTGCTACAGCTTTATTCATGGAATAAACATGCACAGCAACGCTTTCAAAGGAGGCATCCATGACCAACGATCGCTCTAGAACATTGCAAACCAGGAGACAGGATACGGTAAAGCTATCACATGCCCCAAAATAGTACGCGAGAAGGAACCCCTTGAGCGTGATAAAAGGACGTTAGGCTTGGAAGAGTCGCGCATTATATATAATAAATTGAAAGACCAGGCCGAGGTCTCTCAGTAAACGGCGACGGTTAATTGCTGGGAGCCTTTCCAGAATTTAGCGAGGTGCGATGCATGTTTCTAGAACGTCCTGCCGACTTGAGCAGAAAGAAGGTTTCTAGCCTTCGTATCGTTCATCAATTGAAATATTGATACGGTCGCTGATCCGCGTAAATTGAGACGCTAGGGTAGAGCTTCGTTGAGTAGGTAGATTGGGGGCGCGTGCTCTGAGAAATGTTACGAGCTGTTCTGGGGTGCTTCTTTATGGTCTACTGGCAGCGGTTCGGCAGGATAGATTGGGTGGCTATTGTTAGAAGGTTGTGCTGTTTAATTTGTTTAGCGAAGAAGCCAGGTAGGAAGGAGAACAGGCAGAAGAACATCGCCAGCTGAGCTCATATTGACCTCGCGTGATGACATTCACGATGTGGAATGGGCGAGCCGGTGTCGCAGGAGCTGAAGGCGATGGAATGGCGGTAGTATTGGTGAGGAAGAGTACACCCAGTACTCTTCATGAAGAAAGCAGGAGCGTGGACGGCCATGCTTGTGATGTTGTCGGTTGGATTTTTTTTTTTTTTTTTGATGAGCTCGTTCACAATTGTTGTTTGGATAGACTTTGGATGATGGAGTCGATGAATTGTTGTGAAGATGGACTGCAGTTGAGGTGAAAACATTCGTGTGGACCCGTACTCTTTCTAAAGAGGCTAGTGTCATCCGTCACTTACCACGTGCACGTGATGTGTCAGGCCACGTCTCGTCTCAATCACATGTGTTTCATCTAAGTGCCACCACCCTTTGGCACATTACATCAATTCTCTCGCGTTCGTTCATCGCTCTCACTAACCCCACGAATTCTAATTTTCCTCGGTCCTTTATAGTCCTTTCATTGACGTCGGAGTAAATCGCTCACTGCTCCCTCAGCGCGTGTCGAAGCGTTCCAGCTGCACCACGCAAGAGAAATACACAGTGGAAACCTCTTCCATGCAGAGGACAGCGCCTACATCAATTCAACTTCCTCCAAGGAGCAGATAGGTCGAAAGCACCTAAAGACACAGCCACCCTCCACGCAAGTAATTGCACAACGTTAGCTTAGAATCTCGCATCACTCCTGTTGACAAGCTGAGCGAGTGGTCCAATCAATGAGGAAAGGAAGGTGCTCCAAGACCAAATATAAAGCAAGCCAAAATATCGATCCATGCCTCAAAACCCCGCCAGGGCCGATTTGAGGCCATCCCTAGCACCATTAAACGAAAAGGAACTGGTCGCTACGTTGGTCGCGACCCCGACCTTTGCGTATCTAAGAAATCCGTCCTTGTCTAACAATCAACCATTTACCTTCCTCAAACATCCCCAGCTTCCTCGTATGAGTATTTAAGAGTAATAGACGTAACTGCAATCAGCATAGGTAAGCTGTGAACTACTACACAAACCGAGGAAACGCGGGGAAGACCTCGTGAAAACCCTCGCGATACGATATCCGGAATCGACAACGTCAAGTTACAACCTTGCGAAAAGACGTAGCTTGCCACTTTATCAGTAACACGACTTTCAATTATTCATCTTTTCGCTCAAAGCGGACAGCAAGCTGCGAGATGATTTCACATCCCACAACCTGACAGCTCAAAAGAAACCGACACATTGATCTGAGAATGCCCATGTAGGGCCAGGAAGTTATTTCATTAGTTTGCATCTGCTTCATTACAATGCCTTCGTCATGCACTAAACCTGCTGCTCATATTATCGCTATTGTAGCATCGTGTCTACTACACAACAATCAACAAGTATCTCCCCTAATCCTTCGTGCCAGTAACCCACTCCAGTCCACCAGTCACATGCTTGATAAAAAGCTCGTCGCTATAAGTCTCAATGGTATGACCCATGCCCGTGTACCACGCCCTAGCTTTCCCTTCAAACAGCGAGTGCCATGAGATCGGGTGCTCCGGTTTCATGCTCAAGTACGAAGGAGTAACATCATCAATGTAGGTCTCGTTCAAGGTCGCCAGAATGGTGTAGTTTGACGACAGGCTTGGGTTGGGTATGTACGAATACCACTCATCGGTCCGGTTGAAGACCGGAGGGAGGTTGACGGTGGAAGGGTGAGTGGTGTCCTGGAGTGTTATGATGTCGGGGCGAACACCTCCATCTAGATTGAACGATTGCGATTAGCCATATCAAAATGTTTAGTTTGTAGGGTTGCAAGCTTACAGGGAGGGTAGCGCTCTCTTTGCGCATCACTGCACGTCCACTCTGGAGAGCAGGGATGGAACTGGAACTAAACGCGACCTATTAGTACTTTTGGCACATGTGTAACTGAATCGGTTCTTACATTTCCTCCTACCAAATTGGTATACCAAGGTGGTGTATGGTTCCAAAAGTCAGCGGCTAATAATGTCAGTTCATTGAACTACCGGCGATTAGGAGAAGAGGAACAGACCTGAGTGGATACCTAGCCAAGAAGCCCCTGAAAGAAGGTGCTGATACATGGCCTCGTAGCCTCTGTCCTCCAGGATCAGGCCTGTGGTGTGAAGGAACACCAAGGTTGTGAATGTTTTCAATTCTGGGCGATGGAAAATCGTATGATCTTCTGTTGCTTTGTAGGTCCAGTTATTCTTTTTGGCGACCGAGGACACCAGTTCGATAGCATTGGGGATGCTTTGTGCTCTAGTGTTAACATATGTTCGTTAAAGGAACGAAGAAGGCTCTTACCTGTCGTGGCGATATCCAGAAGCTTTGCTGAAGATGAGAAGATTGGGCTGGGTGGGGTTGGAAACTTCTAATCCAAAGTCAGAGAACGGTAAGGGAAGCAACATGGAGTAGGCGCATACCGGAGCCGGCAGCTAGAGCTGCTGCAGCAGCTGCAGCTATCGCAGTGAATACAGACTTCATCCTGGGCGAGGGGATATGGAGCTAGGGAAAGAGCGCAATTCCTGGATGCACAGAGTGGTCATCGCAAAGACGTAGAAGTAGGATTCTTATACGTTATACCCCTTGTTCGCTCCGAGGCGCCATATCTGTAATTACTCACCCTAAACATCCTGCCTCACTCCATATTTCACGGCTGAAATGACCTTGCACGGTAGTATGAATAGTAGCTGCCCCACTGCCTGGCCCGGTGCATATGTCTTCAATGAGTAGTATCCAGGGCCATCATGCAACCTTGGAACCTTCCCGTTGGAAGTACATACATACATAGTTGCGCCACTCCCCGACACTACCTTAAAAAGGTAGGTAGCGGAGAGGCACTCGAACTTGATAATACTCCGAGCTCCGAGCGCTTTCGCAAGCTCTTTCGACTTTACAAACACTTGAAAAGATACACTCGTTTAACGGATCTTCGTGTCTTGTTTGAAAGTGGTTGCGCGACGTTTCTTTGCCAGTATGTGCACTCTTCAACCTCAACAAAAACGATGACTATGCCTATTTTCTTCAGGTTTGAAGAGCGGCTGAAGTTTTCAGAGCTCGAGCCGACCAACAAGTCTGTAATGCTACTTCGGTCAGCCCTTGCAGCTCGTGTGGTGTTCCGCACATCGGCACTTCTACCGGTAGGCTTCTCTGGAGAAACACTGCGTCATTGACAGAAGTAGGCCCAGACACAGATTCAGGTACATATGCGGGGTGCATTATGATGCAGGCATTAAATCGGTGCGGGGATGTATCCTGCAAGGGTTATTACCCCGCCTCACTGGTGTGGTAAGGTACTCGTCTAAGTTGGTCAAAACAGGTCGTTCGATTATCCCCAGCGAAACCTTTAGCAATGACTTGGAAAGTAAGATACAACACATCAGAGCGCGGGTGGCAAAAGCCCGTGGGTTTTGGTCCACCCGAGCATTAAAGTATGGCTACCTACGGCCACGTCGGCATAATTAATCATGTACCAGCGACACAGTAAATGCGAATAATTGAATTACCGAGGGCCGGGAACCTCCTCAAAAGGCATCCGCGAGAGCCGGAATGCATGGTTTTCATCCTGCCAGGTTTTTTTAGCTACTAATTAAATCTTCCATTAAGCTAGCGCATCGGGTCATGAGACACCCAGGGATATGAGACACCGCGCAGAAATCCTCCACCCTTCAAAAAATCGCGATAATTGATTCAGCGTAATTACAATTGCCACTCACTACA
>ML976998.1:33566-90096 GCA_010015675.1 Byssothecium circinans | reverse complement strand
GGATACCCGCGTGCGTCCTCTTCAAGTATCCATTGTACAAGGAAGTCCTCTTGTTGTGGAGTTAATCGTTGCTGGTATACGTGGCTGTTTTGCCAGTTTTGTGAACCGCGTACGCGCCTCGAGAGCGTGGCTAGGGGGACGTTGTATGCCTTTGCAGCAGCTCGTTGACTAGGAAAAACACCAGCATTGAGATCACTAATAGCTGCTTGAATTGCTGCCTCACGGTTGGCCATTTTGGTAGGGTGGATGTGGAGATATCGCGATTTTTTTGAGGGGTGGAGGATTTCGGCGCGGTGTCTCATATCCCTGGGTGTCTCATGACCCGATGCGCTAGCTTATGTCTCCCGGAAAAGTTCCAAACATCGAGTTCGACAAATTTTACAACATCATCGACGGCAAGAAAAGAAGCAGCGATAAAACTCACCACGGAATAGATCCCGCAACTGCCCAAGAGCTCTGGGACGTTCCCATTGCGAGCTAGCAGGACTGCAACGATGCAGTCGCCGCAGCGAAGAAGGCTTTTCCAGCATGGTGCGATACTCCGATTGAGAAGAGGAAGGAGTTGATGAACAAGTTCTGCGAAGAATTTAGCCAGTACACGGAAGAACTGACCGCGATGTTCTACAAGGAGACTGGAAAGCCGGCATGCATAACATCCCACTATTAGTCAGAGTAAACGCTAAATCTCAGCACAGAAATGGTTGGCGCAGGTTGAAGTGGGTGCGGTAGTGTCTATGATCTAGCATTATAGTAAACCTATCTACTTAACTGAAAGACGTCGATGGCTTACTAAGAATTCTCAGGCGCTTTCGAGATTCCCACCGACAAGTTTGAGAACGATGAGAAGACCGTCTACACGGAGTATACTCCTCTCGGAGTCTGCGTCGGCATTTGTCCATGGAACTTTCCACTCGGTCTCTCCATTGGCAAAATTGCCCCTGCGATTTTGACTGGCAACACCATCATCATCAAGCCTTCGTAAGCCTCGCAGCACTGCTTTCGGAATGTTGTTGGCTAACAGCCCCAGACCCTTCACCCCTTACAGCGGCCTCAAATTGGCCGAGATCATGCAAGAAGTCTTCCCCCCAGGTATCGTCCAAGCCATAGGCGGCAACAACGAAGTCGGCCAACAACTCCGCGAGCATCCAGACGTCAGTAAAATCAGCTTCACCGGCTCCATCGCCACAGGTAAGAAAGTCATGGAAACCGCCTCCAAGACACTCAAGCGCATCACTCTCGAGCTCGGCGGCAACGATGCCTCCATCGTCCTCCCTGACGTCGACATCAAGAAAGTAGCGCCCAAGGTAGCCATGAGCGCCTTCAACAACTCGGCCCAGATCTGCATCGCTACTAAGCGCATCTACATCCACGAGTCCATCTACAAGGAGTTCCTCGACGAGATGGTCGCTTTTACGAATTCCATCAAGGTCGGCAATCCTGGTGAAGACGGTATCCTCGTCGGTCCCATCCAAAACCCGATGCAATACGACCGTGTCAAGGGATTCTTCAAAGACAGCAAGGACAAGGGCTACAAGTTCGCAGCCGGCGAGCCAGACGTCTCGGCAAGTAAGGGCTTCTTCATCAGACCCACCATCATCGACAACCCGCCCAACGACTCTCGAATCATCGCCGAGGAACCGTTTGGCCCCATCGTACCCACGCAGCCCTGGTCTGATCTCGACGAAGTTATCGCACGTGCAAATAACACCAACACGGGCCTTGGAGCAGGCGTGTGGGGAACAGATATCGAGAAGGCGAGTCAGGTTGCTCGTCGCCTTAAAGCGGGCTCCGTGTTCGTTAATTCGTTCGGGAGGACGGACCCGCATGTTGCCTTTGGAGGCCATAAGGAATCGGGCATTGGGTTTGAAGGGGGAAAACTGGGTCTGTTGGCGTATATGAATCCTCGTGCCATCCACGTGTTTAAGTTGTGAGGGTGAGATGTCAGGCATGAGGTGAGTGAGACTAGCAGCCTAGGTCCACGTAGTCGTAGTTTTACAAAGCCATCTTTTTCATCTGAACTCCCACGAGTTCATCACAGTATTTCGACGTTTGTGCGGGGTAAATATCGT
The DNA here is from genome assembly GCA_010015675.1 of Byssothecium circinans. Lineage (NCBI taxonomy): Eukaryota > Fungi > Ascomycota > Dothideomycetes > Pleosporales > Massarinaceae > Byssothecium > Byssothecium circinans. Next base: position 88,027 of record ML976998.1, on the reverse strand, counting down.
GAGGCAGCAGCCTTGCAAACGCGTCCCATCGTGCGCGCACCCTCCCACCTTCCACCCCACCACCCTAGAACTTTACCTAATTGTTGCAGTATATATATTTAATTAGACCGTATATTTCCATCAATCACACACCGAAAGCTGGTAGCTTGCTGAGTTGACGTGGCCGCCTGGAAAAGTCTGACTGTTCCAGAGCTCCGCTCAAGTATCAACTCAAACCATTACCACCCTAGGTCTGTGGTTCGATTCGCACAGAAAACCCTTCTATAAAATGAAAGGGCTTTCTGGGTGCTACCTATAGTAAAATAATTGGTAGGTGGCATTTCTTTTTGGCCTTTTTTTTTTCTTCTTGTCGCATGTATTGTATTATTTTGAAATATTTTAGTTAAATTTTACAAACCGTCCCATCTTTCATCAGTCAACTGAATGAATCGCAGTTATTTATAGGGGCTGCGATAAATACTAATGGTAATTAAGGAAATACGCACGTATGTATGCCTATCTTTCTTAGCTGATCCATCTTTCTGTGGAATGAATTACCTGGTGGGCCGCAGCCACATCTAGACCAACAAACAAATCACTCAGTCAATCACCTTTTCACGTCCAGAGAGACAGCGAACGTTGCAGAGACCGTTACCCAATCATAGCGGTGTCGCAGAGCGCTCCTTACTGCTTAGCGCTCCAGGCCTTATTCACATACTCCTCGACATCTCCCCATAATTCCTTAGGCTGTCCCAACGCAGCAAAGTGCCCGCCACGTTCATGCTTAACGTAGGTTACAAGATTGGCTTGTTTCTCAACCATCTACACGATGTCAGCGCAGCTCGTCGAGTAACGCATTGAGCTAAAAGAATATGAGAACGGGACCTCACCGGCTTCAATCCGGGGAATAGCTCTTTGGGGAAGAAAGAGAACCCAGTCGGCTTCTCTATAAATGGCTTAGCCAGTCGATCCCCACTAAGGAGGGTACGGTAAGGATAGAGGGAGCGTGGGAAGCCTTGCGTGAACCAGTACAAGGAGACGTCGGTGAGGATCGAGTCGAGCGGAGGTGTGGTATCCGTCCAATCGATGAACTTCTCGCCGATCCTGCTCATGTAAGCTTGCTGAAGGGGACTCGATGGGCTGAGAGCAAAGGAGACGGTAACTTACCATGCCAGTAGTGCGAGAGGATTGGAGGACAGGACATGGCCAATTGTACTCGGTCGCGTGGCATGCTCTTGCGCGTATGCCGTGCCGGTCTTTATCCATTCCAATGAGCGATCTAGGGCAGAAATTTCGAGCGCGCTGAGAGTGGAGCGGTCGGGTGGCTCTCGAGAGAGCAGCATGTTTACTGATGGCAAGTTAGATCCCGCCGGTTACTATGAGGCTCACTCACAATGCACACCAACGCACTCATCATACGTCGTAGCCAAAGTAGTTCCAACGTCACTTCCCACATCGCCACCTTGAGCGAGATACCGATTGAATCCCAAGTTCTTCATCAACCCGTTCAGGATCCGCGCCGAATCGCGCGTTGTCCAATCTCTATCTGGCGGACCACCCGAGCTGAGGGTGTAACCGGGTAGACTCGGCACAATGATATGATACGGCAAGTCTTTCCCCTCATATTGCTTCTTGACCAGATCGCAAAGCGGCAGAAACTCGATGAAACTCCCAGGCCATCCGTGCATGAAGATGATCGGCACCGCATCTTTCTTCTGCGAGAAGAGCGCGATAAAATGCAGATCAATATCCTCAACCTTCATCTTGTAGTTTGGGTACGAATTGATGTGCTTCTCTTGGTCGCGCTAGGAATACGTGTTGAGCCAGTGATCTTTCGCTTCATAGAGCCAGTTGTAGGTTACGCCAAAGTTGCGTTTGGCCTGGGTGTTTTCATAAGTTTTGGGGCCGAGGGGCGTGAGTTCAAGGAGTTGGCGCCAGGAGGAGAGGTCCGAGTCGGGGACGTGGAGGGTGAAGGGCTTCGCGGATGAGGGTGGTGCGTACGACATTGTGAAATTGATGAAGGGGGGATTGAGGGTAGAGCTTGTCAATTCTACTGAGGGGATGAGGTTGTATAAATATGGGATCAAGCTTGTTTATTAATTGTATGCGGGGAGCTGTGTTAATGAGCTCACCATGGTGGGGAGGGTGGAAGCAGCCGGAAAATCGGACCCGGACCCAACCGGATACACCTTAACCTTTGTTGAATGCGACGTGATTCGCGTTGGACAGAGTACGGTAGAGGGGTGACCATGCCGGGTAAAGATGCGGCCCTTCTTCGTGGCCATTGTGCTTTGTGTAGAATAACGTTATCGATGATCTGTGACCGGGGAGTCAAGTTGTTGTTCCGTCCGGGTTCGGTTGCTCTCTTCTTCCGTAGGAACACGACATCTCTATGGCTGTTACGGTAATCGCAAGTGAAACCTCTAGTATGTCGGGAAATGACCCTGGGGAATCTAAGGTTAAAGGCTTTGACGCGAGCATTGGTTGTTGAGGGAAGCGCGGCTTCCGCCAAGGGCAACTGCTCATGGCGGCTTGTTTACCACCCCGAATAGGATTAGCTTAGCGCGTATATAGGCAGCCATCAGCTGCAACTCGATTCAAATAACTTTTACATCACATTTTCTCCTTCAACATTGGTGAAGGTTTGTTGGAGAAAAGTGTAAGTTGGAGTGTCGACCAATGAAGATAGTGGGCGGCCAGTTCCGGGTGGAAGCAATGTCTCTAGCTGGCGGTAACTGGGTGTTGTACATTGGTTATCGCCAAGTCGATGTTGAACGAAAGGTGTGTAGTAGGTCGGGAGTTCCAATGCTGGGGTAACTTCCAACAACATGCTCTAGATCTGTCACGTTTGCCGCTTCCGCAATTGATAGCTCAGAGTCCGTGGAAGTAGACATTCTCTTCAGTTCAATCAACCCCCCACAAATTTACTACTCCGAGTCCTCACATGATGCAGGAAGCACGATATTCGACTGTATCGATCAGACAAAAAGCCAGCATTATCTTCCTTTGTGCCGTACGCATATTAGATTGTTTATGCATAACGCGATGTAAATTCTAACGCACCGTATTGGACTACTATTTAACAGTGCTTCTATACAATGTGAGCTGAGACTATATAACTCCTGTTGTTCACGTTGATAGTTCTGATATAAAACACACCCAATAGAATTGAGAACACAGTTCAACATCACCTAAACACATTTGGATCATTTACAAAATTTCAACTACAACTAGCAAGTTAATCACTTACCAAATATAGTCAACGAGCAGCAAGGGCAACCATGCCCAATCACTACGGGGCTCTTCGTATTGAGCGCAACGCCACAGCATCTGAGATCAAGACTGCGTATCGACAACGCGCTCTTGAGTGCCACCCTGACAAAACACATGGGCTTCCAGATACCGAGCGAAAGGCTGCAGAAGAACTGTGTAAGGCGGTGAACAATGCCTACGAGGTCTTGTCGGACCCCGATAGTCGGCAGCACTACGACAGGTCTCTCCAACCTGCATGGACCGCACCTTGGGAGCATAGGCAGCCATCATCCGCGCCCGCCAGGTCTAAACCACCTCAACGGCGAGAAAAGGCCACGAGTGAACGAGCCCAGGCCGAGAAGCAGCGTCGCGAAGAGGCCGAACGTAAGAAGAGAGAAAAGGCCCAGCAGGAGGATGAGACCGCATCCTCATACGCTCAGCACCCTGAGGTCATCCTTCCCTTACCTGCAGAGGAGTATCGTTTTCCTGGTTCCGATACAGTGAGCATCCCGCCGCTCTCCGGCATCCCTTGCACAATTAAGCATCTGCACAAGGGCTTTTTCTTCAATATTCATGTTCCGTCCGGGGTCTGGTTTATCCCGCATTCGTTCACGGCGCGCACATCTACTTCACCTTGCGGTAACCGAGCGTCTGGGAAATTTGTGCACTTCAGCTTCGCTGTGCGTCGAGTCTTTGTCCGTGGTACGCGGTTCGCTGATCCGGACGCCTCTTTGTTTCGTCTCGAGATCTTGGGGCTTCCCGGTCAACGTGACCAGGTCTATTTCACCGTGGAGGGGACCGAATACGTGTGTGAGGTGAAGGGTACCATCTCCGTAAACGTGATAGGAGAGGACGTCTATCTGCCGTGTCAATGGGCTACGACGTTCGATATCGGCTGAAACGATACCCGCGGGTAGGCGATAAGATCATCCTCGAGCAGGTTGTCAACGCATTTGCAGATGGGTAAATCTGTCAGAACTTTTTGAAGTCTGAAGTGGCGCAGAATCGTCCACGAAAGTATAGATGAATTGAAAATTAGAAATCCCAAATACATGTAAAGTTCCCAGGTATCTGATTAAAATGTGATATGAACAAAGGAAGACGAGTACTTTGCGGGATGCATGTGTGTAGAATGACGCGGTGTCACGTGCCCGCTGCCCCGCTACGTCCGAAGCGGTCTCGTCCGATGGCGGGGCATCGAATCGTGCGGCGTCATCGGCAGATGTTTAGTCTAGACATTTTCTGCCTCCGACTCATAATCCACTCTTCTCCTCTTATCGACTCTTTGGACCTGCAGTAGAGTCTTCAGCATGGCTCCAGCACTGCTTGCCGCAATTGATATACTCAATTACGCACAATCCACCCACGGCCTTGATGCACGGCAATTGTCCTATGTCGGAAATGTCTTTGCACGCGTAACCCCCGAAACGGTCGATCAAGCGCTCTCCCACCTCCAGCAATCCGTAGGCAAGTACGCAAATTACCTCGGCGTCGCCTCCCTCACCGTCGACGATGTCGTTTCTCTTCTTGATGCCGGCGCGGCAAAGGTCTTTGTTACCCACGAGCAGCTCCAGCAGCTTCTGGCGTTGAAAATCGAGCAAGATAGGCTTGTGCTGATTTTGCCTGGGCATACACGCGAGGACAACATCAATGCGCTTGCGGGAACATCGGTGGATGTATACTATCACGATGTGCAGGATGTCGGGCTGGCCGAGGCATGGCTGAAAGAGTACGGCACAGATAGGCCCGAAGTGTTCATCTCGTTCGCGAGTCCGACCCAAGAGAAAGCCATAACCATTTCGAAGCTCAAGGCGATCCCGGTCATACCTGCGCAAGCGCTCACAGTGGATGCAGAGAGAGAAGCAGGACTGCTGAGTGTCGCGAAGATAGTTACGGCAAATGCGACCAGCGATCGACCAGACGGACTCTTTACCACTCTGGTTGTCGATGAGAGGAGGACTGCGCTCGGTTTGGTATACAGCAACGAAGAGAGCGTTGCAGAGAGCTTGAGAACTGGACGGGGAGTATATCACAGTCGAAAGCGGGGCCTGTGGTACAAAGGCGAGAGCAGCGGTGACGTTCAGGAGCTCATTTCGCTGTCACTGGACTGCGATAGTGACTGCTTGCAGTATGTGGTGCGCCAGAAAGGCAGAGGTAGGTTGTTTCAAGCCCTCTGCGTGATCAATGCCTGACACATAGAGGTTTCTGCCATCTTGCCACACCCACCTGCTTCGGCGAGTACACTGGTTTGTCACGCCTTCAAAAGACGCTCCAAAGTAGGAAAGACTCTGCGCCGGAAGGCTCGTATACCGCACGCTTGTTCAACGACCCGCAACTGCTACGGGCCAAGATCCTCGAAGAAGCTACCGAGCTCTGCGATGCGAACACGAAAGAAGAGATTGCTTTTGAGGCTGCGGATGTTCTATACTTTGCTCTGACCAAATGTATATCTGCAGGCGTATCATTAGAGGACGTCGAGCGAAATCTTGATGCAAAGAGTATCAAGGTTAAGAGGAGGCAGGGCGATGCCAAACCCACCTTTGCTGCACAAGGAGAGGTGGTAAAAGAGGCAGCTTCAATACCTAAGAGCAGAGATGACGCGGCTGGACTCAAGAACGGACGGATCGCGATGAAGCGACTAGTAACCGCAAACGAGGCTCCAGAAACGATCCTATCTGTTCTACAGCGACCATCTCAACGATCAAGCGAGAAGATTATCGCCATCTGTAACCCCATTATTGAAGCAGTGAAGACTCGAGGCGATGCAGCGCTGTTGGAATACACCCACAAATTCGAGAAGGCGACTTCACTGACATCACCTGTGCTGAATGCACCATTCCCCGAGTCGCTAATGCAGCTGAGGCCAGAAACCAGGCAGGCTATGGATATCTCATTCGCAAACATCTACAAGTTCCACGCCGCACAGAAAGAAGACAGACCACTCATTGTCGAGACTATGCCCGGAGTTGTATGCTCACGATTTTCTCGGCCGATAGAGCGTGTAGGTCTCTACGTGCCAGGCGGTACCGCTGTACTACCGTCTACCGCTCTCATGCTCGGTGTGCCAGCTTTAGTCGCGGGTTGTAAGAAGATCGTTCTCGCTACGCCGCCTCGTGCAGATGGCTCGGTAACCCCAGAAGTCGTCTACGCTGCTCACAAGGTCGGCGCCGAAGCTATTGTATTAGCGGGAGGTGCACAAGCTGTTGCAGCTATCGCTTACGGAACTGAGAGTGTATCCAAGGTGGACAAGATTCTAGGTCCAGGCAACCAATTCGTTACTGCCGCAAAGATGATTGTTTCAAACGATAACAACGCTGGTGTAAGCATTGATATGCCCGCTGGACCTAGCGAGGTGCTAGTCATTGCAGATGCCTTTGCAAACCCTGCTTTCGTCGCATCAGACTTGCTCAGCCAAGCAGAGCACGGAGTTGATTCCCAGGTCATCTGTATTGCAGTTGGTCTCAACGAAGCTCAGCTTGCAGCGATAGAAGATGAAGTTCATACCCAGGCCAATGCTCTTCCGCGTGTTGACATTGTGAGAGGTGCCATCGAGCACTCCATCACTCTCGCTGTATCAACTATCGAAGAAGCAATGGTGTTGAGCAACCAGTACGCGCCGGAACATCTCATCTTGCAAGTTGAAAACGCCGAGAAAGTCGTTGATCTGGTTGAGAATGCGGGTAGCGTATTCATCGGGCAATGGACACCCGAGAGCGTTGGCGATTACTCTGCTGGCGTCAATCATTCCCTCCGTAAGTTCTCCCGCCAAAGTAGAATACCTGAGTAACTGTTGACCCACCATGACAGCGACGTTTGGATATGCCAAACAGTACTCTGGCGTCAACCTCGGCTCATACATCAAACACATCACCAGCTCAAACCTCACCCGCGAAGGTCTTGCCGCTGTGGGTCCAGCAGTCATGGAATTAGCGCGTGTAGAGGAACTCGAAGCTCACCGCCGAGCCGTAAGCCTTCGACTTGGTGTCGCATGAAACTAGACAGAATGATGGCGGACAGTTGATTCCCCTTTATCTCTCACTAGAGACTCGCCATGGCCGGTTTTGGTATAGATCCCTTGTCAACTAAGTTGTTTAGGGCCCGATATCTTGGCGACCTGGTTACTAAGTTTGTAAGCGGCAGTTTCAGATTCGGTAGGATCCCACACCTTCAGATAGCTTTGACAGTTGGTGACGAGGATGGAGCCGGTGGGCTTGACAAGAAACCATCCGTGAAGTGAACAGATGAGTTCGAGAGTAACGGAAAATTATGACCGTGGGTTTCAAACGCCATTGCACATCTATTCACTACACGTCTTTGCCCAAGATTTCTTTATTCATGCATGGCTCATCCCGTCTCTTAGCATCTTTATGCCGTACCGTGACGCCCCCTCCTACATTCCCCTTCTGGTGCTTCCCTTTTCCGTCGTTCCCATGATGAGATCGTTCTCCATGTCAAATTTCATGCGCACAGTTTCTTGGCACTCTATTTGGCGAGACAGGTGGATTGATAGTGGGGCGAGGTATGATCTCCAGGATTGTCGTTTCAACCTATCCGAAACTTTGTTCCTCGAATCGCCCCATCAGGGAAACGACGCACCACCACACTGGCAGCGGAGCTGTATAAACACTGTTAATGTCTTTCCGATCCAATATTTTCTATCTGTGTGCTTCATCAGTCACAGTCAGCCTTTGCAAGTGCTTTACATTCTTTCACCCTATTCTTTACATACATTCGTTGCTTTGACTCTACTTCTACTACTCTACGATCAATATCTATCTACTCTTTTTAACATTACTCAACGCACTAACTGTATCGATATTCGATTTCTCTCATTCAACCAAACCTTTTCTTCCAAATCTATCAACCATGCATTTCACCGGCCAAACCCTTTACCTCACCGTCCTCACACTTTCTTCAACCTCGGCAGTCCTCGCCGCAGTTCAACCCTACGGCCAATGCGGCGGACAGACACACACGGGTGAAACCACATGCGTCGAGGGTTGGGAGTGTACAGAGTATAACCCTTACTACTCGCAGTGCGTTGAAGATTCAGGCTCTGGATCGGGAGTAGGAAGTGGTGCTTCAAGCAGCAAACCCACGGCTCAACCTTCCACACAGCCTTCCGCTGCACCGGTTCCCTCGAGTAACGGCACTGCACCCATCGGTACCGGCGTTGGATCAACTCCAAGTGGTACTACGCTTTTGACGCAGACGAAGAGTGCGAATTCGAGCGCTGCGGCGACGGGAGCAACTAAAGTCGAAGATGTTGCTGTGACATCTCCCTCTTCGGCTTCTGCTGCACCGTCATCAATAGTTGTGACGCCTTCGTCGGCTGCGGCGGCGCCGAATGCCACTTCTGGAGCTGGAAACGGCACTTCTGGAACGGGAGCGAACGGCGCCGACTGTTCGATCAACGATCTGTTTGTCGCCAAGGGGAAGAAATATATCGGTGTTGCAGCAGATAGAGGGACGCTTTCGGATGCGACGAACGAGCAGATCATTAAAGATAATTTTGGGCAGGTGACGCCCGAGAACAGGTACATCTCTCTCCACCTCATCCCCCATCCCTTCTATCCGTATAAAAAGAAGTTGATACTAACAACACATCTCCAGCATGAAATGGGACGCCACAGAAAAAACCCAAGACACCTTCACCCTAACCAACTCCGACTACCTCGTCGACTGGGCCACGACAAACACCAAGCTGGTCCGCGGGCACACCACAGTCTGGCACTCCCAGCTGCCAACCTGGGTATCCTCCATCACCGACAAGCCCACGCTCACCACAGTAATGAGCAACCACATCACCAAGCTCCTCACGCAATACAAGGGCAAAGTGTACGCCTGGGACGTAGTCAACGAAATCCTCGCCGAAGACGGGACCTTCCGCCCCAGCGTCTTCTACAACGTGCTCGGCTCAGACTTTGTCAGACTCGCCTTCGAAACGGCGCGGAAAGTCGACGCGGACGCGAAACTCTACATCAACGATTACAACCTCGATTCCGCATCCTACGCCAAGACGAAGGCCATGGTGTCCAAAGTCTCCGAGTGGGTCGCTGCCGGCGTCCCCATCGACGGTATCGGATCGCAGGCGCATCTGTCCGGGTCGTGGCCTATTGCCGATTTCCCCGGCGCGCTGGAGAGTATCTGCGCTGTTGTCGACGAGTGCGCCATCACGGAACTCGATATCAAGGGTGCGGCGAAGGGGGACTATGAGACGGCGGTTAGGGCGTGCGCGGATGTGGGGAACTGCGTCGGCGTTACGGTGTGGGGGGTTAGTGATAAGGATAGTTGGAGGGCGGGGACGACGCCGTTGCTGTTTGATAAGGGGTTTGCGGCGAAGGAGGCGTATAATGCGCTCTGTGAGATTTTGTAGGGGGGCTGGGGGGGTTGTGTTGGGTGCTGTGTTGGTTGGGTGGGAGGAGGAGAGAGGGGCGGGATGGGATGGGACGGGATGAGTGGTTGAGGTTTGAGTCTTGAAGAAGGGAGATTTCTTCTTTGTTTATATATTTATCCACGGTCTACCATACCATACCGTACCGGACGTTTTCTACTTACTTACCGGAGCGGTAGCTTCCTTTCTCTGTATCTACTTTTAACATATACAAATTATACCCGCACGATCGTGTGAGGATTACTTGAAAAGCTTCAGTGTCGCATCTTCATTTTCCCTAAAGATCGCTCGCATGCATGGCACGTTAGGAATTGGATTCTAGCAGTCAGTCCTTCAGCCGGCCAGCTAGTTGCGCTTGTTGTACACAGGTAAGCCCGGGGTGCTAGACGTGTAGCGAACGAGACGTGACGATGCTTGCAAGCCAGCGCAAGTCTTGCGGGACTTCTTCTGCTCAGCACTGTACCTTCAAACAAGTATGCGCACAGCAGGAATCGACAAGGGAAAAAGAGTGGAGAGCGCAATGAACCTTTTCTATCTGCCTCTACGGTGTACTGCCTAATAAGCTTCAATTGTAGGAAGCATATAGTGTAGTAAATGGCCTTGCTTGTAAGCTCAGTTCCAAGCAGGGTATATTTATATAGGAGGCTCAAAGGGGGGAAATAAAAAAAAAGAGTTCAAAGCACAAGTTAACAAAACTCGACTTCAACAGCGCTAACATATTTGCAAAAGACTGGTCTTGGTCTCAGACCACGACTCCGATATCCACCCGGAAGCAAAACCCCGATCATACGCCTATCCATTATGCAGCCATATCCTCAGAGTATGCAAATGAGTGCTCCACCCACAAACGCCATCGTCCTGTGATCCCGAACTATTCAAGGTCGACACAGTTGTCTGTCAAAGTCTGGCCGCGCAATGCTCTGATGGAAGTCCGATAGAGCCTTCGACCAGCTGCATAGACGCAAGGCACTCTACTCATCCGTTTCATTGTTCCAAATTTCCATCTCCCGGTTCTCCAACTCCTTCATTTTGTCCTCCGCAAAGATACTCTCGCTCGGCAGCCCCGTCTTTCCGTAGTTGACGACGGGGCCGATGGTACTGTTCCACTGCGTCTTCCTCTCCATGAGAGTGCGAATCGGCTCACCAACGCCGGGCCTCGTGATCCCGACGTTAGCGACCGGATGGCTGCCTCCACCAGCACCGCCCGGCCGCTTGGTCTGTTTCTTGCCCTTGCCAATGTTGCGGTTGCGCTTGAGATACGCGGAGTTGAGCTGGCTGTCTAGATCATCTGCAATAGTGTTATATTCCTGCTGAGCGATGCGCTCTTCCGTCAGTTCGAGGAGACGTTGTTTCCGCGCGCCGTTGACGATTGATTGCTTGCGCAATTCATTCTGCAGAAAGCGTAGACGGGCTGCTACTTCGTCATCAAAGTGTGCGTCGTAGGCTGTGGTTTCCATGTCCGCATCGGAGATCAAGCCGTAGTACTTGAGTTCTAAGAGAACACGTTCGTCCAGGTTTGCGTAGTCAGTGCGGCCAACTGGTGGGGACGGTGGTTTCCCTAATATGAATTCGTCGAATTGAGTTGCGGCCGTCGGGTTCCCATTCATGTTCGTGAAATCGGCTGAGGCACCAGCGCCTTCGTCGATGTTCATCGCGTCCCCGTTCATGCCGTTTGCGTCGTTGTTATTGCCATAGTTGCCGCGACCTTCAGGACGGAGTGTGGCGAGGAGACGGGAAAGTAAAGGCCCCGCGGAAATGTCCTCGGTCTCCAGCATCGCATCGCTCATATCCTCGTAAGACATTCGCGGTTGGTTCGAGGGTGGGTGGCTGGGTGGTTCGGGATGCGCATTCCCGTCTTCCTCGGCCCAGATTTCCTTGTATGACCTGTTCCCGCGGCGGGGGAGCATAAATGGGAGAGATCGGTCGCCGCGCTCCTTCAAGAAAGCTACATCTTCCTCGGTGAGTGGACGTATGTAGGGCTCAACGTAGTTGGCGAAGACAGAGGCGTTGGTCTGTGTTGGTGGCTTTGCATTGGAGAAGTCCTTGTCAGGGGGCGTGCCAGGAGTCTTGTGCTTGAGGTCGTCGTGCGGATACACGGCGACGCTGTATATCTCCTTTATCTCCTCCTCGCTCATGCCCGGCTCTACATCTCGGATGTGATAGATGGTAGGGTCGGGGAATTTGGAAGGATCGGGCCCAAATATCTGGTATTGGAGCACTTTTGGCGCAGGGGGCGGCTGATGCGAGGCGTCCGAGTTGCTGGGTGAAGGGGCGTCGGCGGGGCCTGTGCCAGCCGCAGAGGGTGGTGCTTGGGACATGGGCGAGGAAATGGTCGACGAGTTGTCTGAAGGGGGTATCAGTATCTTTTTCAACTTTCCCGTCGACCTGTCTAGCGTCCATTGTGTGGCGGCCATAGGCTGGTGAGGTTATCAAGTTGAGTGTTGGTTTGCCGATCTGTGCATGTTGGGCGGGGAAGTAATGGGGAAAATTGGAATGATTCATATACTCACCCTTGTGTAAATCCACCCCGTCTTGCCGAGCGACGCCATGAGCGCCGATTGCAAGCGGGCGTTCATCTTCGGGGGCTCTCTTTCCCAGCTTCTTTAACTTTTGCCTGTGTTCTTCTGACTCTTTCTTGGGGGTTCGCTCCTTGTCGCGGTCATGCGATGAGCGGTTGTTCTTCTTGAGGCTCTGCAGCTCCCTCAGGGCAGCGTTGGACACGTCGCAGCGCTTCTGGACATTTGCCAGCACTTTGGATTCAATCGCGTCACGCATGCCGATCAAGGCGGCGCCAGAGGGCACCTGCTGTATGCTTGAGCCTCCCCGGTCTAGTATCTCCTCGACGGCGACATCGCATTTTCGAGACAGGGCGGTCAAGGGCTTGCTGAAGTAGCTCGCGGCGGTCGCGGCGGGCTCAACCGACGTGCGCACATTCGGGAGGGGCGTCGTATTGCGGCTGCGCGCTGGGCCTGAGGGCTTGGAGCCGAGCTTCGGCTTTCCCTTGCTGCTTGTGTTCTTTGACATTTGGACGTGTTGGGGTTGCGCGACGTGAGGAATGCGGAGGGGTGCGTTGGACAGCTTGCGTCATGGGCGTGCGCGGACGGAGGGTGAGGCAGTGGACGCGTCCTCGGATCCGTAACGGGAGAGCGTGCAGGAGTGGGTGGAGTGTATAGATGGTTGAGTCTGGGAGGGGGAGTGGAGGGGTGCTGCATGTGCCTCTGAAGCTCGCGATAGCTCGCGATAGCTCGCGATAGGTTGGCGCGCCTTGGCATCGATAATCCGGGGAACTGCGCGCTTGCACCATTTGAATGCAGTTGATTCGAGACCACATGTCTCAACTGCATGTCTGGTGTAGGGCTGACCTTCTGCCACGTGTGCATGTCTACTTTCTCAAGCTTTCATAAATGTAATGTGCCAAAGCATCCATCCTGGGCGTTGGCAGCGTGCGACCACCAGCTCAAACAAGCTTTGCTAAGCTTTCTGGACCCTCGGCACTGGCCGGCTCCTCCAGCCTCCGCCGCCAGCATCGTTCACCAGGACCTTCGCTTTCCGGTTGGCCGCCGTTCGCTGGACTTCGACCTCTGGCCATGACCTAATTGTAACCTTCACCACAGCATGCGAATGCGCTGCAGCAACCGCGTCGCTCCCACTTTTCTTTGTGACATACAGCTAGCCCAGCATGTGTATGTCACCACCCAGACCTCCACATCCTCCCCCTCCGCGCTCTTACCTGCTGACCCCTCGCAGCTGCCCAAAGCCTCAGCATCTGGACGATTGACTTCCCGGACCCTGGTATCGACCCGGACAGCAGTGGCCAGTTTACTAGACTGCCGGTATGCTCTACTCACCCTTCACCCCCTCACCGAGCTTTCCGCTCACATGAGAACAGGCAAACGAATCCTTCGCATACCAGATACAAGGCAACATCCAGACCTTGTCCTCGAAGAAAACCGAGCGCGGCAACGCCCCTTTCGGCCTTCTCTACGTCCCTGATCTCGCCAGCGATGCTTGCAAGGAGGCAGAACAAACCTACATACCCTCGAACGTAACACGTCTCACAGACCTGCCCTCGGCCGCCCACAAATACGGCCTCGTCGCCTTCGCTCCGTGGTTCAACGCATCATGCATGATACAATACTTCGAGGCCGCCCGTCAGGCGCACCTCAAAGCCTTTGTTGTGTACCAGCCGGGCAAAGGAAATGCATTGCCGCCAGTGATGAATGATGCCTCGTGGCTCCTCAACGACGGTGGAAGCTGGATGACGGCGAATCAATTCCCTACCTATGCAATCTCTTCGTCGGCGGGAGGTCTGGTTTCGGAGAGGCTAGGCTTGTATTCGGGAAACACCACCAGTTTGCCAAACGCAGATGCCATCCTTCGCTGGGACCCCTCGTTTCGCACCACCGACTATGTGAGGCTCTGGGTCACAGTAGATATCAACGTCGGGAACTCGTTACCTAGTTTGTGGGTTTTCCTCTTGATCGTGCTCGGGCTCCTGATCCTCGCCTTCAGCGGTACCTCTCTGGCCATGCACTGTGTGCAACGGAGACGGAGAAACTCGTTGCGAAGCCGTGTCATCAATGGTGAGGTGGATCTGGAGTCTCTTGGTGTAAGCAGGCTTTCCGTCCCAAGAGATTATCTCGAAAAGTTGCCGCTATATACGTACTCGGCACGGCCGGAAAGAGATGCGCCTACACAAGCTGACAACATACCGTCTCCGGCTATTGAGACTGGACCAAATCTCAGCCGATCCAGTACGTACATCTCCGCCTGGCAACAGAATACTGCTCTTGGTAAGCCTTACTGACTTTGTGCCTTTCCTTAGCCTCCGCTCCCAATGCTGTTCCCGCCCATGCTTCTGGCACCTTTTCGCAGGCTACCTGTTCCATCTGTCTCGACGATTTCGAACCCAACGAGTCCCAAGTCCGCGAGCTGCCTTGCCAGCACATATATCATGCTGATTGCATCGACACCTTCCTCGTCAGTAATAGCTCGCTCTGTCCTCTATGCAAGCAGAGCGTCTTGCCTGCCGGATATTGCCCTACTGTGATCACCAATGTGATGGTCCGACGAGAGCGAATAATCAGACGGACGCGGGCAAGAGCTGCAAACGCAAATACTACCTCAGTGCAACCAGTTCCTACCCCGGGTGCACCACCCGGATCAAGTGCCCCTAGTCGCCCTGCGCGTGCTTTTGGTTCACTCGGTGGTCGTGTAGGTGGTGCTTTGAACGGTCGACGAATTTTCAGTGCACCAGAGAGGTCGCAACCCCGACCAGCGGCAGACATCGAGATGGCAGCAACCCCTCAGCAACCGAACACTATGCCTGAAAACACACCGGCTCCGGAGCGACCGGCAAATGAATGTAACGAACCACCGGCAACGCAGAACCGACGAGAATGGGCACGACAACGAGCCATGGCACTCTTGGGCAACAGAGACGTCCCGAGTGCTGCCGAGGAAGACACCGCACCAGCCTGGCGACGTAGTTTAAGAAAGATATTCCCCGGGTTTAGGTGACCCAACGTTCCTAAAAAGATCTTCACCTACTTCAGAGATACCATATCATAGGGCGGGCGGGAATTTAAGTAATTTGGGCATCTACTCTTTTTTGATAGCCGGGCGTTTAGGTTGGGTCGCTTCCAAGTTTGCTTTGACCAAACTGTACTTGTTCAACGCTTCTGCGTAATATCGTTCGCGATGATGTTTTTTCATATAGCAGTACGTGGTTCCGACTACGTAAATACACAACTAATCGACATCAATGCATTTAACACTTGTATAAAACGGCCATCAGGTTCCCAAAGTACATCCAAAGCAGTATACACAGCACCTACCCACCTCCACAGGACGGACCCTCCCACCCCTAGAGGAACCCGGCACTATCCGTCCAGAGAATCTGGAATCCGGACTCACATACCTACAAGATATGGACCGAGGGTTTCCAGAGCCAGCCCCCTCAACACCACAGCTGACATCGCGAGAACATTTCTTTTTCGCACGGACCAAAACCCTGCGTGCTCCGATAACACGATTCTCGAGAGTTTTTTTTCTCAACAGCCACCGGAAAAATTAGCCCAGTGGTGCTATAACATATTAGCCTGCGGTCTCGGTGTGAGATGGCCCGCTGCCCGTCTCCCGCTGTAATAGATGGGGACGGAGACGGTCGGGTTGCCATTCGTGGAATCGGTTGGGTGGGAGCTGGAGCGGTTTTTTTTGTTCTTCTTATTTTTCTTCTTCATTAGGCGGGCGGTAGCTACAATGGGTGACTTTCAGAACTAATTAGGTCACATGCTCGCCGGCAAGATCCCAGTTTTAGCCAATCAACGATAGATTGTCATACAATTTACCGAGCACGTGACGGAATTAGTTCTGAAAGTTGCCCTTTGTATCCAGGGAGGGTATGGTGGGGTGGCTTTCTCTCGGAGGGTTTAGACGCGTTTAGGTTGGTTGGGACGGGGGAAAGCGTCATGGAGGGGAGGGGTATAAAAGGTGGGTGTGTGCCCCCGCCCTGTCGCGGTGCATGTTTGGAGGGGTAGGTAACGTTACGTTGGACATTTTTTATTTATTTTCCCCGGCGGGTAGACGCAAGCGCTAAATAAATAGCTAGGTGCTATTTCATATCTATTCGTACTGGATTATCTTTCTCAAGAGTGCGGGATCTTTTGTCCATTGAATCACCACTACTACTGCTACATCTTCCTCCGATTCTGATTCCGATTCCGATTCCAATTTCAAGTCCAGCACAGATCGAGAGGGTGTTTTCCACGTATCGATCAAGATGAGCGCAACTACGACGACGACGACGACGGAAGTCAAGCCCAGCAAAGCGAACATCGGCGTCTACACGAACCCGGCGCACGACCTCTGGGTCGCCGAGGCGGAACCGACTCTCGATGAGGTGTCCAGGGGAGGCGATTTGAAGGAAGGAGAGGTCCTGTTGAATGTGAAGAGTACGGGCATTTGCGGGAGTGATATTCATTTCTGGCATGCTGTGCGTATTCCCCTCCCCTCCCCTCCTATTTTCCCTTCCGTTTCCCGCCTGCTCGGTTTCCCCTTCAGCGTCCGGATGAAACGGCGCATTTTTCGAGCGTGTGTACTAACGTCCACGGGAAATGATAGGGATGCATAGGCCCCATGATAGTAGAAGACACGCACATCCTCGGCCATGAATCCTCCGCTCTAGTCCTCTCCGTCCACCCTTCCGTCACCACCCTCAAACCCGGCGACCGCGTCGCCATCGAACCAAACCTCATCTGCCACGCCTGCGAGCCCTGTCTCACCGGCCGCTACAACGGCTGCGAGCGCGTGCAATTCCTTTCCACGCCGCCGGTCCCCGGGCTCCTGCGCCGCTACCTCAAGCACCCGGCCGTCTGGTGCCACAAGCTGCCCGACAACCTGACGTATGAGGACGGCGCCTTGTTGGAGCCGTTGAGCGTGGCGCTCGCGGGTATGGATCGCGCGGGTGTGAGGTTGGGCGATCCGGTGCTGGTTTGTGGCGCGGGGCCGATTGGTTTGGTGACGGCGCTGTGTTGTCGGGCGGCGGGCGCGGCGCCGTTGGTTATTACGGATATTGATGAGGGGAGGCTGAAGTTTGCAAAGGAGTTGATCCCGCATGTGCTTACGCATAAAGTGGAGTTTTCGCACTCGCCTGAGGACTTTAGGAATGCGATTCTCAAGTTGACGGATGGGATTGAGCCGGCTAAGGCGATGGAGTGTACCGGTGTCGAGAGCTCGATTAGTGGTGCTATTCAGGCTGTCAAGTTTGGTGGGAAGGTCTTTGTTATTGGTGTGGGCAAGAACGAGATGAAGATCCCCTTTATGAGATTGAGTACGCGGGAAGTCGACTTGCAGTTCCAGTACCGGTACGCAAACACATGGCCAAAGGCCATACGGCTCCTACAGAATGGCGTCCTTGATCTGAGGAGGTTGGTTACGCACCGCTTCGACATTGAGAAGGCGATTGACGCGTTCAACACGGCGGCGGATCCGAAGACGGGTGCTATCAAAGTCTTGATCCAGAGTATGGATTAGATAGGACGATCGGGTTGCATATGCATGTAAGGCGCGTCGGCAGTGTGCACATTAGTAGTGTAGAGGCTGGGAGGCTTGCTTTTGATAGATGTGAAGGCAAAGTGGGTATCATTTGAATATACATCATTTCTCCTCTCCAGGCTACAGCTCCTGCTCGAATTCTTCCATGTCTTGCTTCCGCCGAGTGGATACGAGTCCACCGTAGTCAGCCCAAGTGAGGCGGAACCCCAAGGCGGCGTTATATGCCATCAATTGGTTTGCTCGTCTGTGCTGCAAGACTTCGTCTGTAGTCGATTCGACGAGTGAGGATGTTGGCGTTGATACGAGAGACGTCTTCTCTGAAGCGATAGTCGAAACGGGGTCTGCGACGAACGGGGTGGTATCGGCGGGGGGGATTACGGGCGTAGCCGGAGCTGGAAGTGGAGGGTGTAGTGGTGATGTTGTTGGAACGTCGAATTCAATCGCAAGAAAATTTGAAGTTTGGCCTGGTTTTGGTGGTTCTGCAGGTGCAGAGAATGGGGCTGATTCACCTTCTTGTTCTGCATTCGGCATTTCCGCATCATCGCCTAATCTTGGTCGTTTTATTGTGACAGGGCTTGGGACATCAGTTCCCATCGTCTGCGTGTCTTGCTGGGTCTCCAAATCCCGTTTGCCATTCGACTCTTGCTCCATTCTGGCTTCATACAGCTCCATCATCAGAGTATCATGGCGGAATGTATCTTCAGAACAGAAGGGCCTAAAAAGATATCGCATACCCAAAGTAGGAACCCACTTTGTTTCGTCTACTGTGCATGGAAAGACGTCTTTGGGCTTGAAGGCATCGACAAGAGTGCAGAGTTCGGAGTACGAAGAGTGTCTCGAGTAAGGAAAGCGGATCGTTTTGTTGGGCTTGTCTTCTGAAGCTTGAGATTTCGAAGCGTGCGATGATAGGGCTGACACGAGTTTCGGTAGAGACATGTCGGGTTCGCCCTCTTGATTGTCGCGTTGAAGGTCCATATCGAGGTTGATGGTGCCTTTCCCTTCGTTCAAGGGTCCTTGCAGTGATTCTAAGACTTTTGACAACATTTCCGGTTCTTTAATATGCTTTCTGCAGAGGTCCATCAGTTTTCCCACAGCCGCTGGATCACAAATTTCCAACTCTTCCTTCTGATCGAGGTCGCCTTTTCCGCCTCCGGCACCAACTTCAAGAATTTCAGTGTTATCCACACGATTGACGATTGGAATGAGGTGGACGACGCGGGCTTCTGCATCTTGGTCCATGACTGGGCATCCCATAGCACGCTCGCAACTGTGAATGCGAACATCGGTGTGTGAGGTCAAACAGCCAGGGTGGATGCGGTTTCCATTCTTGAAGCCGCACAGAGCGGGTGCTTCGCTAACTTTCAAGCCTGATTCTTGGAGGAACTTATTACTGCTCGGCACTTCGAGACCATTTTGGCGAAGAGACTTCTTGTCAAGTGTCGAGAGAGACCCGTAAATCCTAGCCCGATAGTCGTCCAAATGTATTCGCGATTGGAGAAAATTCGAAAGTGCTATCCAAACATTCTCGTATCCAAAAGTCCACGAATGGAAGTAAAATATGGTATCCTCCGGATAAGCTTCAACCTGCTCCAAAAGCTCTCTGATACCTTCTGCCTTGGATGGGAAGTTTTGATAAACTTTCGATTTGGTTGCAAATGTTGTGTCCAGGTACATACAATCCAATCGGCGAGATCCAAGTGTGTACGGCAGGAGGACTGGGTTCTGCACCAAGCTGTTCACCCACCAGGTTTCGGCACGTATGTCGCCAGTGTAAAGGATCGCTTTGCCATCGCCTTCGATAAGAAACATGACAGCGCCAATGCAGTGATTGGCATCGATCAACGTGACGCGGATCTCGTTTCTAGGCGCAAGTTCGATTGTTGTTGGTGTGTCCAGCGGTAATGGCTTGGTGATTCCACGCATGTGCTTCTCATAAGTGACAGGATGGCTCTCAAGGATGCCACGAGCATGATTGGCCCGGTAGTAGAACTTTTCAAGCCGGAGTAGTATCTGGTCTATCAGCATCGTATATTCAATTCACTTGACCGTATCGTACCTCACGAGTGGCAGCAGAGCAATAGACGAAAGGTGCGCGAAAAGACTCAAGACCGAGAAGATGGTCTGAGTGAACATGGCTGAGGAAACATGCTAGCGGTGCCTTGTGGTCTGGTTGGTGTCTGAAGTAGTCAATCCGTATGTGCGGGAATTCTTCGGCAATCAGCACGCACATTGCCCATAAAGGCAGCAGACTCACCCTCAACTATGCCTTTGAACGTCGACATGAGGGATTACGACAGCGGTTACCCCACTCAACCCAACTCAACTCAACACCAAGGCAGAAGTCGGGATGTCGCGGCTTATTGGGGCCATATCCGTGGTAACCGCATTCGGCAGTGGGAGTGAGAGTGCAGTGGCGAGGTTCGTGTTCGGATGGTGAGAGCCTAAGCGGCAGGGGAAGCGAGGATGACTAAGCTGGTGGCGAATGATTGGCAGGCACGCGCCGGGATCGTCCTTCATCTCGGGACCACCTCGACGGTCATGCAGCGAAAGCAAGGAGACGCAGAACCGCAGTTGGTGATGCTTCGCAGCGGCGGTGGACGCTAGAAGCAACCTTGGGAGGAGAGAAGGCATGGCTGCAGCCAGTCACTCCGCATGAGCACGGTAGAGCACTTGAAGACGGCGTCTCCGTTGGCCGGCTGCTAAAAGGGACGTCGGATGCACGGCGTCGATTGGGCCATCGTGCGTTTTAAGCTCCGGGCCAGACAACTCACACTCGAGCGACGTGTGACAACGCAGACGGCATCGCGAGTCTTCACGTTCGAGGTAGCAACGGGCGCGCGCTGGATGCGGCGACATGCGTGCAGCCGGCCAGGAAGAGGGCGATGAGTGGCCATGGATGCGTTTTGTTATTGCCGGTGCAAGAGAGAGCCAAAACAGAGGATACTGCGACAGGGTCTCTGGTGGCATTCGGGTTGACCCCGGCCCTGGCCTTGGGCGTAGATGGGCGGGTTGGTGGCATATGCCATACCATATGCATATAGGAGGATCGAGACAATTAGGAGGCGGTGAGGCTGCAGCTTGAACATAAATACAATCCGGTCTCCCTTTCTGTGGGCGCCCCTTTGCCGCCCCTCCCGTTTCCCTCCCGTTTCCCTCCTCTCACGCTCCCGTCGGTCCCAAGCTGCAAGCTGCAAGTTGCAAGTTGCCGTGCCGTGTCGTGTTGTGTCGGCGTGCCTGGCTCTGCTACCACCTAGCTTCAGATTCCCCGAGCGTCCTTTTTTCGTCGAAACCAGGGCGACCCCATACAAAGCCATACTTGGCCTCTGCTGCACATTCCCCGACTTCAAACACGGCCTCTCCCCCAAATCTCACTCAGCACTCGATTATCTGCGGCAGCCTTCGTGGAACCCGAACCAGCGTCCGCGAACCGACCGTCACCTGAAGCTGAAGCGTGAGCGTGTGCGTCTGACACTGGACCAGGAGCTGATTCGACTCGGATTGGCAGCACCAGCAAAAGCCAGCAAAAGCCAGCAAAACCTGGCAAAAGGGTCACGCCCGAGCTTATTCGAGAACGTTGGTTCGGAAGGCACCACTAGTCCGTTGCCTGCCCACCGTTTCTCCAGCGTCCCTACTCTGAGTACTCTCCACCACCTGGTCTCTTTTAACCTTCAGTCCCACAACACTCGGCGAGCTGCGAACACCACCTACAGAACACACTGCGCCATCCCTCCCTGAGCATCCAGATCCCTCTGCGCATACATATACGATCTACACCACAAGCATATCTACCGCTCCCATACACGCCTCCAACATGCACCGCAAAACCCCCATCTCGGTGCTCGTCTACAACACGCTGTTCCCCACGCCCTCCCCGACCGACCCGCCCTCCTTTTCCGCCCACCTCTCCAAGAACCTCGTAGGCGAAGTCCGCATCGAAACCGCTACCTTCTACGGCTCCCTCGACACAATCGAAGCGCGATACCCGGGCCTAAACTACGCCCACGCACCCCACCGCAAACGCCTGGGCCGCTTCCCGCACCACAAGAAGCTGTTCGAAGCGTTCGACCGGCTCGGCCTCACAGACTCGGAGATCCAGGGCTTCTGCAGATGGGAAGGCACGCTCTGGGCGCGCGAGCGGTACGAGCGAGACGAAGGCCGCAAGGTCATGGACACAACGGGCATCGAGATCACAGAATGGGTTGACCGGCGAAAGTGCCTCCGCAGCAGCCTATCCCGACAAGGCATCAACGTCAAAACAGACATTGAGGTTGCAATCGAGGAAGTCCCCGCGCCTTCGCTTGCCACGGCAGACCAGCACGTCGCCGCCACCAACTCGAATACTCTACGTACCGCCGACACGGAAATGCACGACTCGCCCGACGAACCTTCCGATGATGACGACGACGACGAAGTGGACGAGAGCGTGGGCTTCGAACTCAACCAGCGACTCATGCATGCCGCTGCACTGCGCGAACAGGGCGCAAATGTGCCCATGGATCCTGATTGGGAGCAGTTTTTGAAGGATGCACAAGAGCGGGGCGAGTTGAACATCGATGCGACAAGGGAGGCACTCAGGGCCATGGCGGAGCAATGGAGCCAGATGAGCCAGTCGATCAACGGTGCCACGGCTTCGACGCAGACATATCAGCCGCCTGCTGCGCCGGCATGAGTCACCTACCCCTTTTCGATTTCGCCTCCGGGCTGGTTTTTTTTTCGAACAACTGTTTCCTTCCCAAATTCCCGCATACACATATGACACTACCCTATCATGCATGTACGGCGTTCATTTCGATTCAAAAGAGGCGCATAGGTGTTTCTCGTGGCCGAGAATTTTGCGCTGGGATGGAATACCCGCATGACGCCAATGGTTGGTACGGTCACGGTTGTCTGGGGTCGATATGGGTCTGGTTCGGCATACATATATTGCTAGCTTTGGTCTTGTAGATAGAGTTTGCCTTTTTTAGAGTATGCCGGGGAGGTTTTCCAGCATAATTGCACGCATAGGATAGGAGGTCCTGAATAATAGAGGAACTACTTGTGAAGCTGGATTTTCATTCTTCCGATTCCTGTCCAATCGTGATTTATATTGTGCTATCTCTATGCTCGGGACCATGAGGTCGTTATCAATTGGTCTCTCAATCCGACGCACTTTCGTATGTTCTCGCCCACCAGATTAGCAAGACATAGACGTGTGTCGAGGGCTCGACAGCTTAAATAGCCTACAATTGGCTATCACGCCTGAGCTGGTTCTTGAAAAACTCAACGAGTGTCAACTGTGAATGCACATGTCAGCCAAAGGTCATGTATGCCAGTGACGCGGAGCAATTCGGCTCAGCCCAGCTTCCGCCCTATGCTACCGAATGATCCAAAGCCTCCAGGGCCCCTCTTGTTGCTGCCTCTCGTTACGCGTCCGCTGCCCCCCTCTTGATCCACATCCATCATATCTTCATCACCCAATCCACTTACTCCACGCTTCTGACTGCCCTTCTCCTCAGCTGCAGCAACGACCGTCTCGAGCGCCCAATCCTTCTTTCTCCTCATCTTCTCACGGTCCACAGCCGCCTTCTTGACCTCGGCTACACGGGCTTCAAGCTCAGCGAGCGCTGTGTCGCAGCGCTGAGACCACGTCGAGAGCGTGGCTTGCATGGCGGGAAGAGAGCCTGGTGCGAGGTCTCGAAGCGGAGCCACCGATGTTACGCTGACGAGCGAGTGGGCGGGGTCAAGCGTCGCGGTTATGAGGCCAGAGTAGATGGCTGTGGTGATGAGTTCTTCGAGGGCACGCGTGCTGGGGAGGTCTAGGGCGGAGAGCAGAGCGGGATATGTCAGGGTCTTGTGCGAGCGGGAGAGGGGCAGAAGAGTCAGAAGGAGGAGTTTTTGGCGTTGAGCGGGGGATAGATCGGGGAGGTTGGACTGTGCTGCATAGCATTAGCACCATCATAGTTTATGGATTGAAGGTAGGCCGTACACTTGTAGTCCTCCCATGTTCCCCAGGCGAAGATCTCGAGAAGTGTGTAGTACGCCGCGTGATCTGGGGATTCTCGCAGCTTCTGGATGTTGGGGGTTTGGAGCAGCTCGGCGAAGACGTATGTGTTTGGTGTGGACGTAGCTTGGGTGACAAGGTCCGCGGCGGCTCGGGGCGATGTTGCGGTTTTGCTGAGCGCGAGGAAGGGTTCCAGAGCGTTGAGAGCTTTGGTTTGCTCCATTGTGGCTTTTTGCTATTGCAGGGCTTGGGAGGATAGTTGTCAACTGCAGAGAGTGCTGACGTCGTGATGGTTCAGCTTGAGTGGTGGGGAAACAGTGGAAGCTTGCTTATCGATAAGATCGATTAGGTAATCTCACACTGGTGTTGCTCTCATCTAGTGTTAGTCCAGCCGGACCGGATCAACATGACTATAAAAAGATGGAAAGATAGTTGAAGCACGTCTGGATCAGAGTTCCACTCTTTTGGTGGCTTCCCGAGCATCTCGTACTCGTGTAGCTCCAACGAGGCGTCCATCACGCGGGTTCTGTAGACCGTAAGAAGCCACAGCACACTATTGGAATGGAAATCCTCGTACAACACCAGCTTTGGTTCACAGAGCCGTCTTCCACGTTTCCCATCTTCTCGTGCAGTCACTGTAGCGGGCGTAGAACACGCGAATCCGAGAACCATCCGAGGGCTAGTCTCGTCGCATCCCACAGTTCAAAACGCCTTCCAGTTTCAGCGCGCCAAGCTATGAAACAAATGAATGGGCCTCAATGTCTCTGACCTTCAAAGGACCTGAATATATAACTTTGCGCCCGCATTCCCAGGCATGTCACCTTCACACTCTTCCTTTGTTCCTACATAGTATACAGACGCATACCTACCAACAACATTACCAAGCACCTCTCAGCTCGTGGCGGTCGGCGACCCTAGCAGCTTACGCGCGCCGCTATCCAGGCCTAGCGAAGACCAGAATCATTCGGCTCTCTACTCTCCGAAGTAGCGATATCGTGTTCAACCATCTGGATACTGCGACACTTCAGGAAGGCTGGCCCTCCTCCCCTATCTGCCGACGATCGCGAGTCCCCGGTCGCCATTATATTGCCCTCTCGGTACTCCATCTGCCACTATATTGCTGCATGAGGTAGCACGCACTCTCCGGCGCCTCACCTACGCCACCTGTACATACGAGCCCGGCCGCTGACGCCTTTCGACGAGAGCGCTTCCCACGAGATCCGACGACATTCACACACCATGGCTCCCCCGACGACGAGCGGCGCGACGGCGCATATGGCAACAACCACATTGAAGGTAGAGGGCATGACATGCGGCGCATGCACGTCCGCGATAGAGTCCGGGTTTCAGGGCGTGGATGGTGTGGGGAACGTGTCTATAAGCCTGGTGATGGAGCGCGCGGTGATCCAGCACGACCCGAACATTATATCGGCGAACCAGGTAAAGGAAACTATTGAAGATCGCGGGTTTGATGCCGAGGTACTGTCTTCCGATCTTCCCTTGGTAGCACCAGATCACTTTTTGAGCGACTTGGAGGATGAAGATGAGTTAAATTCACACATGGCGACGACCACACTTTCCGTTGGCGGAATGACATGCGGCGCTTGCACTTCCGCAGTGGAAGGTGCCTTCAAAGACGTAGCTGGTGTCAAGTCCTTTAGCATATCATTGCTCTCTGAGCGTGCCGTGATTGAACACGATACGACGATACTATCACCCGAACAGCTTGCGGAAATAATAGAAGACGTTGGATTCGATGCGGAGATTGTGGATACTGTAAAGCAGAGCGCGGACATGGGAAACAGCAAGAGTTCAAAGGGAAAAAAGACTCTGACGACCACCGTCAGCGTTGAGGGCATGACCTGCGGTGCTTGCACATCTGCAGTGGAGAGTGGCTTCCAGGGTGTCGATGGCGTATACCAGTTCAACATCAGTTTGCTTGCTGAGCGCGCAGTTATCGTGCACGATCCATCAAAGCTTTCGGCAGAGCAGATTGTAGAAACCATCGAGGACCGAGGATTTGATGCGAAAGTAATCACGTCGGTAGACGGAAGCGTGCAGCAGACATCAGCAAATAATGGACCCATCTTCCTCAAGGTCTACGGTCTGCCCAACATAAAAGCCGCCGAAGAGCTGGAATCGCTGTTGAAACAAAAACCTGGAATCACTGCTGCAGCCATCAACCTCAGTACTTCTCGAGCGACCATCCAGCGGGATCCGCAAATCATCGGCCTCCGCGCAACAGTAGAAGCAATCGAAGCCGCCGGCTACAACGCTCTGGTCGCGGATTCGGACGACAACAATGCTCAACTTGAGTCGCTCGCAAAGACCAAGGAGATTCAGGAATGGAGACGGGCAGTCAAAGTATCGGCATGCTTTGCAGTTCCGGTCTTTCTCACGAGCATGTTCATCCCCATGTTTCTGCCCTTCCTTGACTACGGTAGTATCAACATCATTCCTGGTGTCTACCTAGGTGATTTGGTCTGCCTGGGCCTCACCATTCCTGTTCAGTTCGGCATCGGGAAGCGATTTTACGTCTCGGCGTACAAGTCACTCAGCCACGGCTCACCTACTATGGATGTCTTGGTCGTCTTGGGAACTTCGGCTGCCTTCTTCTTCAGTTGCGCATCAATGCTTGTCTCACTCCTCATCCCGCCACACTCCAAGCCAACGACACTGTTCGACACTAGCACTATGTTGATCACTTTCATCTCCATAGGGCGATACCTCGAGAACAGTGCTAAAGGTCAGACGTCGAAGGCTCTTTCAAGACTCATGTCACTTGCGCCATCCATGGCTACCATCTACGCAGACCCAATAGCTGCCGCCAAAGCAGCAGAAGGATGGGACGTCACTGAAGAGAAGGGCGAGCGTCAATCGATGGATGGTAATGCCATTGAAGCCAAGGTCATTGCCACTGAGCTCATCGAACAGGGTGATGTTGTCATCTTGCGACCTGGAGACAAGATCCCCGCTGATGGCACGGTTACCCAAGGAGAATCCTATGTTGATGAAAGCATGGTCACCGGCGAGGCAATGCCCGTGCAGAAGAAGAAGGGTGCTCTTCTCATGGCTGGTACAGTCAACGGCGCCGGTCGAATTGACTTTGTTGTCACTCGTGCCGGTCGGGATACTCAGCTCAGCCAGATTGTTCGTCTTGTCCAGGAAGCTCAAACCAGCCGTGCTCCCATTCAGCGTCTAGCTGACACCATCGCTGGCTATTTCGTTCCGATCATTATCACTCTCGGACTCGCGACCTTTGTTGCCTGGATGGTACTCAGTCATGCTCTCCCCTACCCTCCCAAAGTCTTCCTCGACCACGCCAGCGGTGGCAAGCTCATGGTCTGCTTCAAGTTATGCATCGCTGTCATTGTCTTCGCTTGCCCTTGCGCACTTGGTCTTGCTACCCCCACCGCTGTCATGGTTGGTACTGGTGTTGGGGCTGAACTGGGTATCTTGGTCAAGGGCGGAGCTGCGCTAGAGACTGCCACTAAAGTCAACCACATTGTCTTCGACAAGACCGGTACTTTGACTGTTGGAAAGATGAGCGTGTCCAAGACGGACATTCGAGGTGAATGGGGTGCGGATGAGTATAAGAAGAACCTTTGGTGGACGCTTATTGGTCTTGCTGAGATGGGCTCCGAGCATCCTATTGCCAAAGCTATCATTCGTGCCGCCAAAGAACAGCTCCGACTCGGTGATGAGAACACTCTAGATGGATCCGTGGGCGACTTTGAGGCTGTCGTTGGCAAGGGTATTGCTGCGTCAGTCGAAGCTGCGCTTTCCCGCGAACGCACACGCTATAGAGTCCTCATCGGGAACGCGTCATACTTGATCTCTGAAGGTGTCAACGTTCCCGACTTTGTTGAAGAGTCGCTTGAGCTAGGTTCCACTTCCAACCCTCGTCGAGGCCGTCAGCCGCGTTCGGCGGGCTTGACGACGATCCACACCGCCATCGGCAAGACCTACACAGGAACACTCTCCCTCTCCGACACCATTAAGCCTTCAGCTCGCGCCACCGTCCTCGCGCTCCGCCGTCTTGGCATGACCTGCTCCATTGTTACAGGTGACACCTCATCCTCTGCACTTGTCGTCGCTTCACAAGTCGGTATCGACCCCGAAGACGTACATGCCTCCGCCCAGCCCGCAGACAAAAAGACCATCGTCGCAGACCTCCAATCGCGCGGTAAGGTTGTAGGAATGGTTGGTGACGGCATCAACGACTCTCCGGCTCTGGCCTCTGCAGACGTAGGTATTGCTCTTTCTACTGGCACGGATGTCGCTATGGAAGCTGCATCCATCGTCCTCATGTCCACTACCGACCTCCTCGCCATCCCCGCCAGTCTCGTCCTCAGCAAAGCAATATTCAACCGCATCAAGATGAACCTTGCATGGGCGTGCATGTACAATGTCGTTGGTCTGCCTTTCGCCATGGGATTCTTCCTCCCATGGGGTCTAAGCCTACACCCTATGGCTGCTGGTGCTGCCATGGCTTGCTCATCCGTGTCCGTCGTCGTTAGCTCCTTGTACCTCAAGTTCTGGAGACGACCGAGCTGGATGAAGGTGGCTACCCTGGATCCTTCAGCCAAAGTCCCGGAGAGTGAGAAGGAGGCTGAACGATTAGGCTTTGAGAAGAGAGGTTTGATTTCCAGTGCCGTCGAGTGGGTTAGAGAGAGTATCGCGGCGAGAAAGAGAGGTAGGGAGGAGGCTGGGTATGTGCCTCTGAGGGATATGGGGGAGCAATAGATGGGGATAATTGGAGTGTTGATATTGATAGCGCTGGATACCATTGTTTGTGGATGTTTATACTCAGTTTTCCTTTTGTTTTCGTTGCATTTTTGGGGTTTGTTGATACGTTACGTTGGCCTGGAGTTGTATATATCGATTTGCGCCGTGACTTCTATTGACTACATCGCACCTCTCTCCATCGTCGCGTCTACTGCCAGATGTCTCTCCTGCTTCCTTCTTATTCCACACACTGCAGGATTTGCTGCAAAAAAAAGGCCATGTGAGCACGTGGATAGCTAGATGCGCGTGACACTTTGGACCATTCAAATGTTCAATCCATGTCAGTTCGCTTACAGCGGTCGTGGTTAGCTTCCTGCAGCTATCACCTCTGATAAGACGTGCGAGGTTTGATTTGGCCAAGCTTTGAACAACACACAAACACAGACGTTGTCGCCGAAGCCGAGGTTCGAACGCTGTGTATTCGTACTACGGCGGATGTTGTTCCTGCCATAACGCTGCTGTTTCAACGCGCAACACCGAGCGAGCAAACGTTTACTCTGCTGCCTTTTCACGAACGACGGATCGAAAAGAACGAACGACGAGCGTTGGGGCACGCGGCGGCTTTCGAAGACAGCAGACCAAAGCAAAAGACGTTGGGATAACCTGCTGCGGAGAAAGAGAAGACTACTTTAGAGATAGAGGAAGGAAGAAATTCAGGCATAATGGGAAGGCCGCGCAAAGAGAGCAATGCGTCGAGTCGGAGTGGAGAGCAGCCGGCACGAGTAGGTATGGGATATGCCATAGCAGAAGAGCACAATTCTAACAAGGCGCAGGAGCTCGGGAGCATGTACGATTATCTTGCAAAAGTTATATTGCTAGGGCCGAGTAGCGCTGGGAAGTATGGCTCTCCCTCTCCCATCTTCACAACCTCTTCTATACAGACTAGCACTTATACGAATGCGGAGACTGACTATGTCACTATGTTAGGTCGTGTATACTCCACCGCTTCATAAACTCATCGTGGAAAATCCTCTCCTCGCAGACGATAGGCGTAGAGTTCGCCTCGAAGATCGTTCACATCACACCGCGCTCCTCGTCCAACAACGCAGGTACTCGCAAACGAATAAAGCTACAGCTTTGGGATACCGCGGGCACAGAACGTTTCCGCTCCGTATCTCGTTCATACTATCGCGGCGCCGCGGGCGCAATCTTGGTCTACGATGTGTGTAGCTGGCGCAGTTTTGATGGCCTACGAACGTTCCTAGACGATGCAAGAGCACTAGCGAGTCCGAATCTGACGGTAATTGTGGCGGGCAATAAAGTGGATGCTGCAGACGGAACAGGTGGAGGGTCTGGGGATGGAGGAGGATACGGGAGCTGGGGCAGTGGCAGCGAAGACGGAAGCAACTATCCACCAACGCCAAACTCACAATCCAGCCATACAACCAGCGGTTCTCTCTCTAGATCTGCTTCCGCATCCCTTGGCCTCGCAAAAGCCACGGTCGCCCCCGAAGGCCGCGAAGTCCCCTTCGACACGGCCTCTCGCTGGGCTGGCGAAAATGGGATCCCCGTTGCCGTCGAAGTGTCTGCCCTTACCGGCGAGAACGTCGACGAGCTTTTTGAAAGACTGGCGAGGATGATCTTGACGAAAATCGAGCTCGGCGAAATCGACCCGGATGACCCGAATAGTGGGATTCAGTATGGGGACATTGGGGGCTGGGGTGTGGATGATGGAGGGAGTGTTATGAGTGGGGTAGAGGGGATTAGGCAGAGGAGGGGAAGGGCGAAGGGGACGCAGAGGAGGGAATGGGAAGAGGTTTTCCGGTTGAGTGGGAGTAGTGGAAGGAGGAAGAGGTGTTGTTGATGGGGGTCCAGTCCCATTCTGGTTCAGTTGAAACATTTGCTTTGGGCACTTTGCTGATAGGTCACATCTCTATTTGTCTCCGTATGATGGAGAAGTATATATTATAATATCTAATATTCAAAGTTCTTGTACATCTTCCAACGATACAGAAACTTCCAGTTCGCTCATCAGGTACGTACAGTCCCCCCCCGGCTCGGGTGTCTAGCGTCGTGGGGCTTGAAAGGGTGGCACGACCACGCTTTGATAAATTTTGTATGAGAAAAATCCTGGGCGCCACAAAACTGGGTAATTTCACGCTAGACACCCGAGCCGGGGGGCTAAGCCAGCATCGTCCGCAGCCGAGGCTCGTCTCAAAGACGTCTAGCGTAATCGCTCGTTCCGAGAAGCCCGGGTTGCGATTCACCCGCCGCCCGTCTTGCGTCATGTTTTAAATAAAATCAACGGACTTGCCGACCCTCGTTTGAGCACACGATCAATGGCACGCGATCTAATCAACGTCTACCCAAGGTTCGCTTTTGGCTTGCAACAGAGTCCCAGAAGAGCGGTGGGTCAATCGAGGCTCCACGAAACGGGGATGGTTGGAAGCAAGCAAAGGAGCAATCTGACACTTGGACGTCACCGCCTCGTTGGCGTCGGATCTTCCAAGTCTGACATGTGGGAAAGGTCTCGTGCACTCGCAAGTGTTCCTGCGTTAGTGGCACTTGGTGGCCTTTTTGGCGTAGATTTCTCTGAGGGAATGATTTCGTCACGACCGCTTCTTCCTCTTTTCTTTCACATCTCCCTCCTACTTTCAGATACCTTGACAGCATTCTAGATATTATTCATGCGACATACCAATTGACTGTCCACACTGTCGCTCTCACGCGTCTCCAGAATCCTTACCAATATCACCCTTCCTAGGCCTCCTCCCACGATGGGCTGGCTGACCCGTTTCAACCCCACACCCTCATTCCCCCCGTACACCGGTCCATACAAAGTCGGATCTGTCGACGTCGAACTTCCAACTTCGCAATTAGAATCACCTAGTCCTTCGCCCTCACCGTGCACAAACATCCCCACGGTCGCATTCCGCATCTTCTACCCTGGCCGCGAGGACAGCAAGCAACGAGGCGTAAAATGGCTCCCGAATCCACAACGCGAAGTCATAGGCGCGTACGCAAGGTTTCTAGGCGCAGGGAATGCATTCTCGCAGTTCTTCAGCGTGATGCCGCAGCTATTACACTACATCACGATTCCCGTCCATCATAACGCGGAAATCCTCGACCCACCGACGAAAAGCAAACGCTGGCCTGTCATGGTATTCTCGCATGGCCTCGGAGGCTCACGGAACGCATACTCGCATCTTTGTGGCTCCTTGGCTAGTCATGGGATTGTGGTCGTTGCGCCAGATCATAGGGATGGGAGTGCGCCGATCAGCTTCGTGCATACGCCCGACGAGGACGAGAAGTTGAAACGCGTGGAGTACAAGAAAGTGGCGCACAAAGCTTCGACGGAAACGTATGAGGCACGGGATGAGCAGTTGAGGATACGGCTCTGGGAACTAGGGTTGATACATGATGCGCTGCTGAAGATTGACGAGCGCGTGCCATTGAAGAACGTGGCGGAGGACCAGAAAAAGAACGAATGCAAGGACATACTGGCCATGTTCGCACAGACGCTAAATGTGCATGAACCGGGTGCTATGTCCTGGGCTGGTCACTCGTTTGGCGCGGCGACAATGGTGCAGTTGGCAAAGTCTACGTACTATCGTCCAGCTTCAAGACTGCCCGATTACAGACCACTCTTTACGCCTTCAGAAGATTCAAGCATTGTCCGCCAAATCACACCGAACTCTCCCGTAATGCTCCTCGATCTCTGGACCCTGCCCATCCAGTCGCCCTCAACATCATGGCTGCGCTCAAAGCCGATGCCATGCTACAACTCTCCTACCATTGGTGGCTCGAATCTCCTCGCCATTCTCTCGGAAGCCTTCTATAATTGGTCATCCAACCTGAATGACACGAAACGAATCGTAGCGAAACCACCGAATGCCAGTCCAAGTCAACCAAGCCCACACATCTTCTACCCAATTTCCTCAGCACACCTTTCACAGTCCGACTTCGGTGTTCTTCTTCCTTGGATAACTACCAAGATATTTGGCGCCAAAGAACCAGAGCGTGTCCTGCGTCTGAATGCACGAGCAATGCTTCAAGTAATGCGGAATGCGGGGATTGAGGTCGCGAATACAAGTGCTCTGGATATGGAGATGGAAGGCGGCGACAAGGAGAGCGAAATCGCCAAGGATGAGAAGATTCTGAGTAACAGGAAGGATGACGTGAGGGGCTGGATCAGCTTAGACACGGAGACGACTGCGAGGGATGAGAAAGTGGAGAAGGGGCCTGGCGATGCGATGGTGGAGGGTGAGGTGCTGGGGCAGGTTGTTTCGAATGAGGAGAGGAGGGCGCAGGAGAGGCTATAGTTGGATTCACGTTGAGGTGTTTTATCCATGATTAGATTTGCATAACTATGCCGATAATTGAGATTTTTTCGATTACGAACTACCTCTTAACCCACATTTCAGGACTATTTGAACTATCCATGACTGCGAGAGGTGGTCCAGTCTACCTTAAGCTATGCGGTTAAACACGTAGTGACAACCACTACCATGGTTCTCTCAAGCCTTAACGTTTGTTACCTTAGCTCAACGATATTGTGAAGTAAGTCATTACTTCTGCACCCCCTCTACACCCCGACAAACAAAAGCATTCGAAGTGATTGCATTTGCATCGTATTTCTCAGATACATGTTGATGTTAAGACCATCGACCAATCAGAAGGTCTTATGCCACCAAAGCGAGGGCCGTGCGTCATCACGCATCTCAACCGCGATGAATCGCTGCCACCACGCCGTATATAAATCCATACATCCCAAACTCACTCACTGGCTCGCTCACTTACAATTCACCCCTCGGATCGCCCTCTGCACTCATCATTAACTAATCAATCAACTCCACACCTGACATTCTCAGAGCGTTCTCCAATCCGCTGCATTGGTTGATAACTTTTCAACCGCGCCACCGCAACTGGTACTACAAACGACGACTCAACCCACCCGGCTAGCGAGGGGAGGGGAAAAGCCTCGCGATCACTCTACAGTACATACATATCACTCTCACCTTCACTTTACCTTCCACTTATTCCTATGACGTCGGTTTCTATATCAACAGCTGCGAAAATGGCTGCTGCATCGCTTCCAGCGCGACCTCGCACAACGCCCAACTCGAAACCACCGACACCAAAAGATCAAAAAGAGGTGATCTTCCAATACCCTGACTGGCTGGAAGAGCTCACGGTGCGCACTGCGACTATGTATCACGTCCCTACGAATGCGGTGGAGATGAAGCTCAAAGATATTGAGGATTCGGGTGATGCGGAGCCGTTCGTGAAGGTTCTGGAGGCGAAAGAGAAGGGAAAATGGAAGAGGGGATCTGATGAGATGGATGATGGAGAGATTGACAATATGCCGTTGAAGAGGAATCGGGGTAAGGTGGTCGATTTGAGTCAACCAACTCAGTCTGATCTGGAGGACGGAGAGTATTATAAGTCGCAGACTGCTGCCGAATCTCCGTATCTAGCCAAGTCGCCGCATCTCATCGATCCTGCTCCCAATAATAAATCGCTGTTCATCCCCGAGGTCCCTGGCAGCGCTTCAGATGAATATAAGCCGCTGCCGTTACCGTCGTGGTACACCAAGATCGCACCGACTAGTCATGGTATGAAGGATCTTACGAAGACTCGCGACACGAGGAAGGCGGACAGCATCACAGCCTTGTCGAGCATGAAGACCTGCATTACCAACTGCGAGAAAGCGACGGCGACGAAGGAGCTCCCAACGTTGTTTGAGGATCTGCGTAACCATATCCACAAGGCTGAGATTCTCCTCTACGTAGACAGATATCTTGTCCGCAAGGCTAAGATGTTGGATGTCGAATATGGTTTGCCCCGCGTCTTCGCATCTTCTAAGGTAAGAAGGCCACTGCCTAAATGGCATATGAGAAAAGAACTAACTGTACCCCAGGTAGCATTCCCTTGGGATCTGAAAGCCGATGCCTGGCAGCTCTACAACCGCTGGTATGCCCAGATATTCGAGGTCGACTTGCTTCGTGGTATCAAGGCTCGACAAGGAACAGACCGAAACGCTGATGCTATCGATCCAGCATGGCCTGGCAGAGTCAAAGCCAACTACTATGGAGAAGGCAATCTCGTGCCCGGGCAATGGTGGCCAACCCAACTCTGCGCCGTACGTGACGGAGCGCATGGAACGGCACAGGGTGGTATCTTTGGCGAGAAAGAGAAGGGTGCGTACTCTGTGGTCCTTTCGGGTGGCTCAGGCCTCTATGATGATGAGGACAAAGGGACTGAGATATGGTACTCCGGCACCGAAGGCAAGGACTCTACGCCCACAGAGAACACTCTCCGGCTTATAGAGACCTGCAAAACCGTCCACAACCCGGTCCGTGTTTTGCGTTCTCATCAACTTCACAAGTCAAACACCTACCGGCCAGTGGTTGGGCTGCGTTACGATGGTCTCTACAACGTGGTGGAGATGAGAGTTGTGGATATCAGGAAGGCTACCTACAAGTTCAGGCTCGTGCGCGCTAAAGGTCAGCATCCGATTCGGTACAAAGATGATGCAACTCGGAGGCCGACGATCTACGAGATCAATGAGGATGAAAAATTAAGGAAGAGTGGTCGCTGAGATTGAGAGATTATGGGGACTTTTGGGAGCGGTTATATGGGTCTTTGGCTGACCAA
The DNA here is from genome assembly GCA_010015675.1 of Byssothecium circinans. Taxonomy (NCBI): domain Eukaryota; kingdom Fungi; phylum Ascomycota; class Dothideomycetes; order Pleosporales; family Massarinaceae; genus Byssothecium; species Byssothecium circinans. The sequence goes on along the minus strand of ML976998.1, from coordinate 52,982 downwards.
ACGTGGCGTTGGTGGTTCATCAAGGCTTCTCTATGTTCAGGTTAGGGAGTTTAGGTGTGCTTTTTTTTCTTCTTGGGTGAGAATGAGTGCTGGTGTTGCTCCTCAATAACGGTTTGGACGCCCACAATGGCCGGATGCCGAAGTTGGCAAGGCCGCTGCATGTATATTAATAGGTTGGATTGGTCTTTCGTTTTGAACGGTGAATGAAAAGCATGACACCCTCTTGAATGTACTGCAAAGTAAATGTCTAGTTCAATGTATTGGTGACCAATGCATACCGGTGGCAGACCTGGTTGGAAACATCCAAGTAAGTGCCGAGCTACCTTTTTCATGCAGTAGCTGACACATCATTGATAGGAACATGGCAATATCGCACAGTAGTACGTTCGGAATTTCATGTCCTTGGGCATCGGGATGTCCTTACCGCATCTTGCTGTTCCTTGAACATTCTAGGTGGTGGTTTGGTTTGCCTTCAGACGTGACAAACGTCAAAATACAGGAATGCAAAACATCTGCCATGCGTACCACCATCGACGCGCCGATTCACATGCTTATACTCCCAATTCGAATCTCGACTCTTCGGAATTACCCATTTAGCTGGTTCCTGCATAACGGCGCGATGGTGTTGTGGTCACGCATGCTCTCCCTTGCACAGTCGCCTCCTTGCTTGGCTTCTTCATATACCGCCCTGTCACCCTTCATGACTTCCAGCGACCTCCTGTCATTCGCTTTCACCCCTTCATTCATTGAAAAGTCGGTTGAAGAGACGTCACAATGGCGCCCTTACAACCGCGTCCAGCCATCCATCTCCTCTCCTTTCTCCTTGTCTTAACTCTCATCAACGCCGCCGCCCTCCCCAATCTAGACTCAAACGTCAGACACCACCACGGCGTCCAGATCCTCAACCCACGAAGCTCGTCCGATGAAACCAACAACAACAATCTAGCTGTCGCCTTGAACGACGCTAAAGCCAGGGATCCCAAGGGTTTTTGGAAAGATCTTGGTGACTTCTTCGCCAAGTACAATTTGCTGGATATACTGCGGTATATTGTTGGTGCAAGCCGCAGGGGTAATGGGAAGCCGTCGAGTTCTGCGACTCTGAGTGGAAGTGTGAATGGGAGTTTTACGACTACTGTGTTTGTTACGCAGACACCGATTGCGGATACGACGCCGTCGACGATCAGTAGCTTTGTTGAATCTACGACCACCACGACCACTACTACTACTACTACTACTACTACTACTTCGGTCTTAGCGGGGCTTACGACGAGCTTTGCGGATCTGGTGCCAACACCTGTCTCTGGGGAAGAAGAAATATTCATAAGCATACCTTCGTTTCCACCTCAAGAGACCCAGAGCGACAATGCCACCCTCCTTGGACCAACGGAGCTTCCTGTAATATCGGACGACTTCCCCAACGAACCGACCCCAGCTATCATTTCCGATTTCACGGCTCTGGAACCTTCGGTCACTGGCACTCCAGAAGACGATGATGATGGCGAGGATATCTTCTCCATCTTACCCTTTCTCCCATCTGGAGAACATCTGTCAGATAACGTGACGTATCCGACCCCTACAAGCATACCAGAAGACTCAGAGCCTGAAGGACCTGCCATCACGGACTATCCGATCCCAACCGGAACCGAAGAACCTGAAGATAGCGGAGTTGTGATAAGCATACTTCTACCGTTCCAGAATGTCACGACCAATGCCACGTCCCCTGAAGCTACCCCGACCATCTCAGAGGAACTACAGCTTGATAAGCCTGTGATTACAGAGCTTTCGATACCGGACCAAAAAGATCCCTCTGAAGAAGAGAAGGATGGCCACGAACCAGAACAAATCCTCAGCATACTTCCCTACATCCCCACCGGCAGTAATCTGACAGACAATGTAACTTATCCATCTCCTACCGCCGTCTTGGATCAAGTTCAACCCACAACTGTATCTTTCGAATACGATATCGATCCCGAGGACATCGTGACTTTCATCCCACCGACTCTGACTCTAAATGAGCCGTCGCCTACAAGCACAATTTTAGCACCGACGGCAGCTTCTGCAAGTCCTCAAATCATTCTGCCGTGGAACGATACATATACAGAGACCAGGAGCCGTCCATGGATGTACACAAATCCGTTACGGCCGACGGATGTGCCTTCCCCGAGTGGGGATGAGGTTCCGGACACGACTACAACGAGAACAGTGAGAATAAAGACTACAACGTTCGTTTACGTCACGGTAATGCCCACGCCAGTCGAGAACGTGGACCCAGTCTCTCTCGATACCCCCGTCTCCGCAGCACTGGGCTCAGCGAGTATCAACAGCACCTTTCCTTCCAACTCAACATCAACGCCAACATCAGCACCAACACCAACACCCTCCCTCCCCACCCAAAGCACCACCACTCCACCATCCACGGAAGCCCTCCCCTTCATCCCCCTAATCCCCATCCCCACATTCCACACCCTCCCCAACACCTCCCCCGTCTTCGCCCCCGACGCCCTCCTCACCCTCCGCACCATCTGCACCGACCCAAAAGTCTCCATCATCGCCCTCCCCCTCCTCTCCCGCTTCTACGGCCCAAACGCCTACCCCTCGCTCTCCCCCTACCCCGGCTGCGCGCCCCCAAACACGCGCCAAGCCCTCCACGCCCCCGGGCTCTTGAACTGCACACTCCTCGGAAAGGAAGTGCAAGCATGCCAGAAAGCGGGGAAGAGAGTGTTACTGAGCGTCACGGTCGATACTCCCGCGGCCGTGGGCGGGGATGTGCGTTACGGAAGCGGTGGTGTCACAAGTATCAGCATCAGCAGCAAGAGGAGGACTAATAAACTCCCCGTGGAGCCGGGACCGCACTCCTCCTCCTCTTCCTCTTCCTCTTCCTCCTCTTCTCATCGAGGTACAAACCCACTCGATCCCATATGGCCCCTCACAAACACCACGGCAATAACCTCCGCCTCGCCTCCCCTGCCCAACCTCTTCGACGCCACGCACCCACCTACTTCCTTTGCGCTGACGCTCTTCTCGCTCTTCGGCAGCGGTCATACTGAGCGTGCGGGCTTGCGTCCTCTGGGTCCGGACGCGGAGCCGGGCGAGGATCCGAGTTCTTGGCTCAACCGGCCGCTTGGGGAGGAGGTGGTTGTGGATGGGTTCGATGTTAGGATTCCGAGGGGTTGGGAGGGGACGTTTCAGGGTGGGGAGGTGGAGAGGTTTGTGGGGAGGTTGAAGGAGTTGGAGCGGGATGCTTGGATCGAGGGGGGGGTGAAGGGCGGGAAGGGGGATTTGGGGGCGGATGGACCGGGGGTTGTTGTTGTGGGGTGGGTGTGATGGATGAGGGGTTCTTTGTAGTTGGTTGTAGGTTTTTGATAATGATAATGGTATGGATATTTGCTTTTAGGTTACTAATCTTGCCATATGTGATGATGTGGTGTGAGAACGTGCATCTGGGATCAACAAGGTCATAAAGGTGCGCTAGTAATGACAAGAGTAATAAAAGCTCAACTGAAGATGGTACAGGAATGTATCGCCAGAGTCTTCACAGGACTAGTGATGAGAATGTAACAATGGTAATCACAAAGAGCAATCAAGAACAGAGGGCATGAATCTGAACGTGCATATCATTGTTTTGAGACAACTACATGAGATCAGATGATGATCAGGTGGCTGCTATAAACAGCTCCGCTCCGTATGTACCAGGGTATCAATCCGACCCGAGACCTGCACTGATGACAGCATGAGGTCCAGAGACCCATGTATGTCTACAAGACCCTAAACTGGTCCACCATGCTAGCGAATATTTCCATGTTTTGAAGGCAGACGTCGGCGCGATAGAAGCCAAATGGGCAACCAGGCGCTAATAATCCGAGATGAGTGTGACGAAGCTACCAATCGCCACCGGTGGCCGTGGGGACGTCTTCAGCCCACGAGGAGGAGCCACCAGTGGTGTCGGGAGCGGGATCGGAGCCACCCCAACCAGAACCGGCAGCGGTGTCATCGTTGTTCCAGTCACCGGTAGCGGCAACGGAGTCGGTATTCCAGCTTCCAGCAGCGGCAACGGAGTTGGTGTTCCAGTCACCTGCAGCAGCACCGGAGTCGTTGGCGGACCAATTGCCGGTGTTGTCCTCAGCAATTGGCGCTTTGCAACGCTTGATGGTGTGACCTTCACGCGTTAATACATGGTCACTTCAAACCAGTGGTGAAAACTTACCGAACTCCTTGCAATTATTACACTGCACACGCGTCCAATCCTTCGGCTTAGGACAATCTCTACCCTCATGGCCGATCCCATCGCAATTGCGGCACTTCATGACCTTGTCATTAGTACAGTCAGCTGTGATACATTAGCAACGGCACTTTGACGTGGACTCAAGGTTCACTTACACTTGCGATGGCCAAACTGATAGCAGTTGAAACACTGCTGCTGGCTATCGTCGCGCTCACGAGGCTTGGAAGGCTCAGTGCAATCGGCTTTGTTGTGACCAGGCTGACCACAATTGAAGCAAGCACGATCTCCGCCACGGGGCTTTCGGGGTTCGGTGCACTCGGCGATGCGGTGGCCATCCATACCGCAATTGAAGCAACCGCTAGGACGGGGAGCGCGCTTGGGGCTGCACACAGTTAGTAGGATTTGTACCAAATATATGCAGCGACTTACCATTCGAACTTGCGGTGGCCCTCATCGCCACAATGATAGCAACCACCATCACCACCACGAGTGTTGGCGTTGGAGGACTGGCCGGTGTTGTTGTCGGTGAAGCCGTCCGTGGAGGTGACTGCAAAGTCAGTACATGGCATGAAGAGGAGTCAGCAAGTACATACCCCAAGCACCGGAGTCGGTCGTAGAGCCGTTGTTGCCGTCCCAAGCCTCTGCACCGCTACCAAAACCCGCGGAGTCGGACGAGCCCTGGACCGGACCGCCTTCAGACTGGAGCTGGGGCTGCGACGCCTTCAACTCGTCCTGCTCCAGCTTGCGATGGGCCTTGGAGTTCTTGTGCGCGGACCAGTCCTTGGTCTTGATCTTGCGGTCGCAGAGCACGCATTCGGTGATGTCGGGCTGGACGGGGCGGAATGCGTTGTACGGGTTGCCCGGGAGGGTCTGCATCGTCGAGTGGCGCACCATGATTGTGGGGGAGGGGACGAAGGTGGTCTGCTGTGCGTTAGAAGAGGACTTTACGAGGCCCAGCGCTGCACGTCGCGTACGCGTACTCGCGGCAGCGACAGTGATGGTGATGGTGACGGCGACGGTGAGGGTGAAGGTGAATGAGAGAGAGAAAGGGCTCTGGGCTGGTGTTTGAAAGGAGGACGTACATGAGAAGGTGTGGATACTGTGGATATTGTCGCCGTGGGGCTTGTGAGGAGGAGAGTGAGTGTCGTGGGTTGGAAGAACGAGTTTGGCAGGCGCGGAAGGGACTATTTATATTCCCAGGGACGCAGGAAGGGACGACCGAGCGCCAGCCCAGTTGGGCGAGACACGAGTAGGGAGGAAAGCGGGTCGGTTGGATGGATTAGCTCGTTTTCGCAGGGAGAGGTAGAGTCGCGGAGAAGGCTTTGGAAGGGGGCGATAGTTTGTTTGTTACCGCCAGGGTTCACGGTGAGGAGCAGGACGTGAGACGCAGCAGGCCGTATGCGAGATGCAGGAGGCCGAGCTGCAGCTTTGCTTGCGATGAGACAGCTCAGATAGAGAATACGAAGCTATTGTACATGTTTAATGTCCATATACAAGCCTCATATCCACCCCTAACATCTCTTCCATGTTGCATCGCGCAACATGCATGGAACTGGAGCCTCGAAACGCCACAGGAAAACCACAGCCACAGAAGAAAATCACTTTAGATCGGTATCCGGCAGTCTGGCTGGACGTTTAAAATATCGCCCAGAGAACGAGGACTAGGCACGCGACGGTACGACAGTGTAGACCGACTTAAGCCTTCAGATCCAGGCTTGATCCATTGATACTGCCTCAAACCACGCATGTGGAGGCGACCCTTGACACGTTCCGCGACGGAATCTCCCTTTGATCAAACACTCGAAGCTTATTGACCCACGAGACGCGTCCGCAATGCATCCGAAGAGCAGACACAAGTGGGAGGGACTGGGTAAGAGCGACTGGGCTTTGCGACGCTTGCTCAACAGAGGGCTTTAAACTGCTTGCACTCTGCGGCCATGAGAACAGTCTCGTCACCAGCACAGCATATACAATGGAGCCGAAGACCTAGGCCAGCGTCCTTGAGGCCCACTCCTGTACTAAATGATTCGAAGATACCTAAGTGGCAAGGCTGATGAGACACACCTCTGGGCCATATTGTGCTTGTGTACTGTGGACTCCTATGCGATGAATCTTCCGGTGGATAATGCTGACGGGGAATAGAATACATAGCACGCTGGTCTGGCTCCATCAGATATACATGAACACGATGTGCGAATGACGTCACGCACCCAGTGCCCTAACCGACGAATCTCTTGACGAGGTAGGCCGGCGCATGACTGAGGCGAATCGCAACATACATGACCCGTACACACGAGTCTCGCCCTGACGAAGCACTTCGAATTCGCCAAAGCATAGGAGCGGGCCGATAAGTAAGGCGAGTAAGGTCAAGCGGAGAAGGAAAATCTGCAGCGTAGACTAGTTCCATCGCAACAGATATGGCTCTGCTGTGTCAGCAACAGCACAGAAGTGCCTGTCCCGTACAACGACCATCCCGAGAGAGGCTCGCGAGGAAAACACAAATGTGCCATCGTGAGGAGGGAAGGACGCAGAATCCTCTCTCCAACTGAAGTGCTGACCGTGTTCACTTCGGCCTATGCACGAAATGACTGACCACGCAATGTACTGTACAAGTAGCGCACGCTGGACTTGCGACCAAAGCCGAAAACGATTGGAATCCAGAGATCCATTGTCGAATTCGCGAATTCGCGGCGCGTAGTCGTCCCGTTATCCCGAGAGTCGAATATGAAGCGAAAGCATAGGCTCGTGCTCGGCGGCGTGTAAAGAGTGCACGACACACTGCTTCCTGAGCTTGCGACTGCAGAAAAGATATATTCCTGGCGGGCTTGGTGACCAGCATGATCTAGCTAGAAGCCTCTGAAGGCTCGTGTGTTGGCGGAAACATGCTTGAGAGAGCCCGACATCAATGACTGGCTGCCCAAGCGCAACGGAATCCTTTCGGCATCTTTGCTATGAGACGGACAGTGTCTCTCTACCCTTAACAGGCCTCAATTCCTGGATTGGCGACGTCACGGGAATTTCTTTGAAGCAACCATGCTTGTCCACACACATTCTTCTCTGCGAGCTCCCGCGACATCGAGGACCTTTCCAAACAACTTTTTTGAAGTCTTTTCCATCGGCTTTCCTTCAATAACATCCCAGCTCTTCCCTAAACCTCTATTGATCTGGTCGGGACCATGAAATCCCTCCTCCTGTATCTATCTCTTTGAGCCATTCTAAGAACCGCCAAAGATTCCAACTTCTCCCTCCACCTCTTCGTCTTCTGCGAGCTGCTCATATCTTTTTGCGGGTGCAGTCCATCCGGTACCAGCTTGGACCATCGCCACAATAACGGAAAGACAGACAGCACCTAGGAATAGTGCTTTTACGGCGTCCTCGTAGGCGTTGACAGCCACTTCCTTCTCTTCTCCATCTAATGTACCCACAGTCGCAGGACTCCCCAACAAGGTCCTAATGAGACTCGACCTATCCCCAAGCCCTGCATCAGCAAAGCCGTTGACGAGGGACTTGTGTAGAACTCTTTCAAAGAGCCCGCCTCCAATCGCAGACCCAAAGCTCCCAGCGAACCCCCGGAATGTTGCGAGCAGAGATAGCACGATGGGGTGTACCTCGGGAACTGTGAGGTGTAAGAGGTGGACTAGAGTGTAGTTCAACCCTGCACCTGCCAGAGCTCCGTTGCAAAACACCATCAAGACGTACAAGCCCCACGAGCTGTCCGGAGTCGATATGAACACCAGGACTAGTAAGGTCAGCGGAAACAGCATCATCGACACGACGCTGTGCATATAGAAACTACCGTTACGACGGATGTGGAAGACGCCTGCAAGCAGACCTCCGATAGCGAACCCGGCGTTGGTAGGAATAAGGATGGATCCCGCGACAGCGGGCTTCCAACCCCGCACGGCGAGCGCGTAGACGGGAGTGTAGAACAGTACGCCCCAGCGCGCCATCATGAAGCCGACTGTGGCTAAACATGATAGTAGCGTGCCGCGGGAGCGGAGCACCGTGATGGGTATAACAGGGTCTTTGGCGATGTACATCTCGTTCAAGATGAAGGCAGGGAGGGCGAGGGCGGAAAGGATGAGCGGGGTTGCTAGGATGGTCGGGCCCGAGAGACCTAGAAGAAAGAGAACGATCAAGGCAATGAGAAGTATGGCACCGGAGTAGTCGACGCGGGCAAGTTTCTTCCGAAGCGTCGTGCCCTCGGAGTCGTTGGCCATTGGCGCTAGGTTTGCTGGTATGCCTGCCAGGAGGCCGAAGCCTGCGAGCAGACTGAGAGGTGCTTGGATACCGAAGAGAGGTTTCTAGTGGGAGGTTAGCTATCGCCACTAGCCTTCTAGTTGCCCCCCTCAATAATAATTGTGGGTGTGATTGATTTCAAACACAGAAGGGGAGGCGGAAGGGGAAGGGGGGAGAAGGAAAAGGACGCTACTCGCCCAACCAATCTTCGGCTCCAGGGCTCCTGCAATCACCGCACCCAGAGACACACCTACGGTCATGCCCGAGTTCGCAAGTCCGATATACAGTCCCCTCTTCTCCGGGCTCGTCATCTGTACGACAATGATGATGGCGACGATGAGGATCCCCGCCCCACCGGCGCCCGTCAACACACGACCCACGATGAACGACTTGAAGCTATTCGATAACGACGTGATGATACAGCCTAGACAGATAACCATAGTAGAGAAAAACATGCAGAGGCGCGGGGAGAAGACCTGGGAAAGGCGGCCCATCAGAGGGGCTAGCGAGCTCATTGCAATCAAGTAGGCGGAGGTGAACCATACTGCTTGCTCAAAGGCGTCGAGGTCTGCTGCGATAGAGGATTGGGTGGTGGTGAGGATGGATATATTCGTTGCTGATGTAACGTGTGAGTTGACGGATCGAGGTGCAGATTGGACATGAAGGGTGGCGGGAAAGGGTAGTGGAGTGTGCACATGTACACATGTACACATGTTTGCACATGCACTCTACTTGGTTTCCTTCATCACGTGGCTCGTCCACCCCCTGAGCATGGCTCCAATTCACGACGAGATAACGGTAACGAAAGGGCAGCGAATACCTTGCAAAAATATCATCATGCCGATTGATCCCACAATCACCGCGCCTCTCGACCTCGAGATCTTCCGAGACTCTGCCTTGGACTCGTTGCGCTCCTCATCAGGCACAGACGCGGTGCTCGTCGTTCGGCTTGAGGAATCTTGGGGGTCCTGGTACTGATGCTGGAGGAGCGGGGTTTGCTCTTCCGGGGGTGGAAGGGGAGCCATTATGGTGGTCTATCACACAATGCTGCTACACGAGAGTGGAAAGGAACGAACAACGGTAGGCAGAATGGATAAATCTGGGGGTTACGATGGAAGTCATCTAGACGTCAAGACGTCATTTTGGATAATTTGGATAGCTGGGTGACAAATGCAGGATCCTTATCTTCGCCCGCGGATGTGCCACACATTGCGCCACATTTCACCTCTGGGAAACACAAACTCATGACTACAATTCTCCTTCATCAGCATCTAGTGTTAGGTGTTTGAAGTTGGAGCCATGCCAGCCTTCAAACAATTGTTGTGAAATTCGGGAACATTGTTATCCCGAGTCGGAGAATACCACAGGCCCGAGTGGCATTCTTTGCCAGAATCATCGGATGAGCTTTTACAGAATATTATCAGATGCTATGTACATGTATATGGCACCTCCACCCGCGAGATGGATACTGTAGTTGACATATCAAATGCATCAATGGAGCCGACACGTGTCACGTGTGACGTCTGTCGCTATTCCAGGCCGGCGCTGATTGGCTTCCCCGGTCCCGGTCTTGGCTCGCGCAGCTACCTGACGCGAGTGTAAAGCTGGCATCTTTGACAAACCCAAACCAACGCCGAAGAAAAGGCGCGCAATGCTGTTCTTATGCTGAGTGTCGACATGACTCTCCTCCCTTCTTCGATCCCCACCGTCGAAAATCACCCGCGATGAAGCCACGAGCGACGCGGCTCGTGCCGCTCTTCTTTAGTACGTGTTGCGACTAGGAATGACATTTGACCGGTAGTACGGGGGCTAATTAGCTATCTGCAGTTTTACTCTCATTATTCCTCTCTGTATCGTCGAAGCAGTTCCACAGCAGCGACAGAGCGCATGCCCAGAAACCTCTGGGTGATCGCCATGCCTCACCATCGGACAACTGGGGGACGCGGCCCACGGATGAGGGCAAAGGCTGGGCCGCCTTTAATGAGGCCAGAGCACTTCTAGGAAAGGTGCAGCCTGCCACAGCGCCCTGGTGGAGTGTCAAGAAGTCGGGCGTCTTTGGGACCGGCGCATACTACGCAAAGGAGCTCTTCTTCGTGCTCTTCATGAACGGCCCGCCGCAGCAGGACCTCCTGACCACGAATCCCTCGCCCAAGAAGCTCGATCACCCGCTCGCCGATGCCGTCAAACTGCTGGAAGAGGCAGCCGCGGATCGGAATGTGGACGCCATGTTCACGCTCGCCGAGATGAACTTCTACGGAAACTACTCGTACCCGCGCAACTACACCGAAGCCTTTCGGAGATATCACGAGCTCGCTACCTTCAATGGCAATGCCTCGGCGCAACACATGGTGGGATTCATGTACGCCACTGGTATTGGTGGGGCTGTGAAGCAGGATCAGGCAAAGGCTATGCTCTATCACTCATTGGCCTCGGAGCAGGGAGACATCCGGTCAGAGATGACTATGGCATATCGCTACATGGCCGGCATATCTACACCACGAAATTGTGAGGAGTCGGTGTTTTGGTACAAGAAGGTCGCGGACAGGGCCTTGATGTACATGCGAAGCGGGCCTCCTGGCGGTCATGCGTTGGCCAGAGAGTCGTACAGGATCGCAGACGAGCAAGGTGGCGTGTACGGAGAAGGCGCGAGCGTCAGCAGTTCTGGTCGTAATGCGAAGATGGGGAATGTGCATTCAGACGCTTACTCTTCGCTGGATCATGTCCGTGAATATATGGATCTGCAGGCGCGCAAGGGCGACGTCAGAGCAAGTTTCAATCTGGCAAAGCTGAGCTATGATGGTGCCCGATCTTCGCAGCAGAACTTATCCGAAGCGCGAAAACGTTTCATCGAGGTTGCCCGCATGTACTGGACCAAAGATGGCAAAACAAAGCAAAAGGTGGACCGCGAGACAGAGAAACTGGCTGCCATGTCGGCTGGTTACCTGGGCAGGATGTTCCTCCGTGGCGAAGGTATGCCACAGAGCTTCTCCAAGGCCAAGACATGGTTCAATCGAGGCATCGACCACGGAGATGCCTTGTCGCAGTACTCAATGGGTCTGATGTATTTGAATGGGTTCGGCGTTCCCAAGAATGCTTTCAAAGCTTCCAGCTACTTCGCAGCTGCAGCAGACCAAGACCTTGCCGTGGCTCAGGTACGCTTGGGCGCACTATTTTTGGACCAGGGAGATGTTACGACGGCGATCAAGTATTTTGAGCTCGCGGGGAGGCACGGTCACCTCGAGGCATACTATTACCTCGCAGAACTCACACACAATGGTATCGGCCGTGACAAGTCTTGTCATGTCGCTTCCGCCTACTACAAGATTGTTGCCGAAAAGGCGGAGGCGATTTCGACATCCTTCGCCGAAGCAAATGTGGCATACAACAATGGCAACCTCGAATCGGCTCTTGTCGGGTACATGATGGCAGCAGAGCAGGGCTTTGAGGCAGGGCAGGCGAACGTAGCCTTCCTCCTCGACCAGGCAAAGCCTCGCTTCACAATGAGCTCACTGATCCCGTTTGTCAGGAAGAAGACTTCGCTGGCTACCGATGCGTTCCTTGCCCTAATCTACTGGAATCGCTCGGCGGAACAGAAAAACGTTGATTCTTTGGTCAAGCTTGGAGACTATTATCTTTTGGGGCTTGGTACGAAAGCAGATGAAGAGAAAGCTGCTGCGGCATACCAAGCGGCCGCCGATACCATGGCAAGCGCTCAGGCGATGTGGAATCTAGGCTGGATGCATGAGAATGGTATTGGTGTTGAGCAGGATTTTCATCTTGCTAAGAGACACTATGATCTAGCGCTCGAGACAAATCCTCGCGAAGCTTACCTGCCTGTCGTCCTTGCATTGTACAAACTGCGGTTGCGAAGCTGGTGGAACACTGTTACTCATGGCAACATCAAATCTATTCAAGACGAACCAGGTGAGTGCCTCTCTATCGTTTCCTCACGCTAAACTAACAAGGTCTGTAGTCGTCAAGAAACAGTGGACCCTCTCCGAATGGCTGGCTGACTTCCTCGAGGCCGAACTTGAGGCCTGGAACGATCTCAACCCAGAAGACGACTGGGATGATTCTCTCATGCCCGGCGGTGACACAGATTACGATGACATCGATTCCGAGATTCTTGAATCACTCGTTATTCTTGGGTTGACTGGCGCTTTGGCTTTTCTCATCTACTACCGCGGACAGCGACAACGTCGTCAAGAAGAAGAGCGACGAAGGCAGGAGCAGCAGCAACATCTGAACCAGGGCCAGCTCCCCGCTGGCGTCGCCCAGCAGCAGCAACAACAGCAGCAACCACCGCCTCCACAGCCAGACCGTGGTATGTTTCCAGACGCAAACGACCCCGAGTTTCTCAATTGGGCAGCAGGGGGTATTGGTCATTGATAGTTTTCTTTAGCAGGTGCTTGGGTTTCACTGCATTGGATGGCGTTTTTTCATGGGGGAACGAGCGATGACGGGACGATAGAGGGATATTGTTAGGGTTCGGATGAAGGGAGAAGGAGCCTCCATCCAAAGTTCGGTTGTTTGTACACGTATGATTGTATAAAGAATTGTTGAATGCTCCTTTTCTGCGATACATGCAGTACTCTTGTATAAGTTTGGGCCTCTACCCTACCTTGACAACCGTAAGAGGCATATTCTTCTACATTCTTTCCCTTTTTTCGTCAGATCACTCAATTTCACAGTCAATCGCTTGTTCCATCAACCGAGATGCGTGCTCAGACTGCTGCTCTGGCGCTTGCCGCTATCTAACAAGGCACCGCGGAATCCACCGTTGGTAGTATGTACGAGTTTTCGCAAAAGCCAACGGAGGGTGGCTCAGCAAACAATTATTCTAACCTAGCCTTAGAAAAACAAGACTGCTCAATTGGTTCACTTCGTCATGATATCCGACTGTGCACCTCAAGCTGTTGCCTGCTGCCTGCTACCAGGTGTGTGCTGTGTGATGCATTCAAAGGAGGTGAACGGTCATCAAATCGTACCCTAATCACGGCGCTGAGCTTCAGTCTTGTCGTCGGAAATTGCGTTATATGCACTGTTTATCAGCTTTGCCTCTCGTGCTTATAGGCTTTATTTTCCACCGTGATGCATCTACGTCCATTTTCAACCATCCCCATGAGTCACCACGATTTTTGCTTGGAAAACGATATAAGCGGACGTAGTGTTAATCGCCCAAGTCCGTAAGTTTGGTCTGCTGGCTACACTGATTATTTATTCCACCTCCATCTGTTCAAGCTTTACTACTCGCGGATCGCTAAACATCGTAGGCCAGCCCCCGTCATCAGTGACGTAAGTCAGAGAGTATTGCTAAAGTATGATTCAGAACGTGTTGCTGGCATAATCAATGGAAGTAGGCATCTGGATGCAAGGTGATTCCTAGCCACACAACTTCTGATGTGGTCTGGGTCTATTGCAAGAATGCGCCGGCATATGATACACCATGTGGAGATGTGAAAGAAGACATTGCTTCGCATCTCACCATTACTGAGGCTAGAGTATAGCGCGAGGAGTGTGGTCAGAGCTGAACAGGGAGTAGCTACAGGTATGTGGCCGAATCATCCCAGTATTCACTCAGTCCAGGGCTAATTCCACGTACTCAAACTAGTCATTCATTCTCGATCTTCATCAGCCGCCTGTTGCCGTTCTATAACGATATAAAGGGCCGATCTATCAGTGTCAACTCCCTTTGATAGGTAAATGTTGTAACCATCTTTATCGTATGCCGTCTCGACGTAGACCCGTCATATCCTTGCCTTGTCTTCTGCGTCTATAACTTGTGATTCGAACTTCATGTGAGGAAGAGAGAAGGTACTTTGTGACTCCGTATGGTTCTTACCTCATCTATGATACTATCCGCAACTTCCTTCGCAGATGTGTACTCTCCCTTCCAGCATTTTGTGATCACACTACCAAGGACCACGCCAGTGATATCAGGGTATTTGCCCCCCCGCAGCAATGCTGCAGCTCTTCCTTCTTCCTCAGCCTCCTCACGCCAATGTGGACAGGTGAAGGTTATCAGCTCGAAGATGGACGATCCTAAAGCATGGGTCTCCGCTCGGATTGTAGCGGTCGCATCGTCATCAGGGTGCCGGAACCCGTCTTGAGCGACAACCGTAGGGGGGATATCATCAATAGCCGAGCCAGCGAAGTCGCAAAGTCTGATGTTCCGGTCCTCATCCAAGAGGATATTCCTGCCGCAGATGTCGATGTGTCTGACGTTCTTGTCGTGTATGTACTGCACCGCATTAGCCAAGCCGCGCGACCACTTGATGCGCTCTTGGAGGGTCGCAGTGCCGCCCTTTCTGTAGTACTGTCGGATGGAGCCGTGTTTTGCTCGCTCGAGATATATGGCATCGTCGTCGATGCGAAGGCAGCGGATGATATTCGGGTGGGTGTCCAGTCGGCGGTAAATGCGTTTCTCGATCTCGACGCTGTCCATGGATGATTGTGCGCGATAAGGGAGTTTGGACACTTCATGTGGTCTGCTGGGGTAAGCAAAGATCGCGCCAGAAGCACCCATTGCCAAAAGCTCTGCTCCGTCAGGCGTCATGACGCCGTACGATGCAGTAGGCGTAACACGACTCGGGGGAGCATGGTGATCCATTGAAGCGTTGTGGCCACGGACAGGAGTACTGTGATGCTATAGCGGTGTGGGGGTTCCTAAGGTTCCTGATCATGGAGAGCACATAAAAAGTGGGATGAAAAATGCGGACAGGGAGGTGACCTCACGAAGAGCTGAGGTTCCGCGTCTGAAGAGCTCCGAGGAAGCTTGCAAGATTGCACAGCCACATGAGGGGCTGTGCCACCACCTTAGTTATTCGCGGAGCGTAGTGGATACGGCCTGAAATTGGAATCACGTGGAAATTGTATTTCCTAGCGAACCAATAAGGCCCTACACGTCAATTCAATTAGTAGTGTTTAACAGATTAGAGCGCGGGTGGCAAAAAAAAGTGATTCCAAAACCACCCATACGTGTGAGTATACTTTGTACAGCACATCAAGGCTATGAAAAGACAGTCAAGGCTGTTAACAGATATAGTGCTAAGCAATTACTTCAAAAGAAAGACTGTACGATACACAACAAATCAAATGGCCAAAACAGCGAACGCACTCATGGGTAACTCTAGCTTACCATATGGTATAACAACATGGCAGTCCGAAGTCCACTGACTTCGCACGATTTGCCCTTCATATCTTTTCTATTCTCATTCACACGGGTGAAAGCCTATGTCAAGCTTTAATCATGTCGGCTGCCTGTTCTGTACTTAGCAGGGTCTTATCATGTCCGTAGAGATCATACCTTCTCAGCCATAGCATAAACGCTGGCTTGTGGACCGCCCGCCACAATGATCGGCCATACACTCGCATCTACGATGCTCAACCCCGTTGTCCCATAGACCCTATTCATGTCGTCTACAACACCGCCGTATTCCCTTTTCATCATCGGAGCTGTGCAACACTGATGCGCATTGCTAGGCGTTAGAGCTTTTCTCAGCGCCTCCTTGATCGCTCCATGATCCGACAAACCTCCCGCAGGAGCCGTCTCAACGGGCCCAAGCACAGCAAGATCGGGCGTCGCCATGAGCTCGCGATTGCGAAGGTAGATAGCAAGCAGCATCTCTAGATCTGTGGGATCCGTTACAGCGCCGAAATCGATGAGAGGATCGGTAAAAATGTCAGTGGAGTTGATCTTGACGGAGCCACGGCTCAATGGACGAGTCATGTAAATACTGGTTTCTGGGCCAGTGTTCCAGGAGATGTCACCAACAGCGGTGTTGTTGAGGTTGGAAATAATGATCTCACGCTGCCTCTTGAAACCTGAAAGCACGCCCGGGTCCGGGTTACCTCCAAGAAGCTGGGCAGCATCTTGAGATTTGGCGAGGGAAATGATGGATGCGGAATTATTAGTCCAGTTTGAAAGGGGGAGCTGCACGATAAGGTTCCCGGTTGTTGCTGTTAGATCGTATGCGCTGGGCTGCCCAGCGTCGTAGAGCGCACGTTGCTCGGTGGCATATGTAGTGTTAGTCTGAAGGGAGCCGCCGTTCGGAAATAAGTTGAAAGTGTCTGTAAAAGTCATTTTCTAACGATCTCGGGTTCTACGGATGACCAGACCTACAGTTGTATTTCACTTTCAGCACAAGATGATCTTGGAGGTTCTGTCCGACTCCAGGTAAGTCGACGATGGACGGGATGCCAAACTGCTCGAGGTAGGCCGCATCACCAACGCCTGAGAGCTGTAGAATCTGTGGAGTATGGACAGAGCCTGCCGCGATGACCACCTCCTTGCTGGCCTTTACCGAATACTTCACTCTGTCAGTCACGTTTGTATGCTGCACACCTACCGCCCGAGTGCCCTCGAAGAGGATTTTAGTCACAGCACTGCCCGAAAGAACATGGTAATTTGGTCGCGTTTCAATGACGCGGTCGTAATGGTTCACACGCGCAGACGACCGAGTCTGTGTCTTTGCGTCCACTGATCTCTGCAGACGGAAGACGCCCGTCGCATCTCCGCCGTTCGCATCGTCTGGGGTGCTGATCCCAAGACTATGCGCTCCATTGAAGAAGTTGGCTTCATGTGTCAGCTTCATGCACTTTGACGCTGGTTGATGATCTCACCACTTCCTGGGTAGTCGTAGGGCGCAAAAGACGTCTCAACAGGGCCATCAAAGCCATGCACAGCGTCGTTCCAGGTAATGTTATGCGATGCAGCGTAGCTCGCTTCTGGTCGACTGAAAGCCTCGCTCTTCTGAAAGTAAGGCAGCAGGTCTTCCCAACCCCTTCTAGTAGCACCAAGCTGAGCCCATGCATCGTACTCAACTGCTCCAGCGCGATGGAAGAACATTGCATTGACGACTGAACCGCCACCAACAACCCTCCCACACGCAACGCCATACGATGTATTTGCAAGTGCAGTTTGAGGAGTGCTCATAAGTGGAAGCCATAAGTAAGGGACTGGAAAGTATGCTCCTGGAACCATGACACTATCCTCCTGCTGGTCGAACGGGCCGTATTCAATTACGAGAACTGAAACTGATTGCGAGTCAGCAAAAAAGATACATGAGTTGCAAACTAAATTTACCATTGGGATCTTCCGTCAATCGGTCGGCCACCGTCAAGCCAGCAATGCCGCCTCCTGCAACCACGAAGTCGTATGTCGCATTGTGAATCACCTCATCCCAGGTAATTCGTCGTGCATATTGACCGAGCGACCGACTGTGTGCCCAGCAAGCGAAGCTCAAACATAGCGCAGCAATAATTTTCGACATTGTTTATTAATTATCTAGCATAGATGCTATCCAGCGATTATAAGTGAAAGCTGACTGCCCTTATACAGCATCTTGTCAAATCTAACAGGACAAGGGTGCCCTGCTAGATTTGGTCTAGTGTAGATAAGGATTAGCTCTAACGTTAGCTTTTCCCACCGTAAGAGACTGTAGCTGAGCATTGATTGACCACTGGCCCTATATCCATTGAAGCACCTCCGTACACATCGCAAATTGCCAGCATATCTCCGTCCCTTTTGTCAGCCTGCCCGGTTCGTCCCTCACTTGAGCGTCCAATTGAGCAAGACGAGCCCTCACCTTGAACGAGTCTGCGTACGCCACAATCCCAATCGAGAATGTCGAAGAGCTGCGACGGTTGCTCCGAGAAGAGCGACTGCCGATGGATATCTCGCGATACAAAATTACTGGGGGTCCACCCCTACACCGTTGTAGCAAACACCCAATCAGCAGGTGAAAATCATCTAATCCCGCCACTCACCCTTAAACCTCGCGGACTCATGTGCCAGACACGACAAACTTACGGGGAGTTTGTGCCTAACTGCGAACCTTACGGCATGTTGGCCGGTGTCCACGTATACCAGATGGATTTTGTCCCAAGAGGGTGGACGTTGTTCCGTGTGCCATGTATGTAAACCGGTTTATTCACATCGGAATAAGCCCAATGTCCGTCCCTGGGTGGAGAGACGCACCCCGTCGCGAGACACTTCCACGGTCGGACTTTCGCAATCTTTCTTCGATACGTTTACTAAGATGTACGCGGTGTGATGCTGTTCTGTAGTCACTTCCTTCCCCAGAAAACTAATCTCCGACGAGGGCTACCGCAGTGTCGGGTCAACAGCGTCCATCGCCTCTCCATCTATCCCCCCCTGTTTACTCACGACGTAGCGAATTTGTCAAATATTCGGTGGGTTAGGGGAAAAGTACAGTCAAGAAAGACTATACACAGTAAGGTATAGGCACGTGCCTACTGGTGGTGGTGGTGGAGTGATTAGGCGTCTCGCCACTTCAAGATCGGTTCATATTACACTAATACATGTTTGATAATGCCCGATAGTACGTTAAAACATCGCTTTTGAATTGTTGAATTGCCAGTGCCTTGAACAACTTTGCTGCAGTGATCTTTACTCAATCACTTCTTTAATCTGCGCCGCTTTTGACCTTTGGGCCTTGATGCTGGTTCGGTTGTGGTGGGACCCTGAGGGGCTGAGTGTACGCCCTCAGATACGGCATCTATAAGCTCGTGCCTCTCGTTTGCTGAGCGTGAAGCATCCGCTGAACGCTGAGCAGAAGCATAGTGGTATAAGCAAGCTCGGGTCTTTGGATGATTGGGGCCAAGTGCGTCCTGGAAGCCCGTGAAGGCGCGTTGGTAGAGTGGTAAGGCTTCTTCGTACTGGTGCTGATGTCGCAAGGAATATGCAACAAAATAGACGCTCGCCAGCGTATCTGGATGCTCCTTTCCTAGAACCTTCTCTCCTAGTGCCAGCGTCTCTTGATACATCGCCTCCGCCTCTGCGTACTTCCCCTGGAGGCTTAGTGTAATTGCCATGTTGTTTAAACCTATTAGCGTATCTGGGTGCTCCTTTCCTAGCACCTTCTCTCTCAGTGCCAGCGTCTCTCGATGCATCGCCTCCGCCTCTGCGTACTTCCCCTGGTAGCTTAGTACTC
>ML976998.1:5549-33331 GCA_010015675.1 Byssothecium circinans | reverse complement strand
CTCCGCCTCTGCGTACTTCCCCTGGTAGCTTAGTACTCGTGCTAGGTTGTTTATGCTCAACAGCGTGTCTGGATGCTCCTTTCCTAGCACCTTCTTTCTTAGTGCCAGCGTCTCTTGATGCATCGCCTTCGCCTCTGCGTACTTCCCCTGGTTGACTAGTACTAGTGCCAGGTTATTCATGCTCGCCAGCGTGTCTGGGTGCCCCTTTCCTAGAACCTTCTCTCTTCGTTCCAGCACCTGCCCAAGAGCCTGCTCCGCCGCTCTGTACCGTCCCAACGTCTGCTCACAGAGTCCTACCCGCTCCAGCAGCCATATCCGATCTTCCGCCTCGTGCACTTCACGGAGGCCAACCACATGCATAGCATGCGGTAGATACGCTGTCCACGTCTCCCTCGTATCGTAATCCCCGAAAGGCACAACCTCCACTAGGCGCGCCAACGCCTTGCTCGCCCATTCTTGCCACTGATTGTGCTCTCTCAGCCAGTTGCGAGTCGCCAGCCGCACTAGCCGATGCATGTCGAACGCTCTTTCGTGCTGCCGTACTCCTGTTCTGCTTTGTTGTCGCTGACGTTCAGTGATGAAAGCATATGCGTTTAGAGTCCCAAGTGCCTCTGTAGTCGCGAGCTTCGTGCTGCCCGGCCACAGCAGTGAGGCGGGTACAGCCTCACCAGTCGTGCATGCCATGAGAGACAGATACTCTGCCGCTAGTGTATCCTGTTCTTGGATCTTGCTGAACGAGATGTACCACGTGATCGCTACCGGGTTCTGGATCTGCCGATATCTGCCCTGGTCTTCAAAGTCTCTGCGCAGAAGATCTGTCGCGTCTCTCTCGCTCCCTCTGTAGATAGCCATGTACTCTGAGACCCGGGTGTTGTTGCCAACCATAAATGCCACTGCCTGGACAATGGCGAGAGGAAGGTAGGTAACGAGCTCGAGGAATTCGTGAACACCCTTGCCGTCCTCAAGCAGGTCTTTGTTGGGCAGCACAAGCTGCTCTAGCATCTTCTTTGCCTCTGCATCGTCGAGCTCGTTCAGCTGTATGTGATTGCTTCTCGCCAGCTTGACTGCAGCCTTGCAGGTCCGGGTAGTAAAGACAATAGAGCCTTTGCGGCTATGCGGGAGGTGGTCAATCAGCCGGTCTGTGACCCCTCCTTCTTGAAGCGGGCCGAAAAGGACACTGTCGTCGTCGGCATTGTCAACAACCATGAGCCACTGTCCAAAGCCCTCGTCGCTCAGTCTGGCCTTGACGAGCTGCTTGACATTAGCCTTGGCGTCCGCGACGCCGGGTATGCGCAGCAGCCGCCCTATCTCCCGGTACGCCTGCTCAAAGCTTTCCTGGCTGACTGTTGGGACCCAGAAGATGGCACGCGCAGGCTGCCGCTCCCGCGTCCCATACGCAGCTTCGAGAGCAAGGGCCGTCTTTCCACACCCACCAAGGCCGTATATAGCGAGTCGACCACAGCCTTCTGCCGAGATGTGCGCACTAAGCTGGACGAGCTGTGCCTTTCGCCCGACAAAGGACGGTGGTCTGGGTAAAGGAACAAGCCATGGCGCTACCCTACGTTAGCGCACTGCGCAGAGCATCGACTGCTAGCAAAGCATTGCATTGATGTACTGCTACATGCTGTAGACAACGGAAGACAACGCAAGACAACGCAACCCGCAGCCAAGTAAAACTCTCACTAACCTTCAGACGCCCCTTCCATCTCCTTGACCGTGCCTGGCTGCACCCTGCATAGTAGTTCTCTCGTGAACGCAGCCGCGTTGCTAGCCGCGTATGACCTCCACATGTCGCTCTTGTGGGAGTCTGCATAGTCGGAGATGCCGCGGATGACCAGGCATCGTCTGTTGGCGTCGACGCCTGCCGCTTCTATCTCCACGCAGAGCGCCCCGTCGCACCGCGCGCTGATCTTGTCCCGCAGCTCGCCGTCCTGAATGACTGCGTTGCCGGTAGCGATCCTCCCTTGGTGAAAGACCAGTGTGTGCTGGTCTTCTTTAGCCCGCTGTGGTCGCTGGACAAGCTCGTTCTGATCGCATGTCACACACTTCGATCCGTAGTCGCCAGCGTGACGATAGGCAGCCTTAAAGAGCTTGTCGTGTTCGGCGCCAGGGTAGGCAAACTTGTGCTTCTTCTTGTGACGCTGCAACCTCGCACGCTGATCATCGAAGGTTGTTTTGCCCATATCGTGGTCTGATACGAGGATGCCGAGCGCGCTCGTGAGCCTCCAGTCCGGGTCCTGCATCGTGCCCACCATCTCCAACTGCCCGTCCACCTTGGCCCTGCCCCGGTCATGATACACGCAGGCAGGCTTGCCATCACCAGGCCATCCTACGACCACGTCTCCAAGGTGAACGTCCTGGAGAGAATCCTCGGGGACTTCTGGGCGGGGTATGCCGCCTCCGGTGCCCACAAGCACCGCCATGCGGATGTTGGGAAACGTCTTGAACATGGACCCCGTCAAGCGCCCGGCGTTGACGTTGCCTGTCTGTCCCTGCGGCAACGTCGCAACGACGACGGCATGGCTGTTGATTGAGCCGCAGATGTATGTGTTCTCGTCGAAGTGCGTGTCGTACGGCGGGTTAGGGTGCTCCTCATCCAGCATCAGCCGAGCCGGCAGGAGCTCGAGGTCCGCGACGGGGCAGATCCACGCAACATAGTAGTCGGCGCAGGTGAGTTGCTTGTTGCCGGCCATGTCTGCGCAATAACGGAATACAACGCAGACAGCAGATGCTGCGCTGTAGGAGCCACGGCATTCTACGAGGACGGGCGCGCATAAATGAGCGTCGCCGCCTCAGCCTGGTCGCCGTCTTCTGTCATGCCGGGCTGTGGTTACTCTCTGAAGGGGTGTAGAGGGTGCCCTCTGGCAGCCTTGGGGGCTTTGGTTGGTTGGTTGGTATTGATTGACGTCTTGACAGCCTTGGGGCGGAAACGCGATGGGCGCTCGTGGTAGCGTCTCGTTGGCTGCGCTGCGGGCCGGTGTTGGTGCCCGCTGCCGTTCGCTTGACAATACAGGCACTACAAGCCTATCGCCGTGTTATCACCGGTGAGCCACGCTCGCAGGGGGCATGCATTTGTAGCAAAGCCTTGCACTACCAGCTGCGCACATAAGACAATAAAGACCTTTGCGAGTTTGTTCACCGGAAATAGATCACTTTATCCAAAGGTGCTCTAGGTGGAGCCACGCTTTCGCCGTAATTAGTCGTTTCTGTATCGCTTCTCACTGGTACTAGTTCTCCGCCATGTCTGAACCACCCTCGCAAACTGAGCCTCCAAACCACCACGACATCATAGACATCTTCCGAAGCTGCTGGGCAACTAGCACTGCAGACAACAACCTCACCCTCCATGGCTTTCGTCGATTCAAGACCACACATCTCCTGAACCTCCGCTTCCTGGAAGCGGAAATTGCTGAGATGGACCACACCATCTACCAAGCTGGCCTTAGCCTAGATCTTAGTCCTTCGTCTACCGATCGACTGGGGCTCAAACATAGCAAGCGGGACTCCAACACCCCTAGCATCAACGACACCATCACCCAAGAATTCATTTTGAAGCTGCGCGACCTTATTCGACAATATGGTATGTAATAGTGTTTACGGCTGCCGTGCTTGATTGACAAACCCAACAAACAGATGAAGCACTCGCTGCCTTCAACAACATCATGACCATGGAGACATTCTCGCTGCTCGACGACGAGAAACAATCCAGGTTGCGCCATGACCTCAGCTTGTACGAAATACACAAAACCAGGCTGCTTAGAGTGGACCTAGGGACGCGAGCCCGGACGGATCCATTCCAGCGCTGGCTGCACAGGTACTTACGAGCATTTCGCTTCTGGAGACTGTCGAGAAGGGCCAAGAACGACGAAGAGGGCTTCAGGTCGTTCGCTGGACAGGGCCGCACATGGTCGTACCAGAACACGATACTGATAGCCGACATCATTGGACGTGTAACGACGGCAGGGTTGACCGCCGCCTTTCTGGTTGCTCCTTTGGCTATCTTGTCGCACGTGTCATCCAGGACGACCCAGCTTGTAGTCGTTTCCGTTTGTATACTTGTTCTCGTGTTTCTCATATCGCTCTTCCTGAAGGTATCTAGCTTTGAGACAATGGCAGCATCGGCTGCTTATGCTGCCGTTCTTTCGGTGTTTGTATCTAACGTGGCGGAGAAGAATTAGGGCAGACTCCTGTTGTTAGGTGACCATGATCCACAGAGAGCGCGATCCTGAACATTCAAATTATGTATGCTAGGTCGGTGGCAGGAAAATATAGACACTACTATGGCAGTTGGGTCCGCAGCGCTTTTGTTTTTTCTCCCTAGTTATTTTTTTCAAGGATACTTGCGAAATGATACAAACAGGAACGAAGCCGAAGTTATTCAAGATATTGCCTGGTTAATTGTCCCTTCCGCCTAGTCCTTCGCCGTACGTGGCGCCAAACATCTCAAATGCTTAATCAAAGTGTCAACGAAGGCTGGAATAATTCCATCCCCCTCCTTGGGCCTCATCCGCAGCCCGACTACGCTGTGGGATTCAAGCAGGCCATAGTCGAAGGACAATAACAGCAAACACAACGCCTGCAATAATTCTTAGTGCTAATACAATAACTATCGCTGGAGAGTACTCACCGAAGAGGAATGTGGCAAATTGGCTTTGCGGCAACAATCCAAACCATGTCCTGATGTGTCTCAAGGCTTGTGCTTGCACCTTTACCGCTTCCTCCCTTTCCTCTAGAGTTGGTTTCCTCTCTGTTTGTGGCAAAGTTTGAAGCACAATCATTCCCTCCTTTGCCACCGGTTCTTCTTGCTGCTCAAAACCCTTGTCAATCAGCTCAAGGAGAGTGTCGGTATTATCCAATCTCCAAAACAGAACCAAGTCTCTGAAAGTAATGCGCCCATCTTTACGGTCAATGAATTCAAGGGTCTCGATGGCAATTTGCGCCTTGCCGACAATCTTCCGTCGCTCTCTTCCGAAGATTACTTCACAATCGTCGAGGTGTCTGTAGCCATAACAGTAGCCAGAAGGTACGTGAGCCAGTTCTTTGAACCGAGATTTGTCAGGAACCCAAATCCAGACATGTGGGTCAGCACCGAGCCGCAGGAATTTCTCGATGATTGCACCGACGTTGTAGTGATATTCTCTACCATACTCATAAATCGTCTTCGAGAGGGAACCAGTATCATGCTCCGGGATGTACGCAAATGCTGACTGAATTATGAAGGTCTGCCAGAAGGTCATTTCAACATCCGTACGGGGAGATCGTATCAGAGGTTTAGTATGCAGCATGCTCTTAGGAGATAAGGCTCCTAGCTTCAGAAATAAGTCGAGGATCCGGAAGCAGCCAGGGTTGCCTTTATATATTGCACCACGCGCGACCCAGCCTAAAAGCCAAGACTTCTTTAGATCAGCGTCGATTATGGTGGGATCATGGGCCAGTTTCCAAGCGATATATTCGTAATCGCCGAGAAGGGCAGAGGTATAAAGAGGCGATCTGGGGACCCCGGTGGTATCGGGACCAAGCACCAGCCCTAACGGTCCGGTCCAGATTGTGCCTTGACCAATTGTTGCGCCCTTTGCATCTCTGTCCTCCAACGTAAGGAGAGTGGAGTGAAGAAGCTCTCGCCAGCGATACGGGGGGCAATCAGCCTTGCTCTTATAGAGCATGCGAATGACGAGGTATACACGCGTCGATACGGGCGTTGATATGCGGTACTGGTCTGCGGACCGCAGTTCTGCAAGGAACAGTTGAGAAAGAGCATTTTCAGGACTGAACGTGCGCAGGTGAGAGTTCATATTGCGCCTAGTCTCGTCTTTCTCAAGGAATTCTGGAATAGAGCGATGACCGAACGCAACTGTGAAGTCTGTGAAAGTTCCACCTAACTCAGCTAAGCCTCTGCAGCATCCATTGAGTCTTTTGCGCGCGATATCGCGTCGTTCGATCATAGATGGCTCGCTCATCCCAAATGACGGTTTTATGGCGAACTCAGGGTCGGTCTCGTAGTCGTCCAGAAAATAATAACTATCCAGCGAAAGATCGAACTGATAAGTTGTCGATCTCAGAAGAATGGCGAATGTCCGATAAGCCCTCGCAAGGGCCGACTTGTCGATCGACTGAAGAAGATATTTGAAGAGGTCCTCCAGCTCAACGGGAAGTACCTCAAGTTCTCGCTCGAGGGAAGCCAGCTTAAACCCATCCTCTAACCGTTCTCGAAGGGACTTGACCACTAAAGCGACCCAAAGGAAGATGCCGCTTGCTTTATCGGCGACCGCCTTCACGAGAGATTCTGTTTCCGCTTCGGTCCCTATTCCGACATCACCAAGTCTATCTCGGACGTAACGTTCCATGTCGCCCCTCGTGAGGTCTTGAACACGAAGTTTCTTTTGGTCAGAGAAGGAGCTCAGAAAGACGTTATACTCCCTGCTGGAGACACAGATCTTTACGTCTTCAGGAGCAGCCTCTGTCCAACTAATAAGCAGGTTGACCATATCTTTATAATCTTCCTGGCGAGTATTTTCGTACTCATCTAAGCCGTCGATGAAGAAGCAGAAACAGTGCTTCTTGTATAGGTTCGGCAATTCAATGAGCCGAGAGAATGCCGCCCGAATGTCCTCGCTGCTGAGACGGATCCCTGTTTGTGACTGATGTGGTGTAGATGTCACTTGAGTCCATTGGTGAGGGAGTACCGTAGGTATGAGTTCGGGGCGGGCTAGGAGCGTGTCGTGAAGGAGAGACCGAAAAAGGCCGCTTAAAGACCTTTGTAGCGGGGAGCCGGGTTTCTAGAAAAAGAAAGACTCAAATACTAGGTCTCTGTCGCCTTGTTGATAGTGCCTAGTTAGTAACATTTCCAGTGCGTAAATAGCCCTGGAGCATGCGACGTACCGGCCCACTTCCGCAGCTCAGCTTTGGTACGCTTGTGACTACAGAGGTATTTCATCAGAGTCGATTTTCCCGAACCCAATTTCCCCGAGACGTGGAAAATCCCCTTCCCGGAAGACAACCAATGTATGAATGTTTCGCTTGTGTGACAACCACGATCATTGTCCTCGCCCTTGGGCGTGTCTTCGAAAATCCAATCAAACGTCTTATAGTGAGCCTTGTCTACAGCCTCGAACCTTCCGTACATGACATCGAAGGACAGGCTGTTCAGAATACACTGCTGCGCCGTTTTCTCGTAAGCTTCCTCTGAAAGATGTAGAATCTCTCGGAGTCGCTTTTCGGCCTCTGGTGCGATAGAAGTCACAGTGACTCCTCGGCTGAGCTGCTCCATGCGACATCGGAGTAGTCCAAGAGAGGCAGTGTTGCCCTTTGCTGACTTGATCAGATAGTCAAGTTTGTTTTTTGTCTCAGTACTGTAACAATGATCAGTTAATTCTTGCAGCTATGCGACCAAGGGAGAGATAAGAACGGAACCTCATTAGGAAGTTAAGCTGTAACCCGAGTTGACTGCGGCAATTCTGCAGCCTGCTCTCCAATTCCGCCTTTTCTCTCTCGTGTAGTTTGTTCTTCCATGCAGACCAGGCGCTTTGCCGTCTAGATTTAGGGTCTTTGGGTTTGATCTTGTTTAGAAGATCGACGATCTGGTCTGCGACGATCTCGCATTCTCCGGCTAAGCGAGACAAGCTCTTCTCATCCTCGCTTTGCTGAGAAGTAGCCGGTGAGGAGAGTTTTGAAGCAAGAGACCTCATCTCGGTCGTGATTGACTCGACGCTTCTATTTTCTTCTGTCTCGCCAGATACTGAGACATAGATCTCTCGTGCACCACGGGTGAGCCTAATGCTGAAATCAACGAACTGCGCGATGTTCGCAGCTAACTGACCGCCGCCGACGTTTCCATCTTTGCTCTAGTCTTGTTTGGCGGCCATGCAGGAAAGATATGTAACGTGAGCAGCCGATGGTGCGTTGGACGGGTGGCTTCAGACGCACTGTTCCGTCAGACTTTTGTAGATTCCAACCTAGGCAATATAAAATTTGCGAGCGATGATCGGATGCGGGGAAAGACTTGAATGGGAAGTGGCTTGCATATGGGTATTGATCAGCTCGCCTGCAAGGCGCCATTTCTGTGGCCAATACATGCATTAAGATGGCCATCAGCTAACGGAAATAGCTTGCACATAGATGTACTGCTAGAGATGCCTGTTTAGAGGAGGGGGTATTTTAAATATGAAGCAAGGGTGGGGTTTCTGTTATGCAGGGTTCTGTAACAAGGCCTAGCTACATTTAGATAGCTAAGCACTAAGACTAATTAGGAAGGTCTATATTAAAAATCAAAGCTTAGCGACCCTGCTTCACTGTCTATGTGCAACCAAGGCTACCTAGCTAGGCGGAACCTTTGTATGATCAACATTCTCGTCCAACTTCCAGAGCTCCTTCCTAAGCTTCTTGCAAATGTCTTGATTAACCTTCTCCCACATCTCTGTTCTAACAGATCAGTATCGTGCATGAGAACTAGAAAGTTGATGACTTACTGATAGTCTCTTCCGCACCTCCGGCAAAGCCTTATTGATGTGTTGAGACAGATTCTCCAAAAATACCTTATCCCACCATTTTCTTTAAATATCTTCCACAGTATGCGTGGCTGCTCAAGTCCTCCTCAGTCACCTCCGTGGACGAAGCCTGTATGCGACCGATCCACTCATCGTGTGCGACATCCGCAGAGTTGCTATCAATCAATCAGGTCAGTTTTTAGAGGTGAATTGGACCTGATTTGGTACTCGGAGCCCTCGAGAACTGACCTGATTGACCTGGTGATGATTTGGGAGGTGAATTGATTGACGATTGATCGATTTGATCCCTAAATATATCTCTTAGGGATAGTGTTTGTGTACAAGGAGCTAGAAGGCGTCATCCCACTCTGATATATGATAGATATCCTGGATCTCTTGCTCTAAGAGCTCTATAGTGCTGTCATTGTCTGAAGTAGCCCTAGGGGCTCCAAAACCAGCCTTTCGCCAAGCTCTCACACACGTGATTGTAGAGAGCAATTGGGGGCTCATTTTATGGCGTCTTGGCTCTATTATATTGCTAACCTTGGAAAACATCCTCTCACAGTAACAAGAGGACGCTAGAATTGATAGGAGATTAATAGCCAACTAAGAAAGGTGGGGAAACCTATCTCTAATAGATAACTAGTACCTAATAGGATCTATATAGTAGTAGTAGTCCTTAGGGACGCCTAGCTTATTATTCTACTAGCGCTTAAACTTATTAGTACTGTTAATATAGGCGGCGGTGGTATTAGCCTTAGAGGCTTAACGTGCTACTTAGCGTAGTCATTAATATTACTAATACGCTTAGCTTTCTTGCGTGGGGGAGAGTTAATAGAGGAGATATTAATTCTCTTATATTCCTCTTATAGCTCCTAGAACTGAGCGTTAGCCTTTTATAGCTATATATTATACTCTCTAGTCTACGCGTTTACAAAGTAATACTTATAATAGGGGTAGAATAGCATTATAGCATAGTATACTAGGCTTTCCTTAAGTAGCTTATAGTACTTTATAAGCTTTTAATAGGCTGCTGTTACGTTAATTTTTAAGTAGTTCTTTAGAGCGTTAAGTTTATTAAAATTAATGTCTATAAAGCTCTTAACAAGTTACTTAAAGTAGTTAAGAAGATACTTAAACGTTAGGTAGACCTTAGAGATAGCCCTAAAATAGCCTAAGTACCTATAGCCTTTAAGCCTTTTAGTAGCCTCCTTTAATAGTTAAAGGACCTTAATATACTACTTAATTATATCCTAATTAGTAGTAGTAAGGCCGTAGATTAGAGCTACTTTAGGAGCCTAGCTATGTGCGCGCGCTAATAACTTATCCATTAAGGCTCTTTCTGCGCGGTAATCTATAAGGGCATTAATTAAGTAGTAGAGTATAATAGCCTTTTCTATAAAATTATAGTAGCTATTCTACCTAGTAATAATAGGCCTAATAGGCTTAAGTAATTTAATAGGGCCCTTGCTATCCTTACGCGTTCTAATTTAGAACTTATTAAATAGGTTATACTGCTAGGGTATTAAAATTAAATAGATAACGTCTATAAGGACTCTAATTAGGCCTTTCTTATACTACTTGCGTAGATATCTCTCCTCTACTCCTATCTATAAGTTGTTATTATTAAAGGCGTTCTTATTAATCCTAAATATTAGCGTCTAGCCTACTAAGTTAAGGGAGTAAGGTAAGTAGTAGAGACACCTATTAGTTATAAAAAAGCTATAATAGTTAGTAAGCGTAGTAATAATAGTGTTATTATTACTTATATTATTAAGTGTAAAGTATCTAACTAAGTTACGCTTAACGCTAAAGCTCTTAAGCGTCTTAATAATAATGCTAGTAACGCGCTCGCCTATATAGGCGCTAGAGAGTTAAAGGAGGGTAATAGGTAGGTTACAGACCTTACTACTACTATTAATATAGTAGGTAATAAGGCTATAAAACGCGTATTTACTACCCTTTATAGACTAGCTATTAAAGCTAAAATAGATTTTACTAAGTAAGTGACCTAGCTTAGTGCGTACCTAAGGCTAGAGACTAGCGTAAAGTCTTACTATAAAAGATAAGACGCTCTAGTACTTACGCTAGGTAGCTAGCTTAGCTTCTAAGTTAGTAACACGTAAAAGGTTATAAAAAGATAGCGTCTTAACCTCTTATAGTAGGTAATTATTCTTAGTAAGCTAGCTAACTAGGGTAAGTTAAAAATACTACTAATTAAAGTTTCTAAGAGCGTTAGATACCTCCTATAGCACACGTACGCTACTAGCTATGATAGACGTAAGAGTATACTACCTATCCTCTAACTAAGCTTATTACTTATTTAGGTAATAGTAGTTATACCTATGGTAATTCTACTCAACGTATTTCTAAGCTAATATTATAGAGCTTATCATCTCTAGTATCCTATTAGCGCTAGCGGCGCTAGAAGTACTATGTATGTAGTAGTAGTAATAGATAAAGAAAATATATCTTATATCTACCTATAGCGTGACGCGGTAGCCATGCTTATAGAGCATTAATTTCTTAAACTTCTACGTCTATAGAGGCTTTATAAACGCTTATAACTAACTCTACTTAATCCTATTAAAGTTATCTATAAATTACGCTTCTAGCTCGTCGTTAGAGCCCTTAGGGGCAGTAGAGGACGCCGTGGCACCTATAGAGGATGACGGGGCGCGAGCAAGTAGTATAGGTGTATAAATAGGCGTTAGCGCGTTTAAAGGCCCTATAGAGGACGTTATCTTATTTAAGGGCGTCATAGAGGTTAAAATCCTTAGAGTTAACGTCGTAGAGCTAAAGGACGTAGCTGTAAGCTCTTAGAGCTTACACTTAAAGCTCTAGCTACCATAGGCGCTCTAGGTGCTCTATAAGTTAAGGGCGACGGCTAGGGGCGCCGCTAACCTAACTACTATACTTAGAAGGGTCTGTTTACTTTTCTTTTATAGAGTAGGGGCCATTAGGGGGGTAGGGCGTAGTAGAGTAGATGTTAATAGAAATACGCATTAAGAGGAATTTAAACTTAATTAACTATTACCTAATTAGGAAATTGCTTAAAACACTAAAAATCTACTAGAATTGCTATATTTAATGTATTTACAGCTTCAAAACCCTATCTTAACGCTGAAAATAGTATTAAAACAGATTAATTTGATCAGTTCGATCAATCAGGAAATCGCTGATATCTGATTTGATAGTAAAATTGTATAGCCAGAGGATTGACCTGATTGAACTAATCAATCAGGTAAAAATTGACGTCGACCTGAGGACTTGATTGATTGATAGCAACTCTGGACATCCGCTGGGCCACTTCGGATTTTGTGGAAGGATGACTGAGCTATATGACTATTACTTAGTGTCGTTATGATGAAGAGGCTGTTGTTTCGATTTCTGGAACTTGGTTGGTGTTGATCTCTCTACAAACCTTTGAGAGTCTGTACCTTGACCAAACATGGTTGAGTTCGGGAGGATGTGCTAGGAGCTGTGCTTTGGCTGTTCAAGCAAGGACGTTGGCAGACATTCGTATGCGCCTCGGATCGCCATAGCAATGTTCCAACCAATCACGGCGCTTATACATTATGGAACACCAGTCCCCATCTCGAAGGCAGGCGGCAAAGCTTTGGGGCAATTTCGGGGCAGCGTTCCTTTCTAGCCTCGGCTGGAGATACATGTCTTCGGCCTGAATAAGTTCCGAGGATTAGAGATTTTCTTCAGAATTCAAAATGTCCCAACCGTGGCCCGGATGTATCTTGTCGTGAGAGAGATAACACATGAAACAAAGATCAAAGTCCATGCAGGCGCTACAGTGGAAACGTGTACCGTATATGTCCTTATTGCGAGTCAGATATTGTTAGATAACTACTGTTTGCACTTACTTGTAGGCAAGCATCACAGCAAGCTCCGTCTTGATAAACACCTGCGGTGCGCACTGCAGCGTCTAGGGTGGATGTGGATGTGGCGACACTGATCGCCTTCGTTGTTGATTCCATTACAGGATCATCCATCTTTCGCAGAAACAAATCGGCATGTGGGTTGGCATGGAAGCGTGCAATTGACATCGGTGTCCATGACGCTAAGGGTTGTTCAGTATCAACCAATGTCTCATCGAATCCTTGTGCAATCAGAAATTCGACGAGTAATGAGCAGCCTTTTCGGCTAGCCCAATGTAGTGGAGTCCATGGAGACATGTTGTGATCTCGCGGATTCCATGAATCCTGTTTTAGGACCTCTCGAACTACATCAATCGAGCCACCTGTATAAGCATAAAATAGAACGGAGTTGCCGACCTGATCGACATCCTGACAACGAAGACCTTGGCGGAGAAAATACTGAACGCAATCGAGATGCCCACCACCAGCTGCAAAGTGCAGAGGAGTACGGCCCAGCTGATCAGTGGTATTTGGGTTACTTTTGCATGCGTCCAGGAGTACTTGAACAACGCTGGTATGGCCATTAAAAGCTGCTTGATGAAGAGGTGTCCATCCGTTCTTGTCCGAAACAGAAGCATCTGCCCCTCGGCTCAGTAGCAGTCGCACCACCTCGACGTGGCCGTTATTAGCAGCTGAGTTCACCGGAGTCCATCCATTCTTGCTTGGAACAGAAGCATCTGCCCCTCGGTCCAGTAGCAATCGCACCACCTCGACGTGGCCATTGTTAGCTGCCGAGTTCAATGGAGTCCATCCATTTTCAGTTGAAATAGAAGCATCTGCCCCTCGGTCCAGTAGCAATCGCACCACCTCGACGTGGCCGTTGTTAGCTGCCGAGTTCAATGGAGTCCATCCATTTTCAGTTGAAATAGAAGCATCTACCCCTCGGTCCAGGAGCAGTCGCACCACCTCGACGTGGCCGTTGTTAGCTGCCCAATAAGCCGCCGAAAAGCCATCCACGTCAACAGCATCCGGATCAGCACCACCTTTAATCAATAACCGCACAACAGCGTCTTGACCGCAGGACGCCGCCCAATACAGTGCCGTCCCTCCAACTTCGAATTTCTTTTCCATGTCAGCGCCATGATCAAGTAGCAGTGTCACTGCGTCGGTGTGACCGTTGACCGCAGCAGCCTTCAGCGCCCACTCCCATTCACTGCCGCGCTCAGTCTCGTAGGGATTGTATGCTTCCAGAAGTACCTTCAGCGCTTCTATACGACCATTGTTGGCTGCCCAGAAGAGAGGTGTTGGCCCACCATCAGTGCAGTCTCCCACTTGTTCTGCCTTCACGTCCGCTCCATGGCTGAGGAGCCATCGCATTGCATCGACTTCGCCATATACTGCTGTGTTGTGCAGTGCTGTACAACCGTATTTGTTTCGTACTTCGATACTAATGCCATGGTCCAGCAAGATCTCGGCCAAGTGGTTGTGCCCGGTGGATAGCGCGAAGTAGAGCAGGTTGAACTTGTCCTTCTCGTCGTAGGCATTGTGAGCGAGTAGCAGCTTTAGAATGCTTTCCTTGTCGCCACAGACCGCGATTAGGGCTGCAGAGTCTTTTTCTTCTTCTTCTTGTTCGTCGTCGCCGTCGCCCTCTTGAGCGTCTTGTTCATTGATCCCTTCCTTCTGTTCGTCTTCCTGGACTTCGAGAACGGTATCCTTGGTCCCTTGCGAGAAATTAGCTGATTGCTCCTCGATGATTGGATCTTCTTTTATTGACGCCTTAGGTAATCTGTAGTTCACAGGTGATATCCCGCGTGCGCCGTTTTCTAGCAGGAATTTTACAGCATTCTCTTTCCCACGCTCAACGGCATCTCTGAGAGCATCTTCCCTATTCGGAACGTCGATTCCATTGCTCAAAAGCAAGCGGGCGATGGCAACTTGACCGCGTCTCATGGCCGCCACCAATGGAGTCTCCAGCTCTGGGTTCAAGCCGTTGACATTGGCGCCTTGCTCAACTAGTAGCCGAGCAATTGTAAGATTTTTCGTTTCAACAGCGCTGTAAAGGGCGGTGAAGCCCTCACCATCTAGAGATTCTAAATTTACGCCTTTCTCGCAAAGCCAGCACACCATGTCAACGTTACCGTCTTCGACTGCCTTGTGAAGCACCGGTAGACCAGCCTTGTCTTTCACCTGGAGGTCTGCACCGCAGGCTATCAAGCGGCTGGCGATGATTGCATGCCCGCTCAAGACAGCAATGGATAGCGCTGTCATTCCCTCATCGTCGCGCGCGTTGATGTCGACTCCACGGTTCACAAACAAACGAATGACTTCCTCGCCACCTTTACAATGATAACAAGCCGAAAGATCATGATAATCATTGTAACAGTCTTCTGTCTCACTGCTGACAATCATGTGGAAGACTGTAGCTCCATCTTTAGTGGCTTCAACGTTGGCTGCTGCGGCCAGAAGTGTTTCAACAATCGCGAGGTTCCTAGCAAAGGCCGCCCTTAGGAGGGATGTGCAGCCTTCTCCGTCTTTCGCCTCGATGATAGCACCGTATTCGAGTAGCGCCTTGACAATGTCTGCATTCTCGGTCGGATGTCGCGCTGCAGCCAGGTGCAAGGCCGTCGCACCATTAGAGTCCTTGAGCTCCGTTTTCGCGCCCAGACTTAGCAAAAGGCGAACTGTTGACAAATGGCCCTTCCAGGCCGCTCTACTGAGCGCAGTACCATGTAGCGATTGTGTCAAGCCTTGATCGACTATCCACGGACCGTACGGATCTTCCGTCCCTTCGTCCTTGGTGTTGACATCCACGCCATGCTCGTGAAGCAGAGCTACGACTGCTTCGTGCCCACCAACAGCAGCTCTCCAGAATGCTGGAGCGCCCACAGAATCTTTTGACTTGGGATCTGCGCCGCGAGCAAGCAAGAGCCGTACAGACTCTAAATTGCCTCTGTACGATGCTACATTGACGGGTGCGCCGCCATACGTGGTGGTCGGGAACATGTATACCGAACCCTCAAGCATGGAAGACTGCACCATGGGATTCTGTCTCATGTTGGTATTTGTGCGGCGCATCTCTTTCCCCATTTTCATTGATTCGTTTCTCAACCAAGGATCCTCGGCGTCTTCGAAGAGCCACATCGAAGCGATACCAACGTCCTCCCCAACGTCCTCCTCGCATAATCTTCGCTCAGCCCAGCATCCATGCTTAGCGTGAGCGTGAACATCGGCTCCGTGATCCAGTAACAGCTTCACCACAGCTTCATTACCCGAGTCCGCAGCGAAGTGCAATGGGGTCGATCCGAAGTAGTCGCCAGAATTCACGTCGACAGAGCTCTCCAACAAGAGCTTTGTTAGATATTCATGACTCATGTAGGCAGCATAATGGAGTGGGGAGCATTCAAACTTGTTCTTCTCGCCCGCTGGCGCGCCATGCGCTAGCAAGAGACGTGCCATTGCCTTTTCTCCACAGTACGCCGCAATGTGTAGGGGAGTGTTGCCGTGGGAGTCTATTGCAGAGACATTGGCTCCACGGCTCAGCAACAGCTCCAAAGCTTTGAGGTCACGATTATAGGCGGCGGAGTGGATGATAGTTCCCTCATATGGATCTTTCGCCTCCAGATCGCCGCCAACATCTAGCAGTAAGAGTGCACAGCTATCATTCCCTCCAACAATGGCGTTGCAGAGTGAAGTAGCTCCGTCTTTGGTTGACGCAGTCACGTCTGCACCATGCTCCAACAGCAACTTGAGAATTCCGTCATCGCCAACAGCAGCAGCTTCGTGGAGGGCCGTGACTCCCTCTGAATCTGCCGATTGCACGTCATCTCCTCTTTCTACAAGAAGCTTCACGATGCGCGTGAGACCGAAACTCGCTGCTGATTGGAGCGGTCGCACACCCGTTGGAAACACCTCAGGCCGTTCGTTGGAGCCGTATTTCTTGACATAAGCTACCTGAACTGCAGAGGAAGCCGTCGTGTCGTTGTCAAGAAAGCCTAGGACCTGCTCTTGGAGATGCTGTTGCTCTTCAGGCTTCCCTCGAAGATGCTTGCCCCAGTTCTCTGCCGCATAGTCTAGAAGAGCGTTCGCATCAAGACGCGCTTCGAACAGCTCTTTCGAAGGACAAGGACCTTCGGCAAAAACATCGTACGATAGGTATGTGATGCAGGTCTCGGCAATGTCTGCCTGAGCACCCGGGAACAATTCTGATCGAACGCCTTCAAAGTACTTCTGCGCTGTGTAGTGGACTAATCGAAAATGATTGCTTTCAGAGTCGATCACGATAAGTCCCGCACAGATGGACAACAGGATGTCTTGATGGACGATGTCTCCATGGTCAAGCCTCTTGGTCTTGGGCATGACCGCGAGCGCGGACTGCATCTCCGTCACCGACAGTGGCCGCAGTACACGCGAAATCCAGGAAATGGCCCGCTTCGCCCGTTGACAGTCGTCGTGGTTCTGACTCTCAATTCGCTTGAGTGCATCACGGTAGGACTCGTCCAGGCCTTGTGGTAGATTCTCAAGCGCTTTGCGGATCTCGTTCTGGGTGGCTTTTGCAACGACCAAGTCCATGTGCAGCTGGGCAAGAAGAAACATCCCACGGGCATTTCCAAGGAGTGTCTCGATGATAGCAGTCTTCAGTTCCGAATCCGGTCTCACATGTCGGACCAGGCGTGTCGCTCGAGCTAGTCGCTGCTCCAAGTATTTTCGGAGGTCCTCGTCGCTTGCGCGGATCTCGATTGGTACGGCACTTTCGAAGTCATACTTTACGCTGATGTGTGGACGTGAAGTTAGCATCAAGCTGACTTGCGAATCTAGGGATCCAAGCGCTTCCAAGAGGTGATCTCGGAAGCCATAGTTCTCTTGACACTCATCGAGAGCGTCTACGACCACGAAGACTCTCCTGTACTGCGCAGTGATTTTCTGAAGAGCCTTTGACACCTCTGACAGAGTTGGCGAGGTGTTGTACTTGCGATGGTTCTTGTACAGTGGCATCAATAGCTCACAGAGCGCTGGGCGCTCTTGTACAAGCTGTTTCAGCAAGCTTCCGATTAGCGTGACGGGCGTCTGCTTGGTACGCTCTTGATGACTACAGTATGCAAAGGAAACACCAATATCCTCGAGGTCAGCGAATTTGATCCGGAGGTGGTGTACGACCATCGAGGCAAGAACGGTCTTGCCTGCACCTGGAATGCCCGAACACCACAACGTCTGCTCGTCGCCGGCTAGCCATCGCTGAAACTCCGGTAAGTCAAGTAACCACTGACCAGTACCTTCTGCTCTTAGACTGAAGACGTCGATCTGCTTCGTGAAAAAGTTGAGCGGAGATAGCCACTCCGCCAGCGCTCGGCGTTCGGTCTCGATACGTTGTTGATTGAGAAGGTAAAGAGAGTCATTCTCGGGCTGTGCTATTGGCTGTTTCTCAGATACGATTCGCATTGTTTTCGCAACCTGACTTACACTCATCATTCGACTTCGTCAGCTTCTCAATGCACACTGACAGCTTCTCGTAAGTGTCAGCCTGGTCAAGATATGACTGTGTCGCGTCCACAATAGCTCCAATCTCCTTATATTCAGCCAAGCCAATACCCTCTAGACCTCGAGTCACATTGAAACGAAATAGACGCTTGTCTGTCGCCATCTCATGATTAGCGTGGTAGAAGTCGTTCGCCGTCCGTTCCGTCTGCGTCAAGATGCTTTTCATACTGTTTACAATAGCGAGCAAGTTGCCATCGAATGACTTCGTCGGGGCCGCTCCCGTTCCCACGCTGATCATTATTGTTTTCCTGCCAGGCCAGAGCTGCGAAGCTTCGCGCTGAACAAGCTGGACGGGGTTGTTATAGACTACAGCCCCGTCAACGAAAGTTTGACCGTATTTTCCGATGGTGACCGGATCGAAGAAAGTTGTGGCAGCCGACGTGGCGCGACATGCCTCCCATATCTTACACTCATTGAACAGCACAGGCGCCATCTTCGGGTTCTGATACGATCGCAGCAAGGCAGACTCGGAGTTGTTGGCTCTCACAGCGCAGACGAAAACCTTGCATCGGGGATCGTCGTCCCTTAGCAGCGCATCTTCCTCTAAAACCGCATCATCGATCTTCGTTAGTCGAATATTTTCCTTCATGACTTCCTCGAGCTTATGAGCATCGAATCTTCCGTTGGCTTGCAGATAGTCTGCAACTTTAAGCGCTTTGCCGAATCGGCGCTTTGGCTGGAAAATGCGTTTCGAAAGCTTCAAGTACGCGTCTTCGCATTCGTCAAGCGTCATGCGGAGACGGCCAAGCATAATGGCGATGATGCCGCCGGTGGAGGTGCCACCGATCATGTCGAAAACCTGCCATGGGTGCAATTGATCGTCTAGGCCACGATTCTGATTTACGCCGTTCATGATCTGCTGCAAGATAACGAGGCTAGAGAGGCCTCTAATGCCCCCACCGTCTACAAAAATGAGTCTGAAGCTATTTCACAACATTAATAGTACTTACCGAGCGACAATAGCCGCAAATGGCGCTGAGTGTCCTCGCTCATGGCGGCAACGATTGATGGGTTTGAGCGAGCGACAGCGATCTTACGGACTTCGCAGGAAGGGGAAGAATGCGAAGTCCCCCAAATGCGAGGGACCTTGTGCACGACCCGCATATGAGTTATTTTAAGAAGCGAGTACGATACGGCGTCTTGTCAACACCAACGGGACAAAAAGGGTTCTAGCAGGGATTAGATAACGTAAAGCACCACTGAAGCGGCTACACTACCAAAGTAGCTACTTTTCCTTAGCAATACTAACTTACTTAACTGCATTATTATTATTATCTATAACGTTAGATCTAAAAGGTTATAAAAAATATTTTAGGATTTCTAATATCTTAGTAAGCTATATAAGTATAGAGAATAGTAGGGTTGCTTAAGCTTTATACCCTACAACACCTAATAAACTAGCTTAATAAATTATAATAACTTTAGAGCTAGTTTATATAACGTAAAGCACTATCAAAGCGGCCACACCATCAAAGTGGCCACACCATCGAAGCGGCCACACCATCGAAGCGGCCACTTTTACTTAGCAAGGAAAATCAAACCGTATTATCTTAATAACAAAGTTAAACCTTAATATTTTTTTCTAAAATTTTAAACCTAGATAGATATATATACAATCTAGTAGGTATTAAATTTATATAGCCTTAGCTTACGTAATACAGTAGTTATTAGTAAGAGAAGAAATCTTAGGTAAAACCTACCTTTTACTATAGATTAATAGCTAAACGTTAGTAATATACTATATAACTTTTAGGACTTAGTTATTACTATAAGATCCTTCTAATTTTCGTAAATAGGAATTAGAATTTACGGAGCGATTTATCACTTGGGGTAGAGAAGAAGAGTAGTTACGTAATAAAGCTTTTTTATTCAGATAGTTAAGCTACCTATCCTAGCTAGTATGCTAGAAACCTTCCGTGTTCTAGTCTATTATAACTCCTCAAATTAAGTAGTATAGAAAGCTATACTTTGCAGATAATATCTATTTAACGCTAGTAGTCATGCCTTATACCGCCTAATACCCTTAAGCTTAACATGTAGGAGATAGGTA
Organism: Byssothecium circinans; assembly: GCA_010015675.1. NCBI lineage: Eukaryota > Fungi > Ascomycota > Dothideomycetes > Pleosporales > Massarinaceae > Byssothecium > Byssothecium circinans. Next base: position 13,394 of record ML976998.1, on the reverse strand, counting down.
GCATAGTAAGATATAGCATTAGGCGGGCAAGTCCTATAGAATCTTGCTATATAGAGCAAGAATCTTACTAACACTAATAACATGCTTAACGTCCTTAGCTTAAATAGTGACGCGCTTCCTATAGATAGCACTAAGGTTTATAGCTAGGCACTATTGTTAGTAGAGGCTAATACCATATGAATTAGACTAATACCTTGCAAGATGTCTACTAGGAAGGCCTTAGTAGCAGCCTATAAGGCGTCTAAAGCCCTAGACTAGAAACGGGACATAGGGTTACTATTTCCCTCTTAATTATTCTATAGCACCTCGCGAACTAACCTCCTAAATGGCGCTACTAGAATTAAGTCACCTAGAGTCTTCTAGTAGAAACAGATCTCTACTAGAGTAAAGGCTAATACTAGTATTAGTCTAGCTATAGTAATATAGGTTAAAAACTTACTACTAGGCTTATGATACCTAATGTAAGGGCCTCCCTTACTAGGGCCTTTATAGATAGGAGCACGCTCCTTCTACATAGCATAGCTTATTAGCTTCCATGTTAGCAGCGGTGACCCTCCCTTCTTCTTGCAACCCTTATATAGGTTTGTGCTAGTATTAGTAGGAAGCTTCTTCTAGCCTTTCTTATAAGGACCTAAAGCTAGATATAGTTAATATATAGCTAATACTAAGACTAATACCTAGCCTACCTTAGGTGCTATGACCCTTACTAGCTCTACTACGAGGAGCCTTTGTAGGCAGCTTGCCTCAATTCTTCTTAGCGGCCATGATGGTATATTGTAAGGTGTATAAAAGAAAATAAGGTAGACGTAAACTAACTACTTTTTAGTTAGAAAATAGATGGAAAACTAATAACATTAATAGTAAAAGTAAAAGTAAGAAATAAGAATAGTAAAAGTAAGAAATAGGAATAGTAATAGTACGTAAGGAAGTTAAAATTAGTAGGTAATAGAAGGGGAAATTATAGGGGAGTATATACATAGAAAGGCTAATACTAAGCCTAATACTTTAGTTATAGCTATACTATAGCTGTAAAGCTTTACGACCATAAAGATAGTAAAATTGTAAAGATTAAGAGTTATTAAAGTGTAGGGTAGTAGGTAAGTGCAAGAAGTAAGAAAGTAATATAAAGGTAGCTAGTAAAGGTAAGTAGTAAAGGTAAGTAGTAAAGGTAAGTAGTAAAGGTAAGTAGTAAAAGTAAGGGTATAAAAAGAAGTAAAATAAAAGAGAAAATATTACGTTAGTAAGAAAACTATGTATAAAGATAGGAAATGGCTTCTAAAGAGAGACTAATACCTAACCTAATACTATGATTCTAGTATGTACTTATGCAGCTAACTAAGCTACACACGCTCATGCTAGAATTATGTTATAAAGTGTTAGGCGCATTTAACGTACATGATAGGCTAGTAATAATTTCCTATAATTACTACTTAGCCCCACTTTTAATTTCGTGTAACTATAAATAAACTTATTACTAAAAATTTGCTACTTAATACTACTTCTTATACACTCTTTATATAATGTCTATGTACTACACGCAACTTTGCCCTACTATTAAATAACGCCTAATACGTACCTAATATATCCTGCTAAGCCCTCTCGCTGCAATGGTAGACTAGAAGAAGATGAAGGCTACTAATGCATACTTATTAAATGTAAGCACTATTAAAAATAATAAACTTTACGCAAGCAAGCCAGGCGAAGACTTTATGATTTAAAAGGGAAAAAACGCTAATAATAAGGTATAATAACCCCCCTATACCTGAATAATTATATACTAACTTAGTAAAGGCGTACTCTACTTTCTAGACAAAGAAGTTCATGCTACGTATTTAGCACCTGCTTAATAGCGCTACAGATGAAAATGAGCGTAAGCAACTTAAAGACATGCTTTAAATTTAGAGTCATAATACAGCGCTTAAGGCTAGGTATGAGAAGAGTATTAGTCTAGTATTAGGTATAACTAATAATATATAGAGAGAGTTAGAATCTACTCTAGATACAGCTAGCCATGGCACGCACTAGAAAGCTAGAATCTAACTATAAAACTGTAAGATTAGTCTTTAAGCCTTAAGAAAAGGTCTAGGCACTAGAAGATAAGTTTATGCTACCTTAGTATATTGTTAACGCTACCTCATCTACTATTAATAAGAGTGCAGAGAGTAGTAAGTCAAGCAAAAAGGGCAAATCTAACGCAGGCAAAGTAGATAAAAAGATGACAGACATTAAAGAGAAAAAAGAAAAATTTAATATAACAGTGCCTAACCTAAGTAATAAAGAGAGGGAAGAATAGATAGAGCTTAGCTACTAGCTATAGGTAAAGAGATACTAGAATAGAGAGCTTAACATTATAGTAGAAAAGTTAAGGATTCTCTATTATTAAGAGCTAAAGGGATTCATTCTACGCATGCCATAAGGCATATTTATTATAAGTGTAACGCAACTAACCTAATACTATAGCTAATACTAAGCAGCGCTATATCTAGTGGCTTAACCTAACACTTAATAACTAAGTCACTCTTCTAGTAGCTAGAAAGAAGCTAGTGCGTTTAGGATAGGTAAGTAAGGTATTAGACCTAGTATTAGTCTAGAACTAACCATTAATAAGCTAGTGCTACTTAAAAGGTGTTTAAAAAGACTAAATTAAAGCTACCTATATGATAGGGTTAAGTAAGTGTAGTATTAGTTAGGGTATTAGGTATAAGCTAACTATAATAGATTATCACTGCAAGGTTAGTACTATAGAAGTTAGAAGTGCCTTATAGATACCTAATTAGCGTTAATACTAAGTTAAAGATGCCTGTTCCGCTATTCCCTATGCTATTCCCTTAATAATAACGCGTGCTACTCTCTCTAATCTACTAAGCATAGCGTGATGGGGATTATGCAGACTCTACTATCTAACTCTTTCATGATAGTAAAGCATGCAAGCTTCCTAGTGCGTATAATCTACGCACTATTAAAGACTATAGCGTACATTTCCCTAAGGTATAGGGTAAGAATGTAGGATATGCTATAGATCTACTTAACTATATTATTACAGAACTTCCTATAGAGAATACTTCCTAAGGCGAACTAATAGAAGGTGTGCAAATAGAAGAAGATATAATAGAAGGTATTAAGCTAGAGGTTCCCTATCAAGGCTATAATCATGGTATAAAGATGCCTAACATTACGAAATTCATAGAGCTTAAGAGGCTAGGTGATAAAGGTAACGTTAATCTAAGTCTATATTTAGTAGATAGTATAGATACAAAGACTATATACTCTAGAGATTAGGATATAGTTATAGAGTATTAGGCTGTAGTATTAGGCGCTCTATCTATCTAGATAGATTAGTGAAACTTTTATAGGAATGCTTATATTATAGGAAACTACCCTTATAAAACCTCTTAATAATAGTAGTATTAGTCTAGGTATTAGACCTAGAAAATAGTCTACTATACTATAAGGTAATGACGCGCCCTACACCTTATATCCTACTCTTATATCTCTAATACCTTGCTTCTCTTTTACTTTAACTACTAATAGGAAAACACATCCTTAAATATTAAACTATTAACAGTCTTAACCCTTAAAAGCGCAACATATATTAAGCTAGGGTAGTAATCTCGCTTCCTACTAACTATGATTACAGCCTTATCCACACTTAAACCCTAGGATTTATGAACTGTAATAGCCTAGGCAAGTGTAATAGGGAATTAAATACGCATATATATACTCTAATTAATAGTAAATTCCTAAATAAGAGGAAATACTAGAATAACCTTTATACTATCTAGAAGGCTGTAAAGACATAGCCTATTATACTTATCTATAGCAACTAATACTACCTTTAGTGTAGCCTTATAATAATCCTAGGTATTAGGCTACTAAAGGATATTATTGATAACCTCTATAGCCCTATTAACTAAACCACGCTCTATCTAGATATTGTTAAGTAGCATAACCTAGGCACTAATAAATATAGGGAGCTAGTTATAGAGATTCCCTACATCCTTAGTAGATACCTTCTCTTAATCTTAACTATCATATATAGCCTATAAAATAAGGATAGGCTGGCTAGAGTCCCAGAGGCAGTTATAATTAATAGCAGCTACCTCTATCCTCTTTACGCATATACGTAAGGTAGAATTAAAGGAGTTCCGTTCTATCTTACTAAGCTTAACGCTGCAGCGTTTCATAAGGAGAAGTTAGTCATAGACATTAGGCTTCTCCTTATAGATACGTGTAAGAGTATTATAGAAGGAAGCCTATTTAGAACCCTACTAGCGCATAACTACATCTAGAATAATAGTTCTAGTAAATAGTTTATATAGCGCCACACTAGCTATATCTAAAGAGCTGTGGCTCTTTATAGTATCAAATATAAGCCTTCTTATGATAAGGGGTAACTAGTAAAAATCACTAGCTAGGATAATGTTTAAACCGCTAAAAGGATAGCTAGCCTATACTAGAAAGATCTTACGGCACCTTATATTTAACCACGCTAGTATTATTAGCCCTACTATAGACTTCTCATCTATAATAAGGTAACAAATATTAGTAAATAGCGCTTAGGTCTAAGCTAATGCTACTAGAGTAAGAGGTAGAAGCATACCACTAGGAGGTTAAATTAGTATGTAGAAGGTAGAGTAGATAGTCTTTCCTAAATTAAGAAAAGTAGCTACTCTAGTTAGTGCGCACTATATAATAGGTGATTTCTTTCCTAAAGCCCTTATAATACTATCTATAGTAGAGGTTATAACCTTAATAGCGTACGTCTTTCTAGTACCACCCTAGCCATCAAGGTTAAGAAGAAGCTGCTCTAACCTATTCCTATCTAGGTAGGCTTAATAATAATTAACAATGAGATTAAACAGTAGCTACTATTTAGACTAAAGGGTATTAGGCGAGGTATTAGGTCTAGTAGCGTAATTAACTAGATAAGCTATCTTTATCTCCTTCTAATATTAACGTGCATTAAGGCCGTAACTATCCTTATACTTAGGTACGTTCTAATCCTTCTCTAGATTAACTAGCTAACTGCCTAGGTTATCTTTATTAATAATAATACTATTAGCACTAGGGAGATAACTAGTAAGCTTATTCTATGATGGCTTATCTACTAAATCTACGTCTTCCTAATCTAGATCTTCTTCCTTATTTTTAGGTAATACCTCTCTAAAGCTATTAGGTAAAGGGTGATTACATACTAATAGGCAGTTCTAATAGGCTTGCAAGAATAACTAGTACTCCTAGCTAGCAAAGGTCTTTACATCTAATACCTATTAAAATAGATGATATAGCATAAGCTTAACGTGAGAGAAGTCTTCCCTATCTAACTTAGAAGAGTATAGAGGGTAAAACTTTAAAATCCTAGGCCTAGCCTAGGGCCTAACTTAATTCTTTGCATGGTCGTAATAAAGAAGGTAGTCTAAATAGGATATAGCTTTAAGTAATAGAGGCCTCTCCTTGTATTTTACTAGCATAGAACGGCCCTTAGTAAACTAAGGTATATCTTCCTTAAACACTTTATCATTAACTTAATGATTAGCTTGAAAGACGTACGTCTTAGGCTGATCCTCCTTATAATGAAGGTTAACGTTAAGAATAGTATGACTACAATCTATAAGGGGTAGATTAAAGAGGATGTAGCAAACTTTCTAAGCGCTATAGTCCCTCTAGCCCACTAATTTGTTTATTAACTTTGCTATAAACTTGAACATAGCATTCTTAGACTAGATATAAGGCAGTATCTTAGTAACTATATCCTTAAATAACGTCATCTACTACTCTACCTTACTAACATATAGACTAATATATTAAACAACACCTATAGTACTAGTGTAGGGCTATATGTTAGTATTAGCCTACTAGCCTAATACTAGAGTTTAATAGTACGCGTTTAGAAATAGATGATTCTATTAAGTGTAGAGACAGTAAAAAGACTTCCTAACTAATTTAGTAAAGTAGGGATTAGCTATACGTAGCTAGGGAGCCTTAAAGTAATAGACTACCTTACTCGTCTTATTATTTTTCCTTTAGTAGTAACTAAGATGACATACATGCATGTAGCACTTAGTCAAGATAGTAGCAAGTTCATGAAAGTTAAAAACCATCTAATCAAATGCAAGAGATAAGGGGGAGCCATATGAATGCTCTAAAGTAGCCTTATGTAGGTTAGGATGAACAGCGCTAATGTAATAGCCCTAATACTTTGCTAATCATCGCTTCTTAAGCTTAGTAGTATTCTAAGCTAAATACTAATCAGGATAAGGTACATCCTTATAGTAGTATAGGCTATAGTTATAAGTACTACTACAGCCCTACTACTCATAACAATGCTAGAAGTTAATAAGGTTGAACTTAGGCGTTATAACATGCTTCTTAAATAGTTCAAATCAATGGTAGAACTAGTAAGCAATAATATGTAGGTTATCACGTATGAAATCCTATACTAGCCTTACTTAACGTGTATTAGTTGTAGTCTACTACTTAGTAAAGGCCTCCTTTCCTATAAATCTTATAAGATTAGCCTAATAGTAATCCGTAGCAGAGTATATAACAAATAGATAAGGATATCACAGCTAACAAACCTATTAATAAAAGTTAGATATTAATAATAAAGGTATTAGCTAGGTATTAGGTAGACTACACGTACTATAGCCTTTAGGTTTATACCCTCTACTTTCTAATACGCATAAGAACCTTAAATAGAGGTAGAGAACTATACTATAGCGTTAATTAAACTCTGCCCACTATTAGCGCTGTTAAACTAAGCTTGAATATCCTTAGCTATTATAGAAGCGCCGTCTAGTGTCTTCCTTATAAAGAAACCTACCTTTATAGTAGTTTACCTATGGAGAAGTGTATTAAAGGTAGCAAAATAGAAACGTAAGTAATAAGTAAAACGTCCATCCTTATAGCTTATTATGTGCTAAACATAGTCTACATATGCAACCTCCTGCATCCTTAGTTACATATAGTTACTAATTCCATTTAGATACAAGGTAGGAAATGCAAGACTAAAGATCTTTTCCTAATTGCTATATTTAGAAATAGGTGTCCTTCGCACTGAGCCCATAGTAAGGTAGGAAGGTCTTAATTAGATTTAATGACGCAAAGTCTTAAATTCGCTAACATTAGGAATAATATTAGGAACTATGGTCATGTTAGCTCCATTATTATTATTATCATCCTTATCAAAAATTAAGCTACTATCGTAGTAGAAATCCGCGCTAGTATTAGGCCTAGTATTAGGTAGTAACCTATCTAGTATATAGGTAGTTATAGTAGGTATAGATAGTAGGGGTAAATAGTCTAGTATATAGGATAATAATACTAGCTCTTACGTATTAGGATAATCCTCTAGCCTAATATCTATATCCCCATGCTAAAGCATAGTAAATTAATCATCTATATACCTATTAATAAAGAGTTCTTAAATAGCCTTATCATTAATAATAATATTACTATATCTAGAGTAATGTACCTTTAACTATTACAGCTAACGTAATACTATAGTACACCTTACTTTCTAACTCTTCTTGAATTGGCATTTAACTGAAGCGTGGTCGTCCTTATCTAAATATAGTAGTTTAAAGATAATAATATTAAGCTTAGATAGAAGGATAGGAAGCCTTAAAAATACCCTAGCTATATTAACGGTGAAATAATATATATGCCCTCTATACTTATACTGCTGCCTATGATGCTAACATATCTGCATAAAATAGTAAACCTAGGTAATAAGCATCTCCTTAACATTAGTAAGAGAAGGGAGGTTAGGTATTACACCTAGATCTATATATATATATAAAAGATATCTATAGGCTAGAAGTAATAATATCTAGTTAAATAAAA
>ML976997.1:724692-735033 GCA_010015675.1 Byssothecium circinans | reverse complement strand
AGCCTCATCCGGCCTAGCCTCGGTCCTTTCCGATATAGTCCTGTCTCCTGAGCATCTTCGCTCGACACACAATTCATCCTTTCCTCTCCATGCTCTCGGTGCTCAGCTGTCCAACAAATATCAAGTCTTTTAAGAAGAAGGAAAAGTTATAATAAGCTAGTATAGCTTATATAACGTTAATTTAGCTATAGCTTATAACTATAATCAAATAGTTATTAACCTATAAAGTATTCGTACCTAAAATCTATCCTATACTATACATTAATACCTAAACCTTAGTATTATACTATATAACTCTTAGTACTTACTTATTAGTATATTAGTTAATAGCTATTAAATTATTATAGCGTGCAGCCTAGCTTTAATGCTATTATAGAAGATAGAAGGTAGGGCGTAAGAAAAATTAGTAAACCCTTTAAATAAAGTTATATATACTAGATATCCTTACTTTCTTCTTAAGAGGAAGATACTATATACTAAATAAAGCTATATATAAGTTTAAAGTAAGTAAATACCTCTAATACTAAAAGATCTAGCTTAAGAAGTATAGATTTTTAGAAAAATTAGATACTACCCTATATTATAGCTTATATAAGCTATTATCTAGTAGCTAACTATTTATATTACTTTTATATATATATATAAAGTTTATTAAAAGAAAAGAAGTAAGAATATCTAGCTAGATAAAATATTTAATTATATTTTTCTAATTTAAGGAATCTTTCCCTTTCTTATGCTAATTCTCTAATGGGTCTAGGCTACACGCTATAATTTTAGTACTAATAGGTGTATTATATATATATAAACTGGCTCTAAAGTTATTATAACTTATTTAGCTAGTTTAGTAGGTATTTATACGCTATATACTAAAAGTAGCCTAGTATTCTGTATACTTATATAGCTTACTAAGCTATTAGAAATCCTTCAATATTTTTTAATAATCCTTTTATTCTATATTATATATATCTATATTGAAAATTTAAGCTTAGTAGCTCTTAGATTTAAATAGTTATTAAAGGTTGAATCTTTGATTTTCTGCTAAGCAAAAAGTAGCTAGTTTAATAGTATAGCTATCTTAATAGTACTTTATATTATAGTAAATATAATATAATTTTATAGCTAGTATTAAACCTAGCTACTGTATACTAACCTAACTCTATAACTATAGGTTAAGCTATTAGTTACTCTATACTATAGTATAATAATTCTTCTTTATATAATATTATAATAGCCTTTAACTTAAGTAAAATAACTACTAGTAAGCTAGCCTACTAATCTACTATTATATATCTAGCTCTAAAGAGAGTAGTTATAGTTAGTTAGATATAAATATTTAAAAAGATAAATCTAAGCTAAGAATAAGGAATATTAAAGCTAATTAAAACCTACTAACTTATAGCTAAAAGATTAAGATTAATAAAGTAAAAGTAACTTAAAGATGAAGTCATAGATAACTATTAACGTTAGTTACTAGTACTAGTTAAGTAATATAAAGTACTATTAAGATAGCTAAACTATTAAGATAACTACTTTTCCTTAGTAATACTAATACTATACTTACCACAAAATACCTTAACTAATAAACGCGTTACTTCTTCAATAAGAAGGTAGGATTAAGCTTGCCCTTTAAGCTTACTATTCAGGCCAATTTAAAAGCCTCTAACGCGCTGCTAAGGCTTTTAACGTTCGTTATTAGAGCCTCTCTAACTACATCTACGGAATCACCTTTCAACCACGAACAGTTCCGAACCATTCAAAACTGTCCCTGACCAAAGAGGAAACGCTTATCAAATACATACTCAACCTCAGTTCGCGAGGATTTGCGCCCTAATTAAGTGAGGTATCGGACATAGCTAATAAACTACTAGCTAAGTAGGATAGAGAGAAGGTCAGCGCTAACTAGGCGTGAACTATTAAAGATAGCCTAGAACTGTGCAAGGGACCGTTAAAGGATACTATAGGAAGATCCTAAGGTAGTTAGCGCGTGGTTTAAGCTTATGCAGGAGACTAAAGCAAAGTACGGCGTATAAGATAATAATACATATAACTTTGATAAGACTAGCTTTTAGATAGGTGTTATTAGCTCTAGGAAAGTAGTTACTAGCTTAGAGAAGTGAGCAAGGCCTATAACGGTTTAGCTAGGCGATAAAGAGTAGGTAATAGAGATCTAAAGTATATGTTTAAATGGTACATTTACCCTACTATTTATTATATACAAAGGACGCGTCCACATCTCTTTGTAGTATTAGGAAGCTGATATACTACGTAATTAGAAGCTCTTAGTCTTAGAGAATAGATGGACGAATAATAAGCTTAGTCTCGCGTGGTTAAAGCACTTTAACGCGTATATAAAGGACTAAATAGTAGGCGCCTATTAGTTACTGATTTTAGATAGCCATGAAAGCTATCTAAATTAAGGTTTTAAGGATTATTATTATGATAATAAGATCCTTACACTCTATATGCTACCGCACTCGTCACACATCCTCCAGCCGTTTAATGTGGTGTTATTCTCGCCGCTTAAGCGTAAGTACTCTAGAATTATTTAGGACTTAGCACGCTAACACGTCTTTTACGTTAATAAGGAAGCGTTCCTACCAGCCTTTAATGACGCGTTTTTAAGCGTGTTTACGGTTCAGAACTATCAAAAGGCCTTTAAGGCAATAAGGCTAGTCCCTCTAAACGCGCAGGTAGTACTTGATTACCTTAATATGCGTATACGCACCCTACTAGGACCCCCACCACTAGAGATGCCATAGCTATCAAGAATACCAAGTAATACACGTGAATTTAGCTTACAGTTAAAGCTAGTACGTGATTCTATTACTTAGTTACTATAGACGGCTTAGGGTAGGCTTTCACAGCTCGTTAAAGGCGCTAAGTTGATGCTACATAGTAGCGCTCTAATAAAGGCGCGCATTAAAGAGCTTGAACAGCAACTTACAGTAGTAACTAAGCAAAAAACACGCAAGCGCAAGTATCTTTAGAAAAGTAGCACTATAGAGTATAGTCCTACAGCAGACTAGAATAGTTCTAAACCATTAGGAACTATTCAGAACTATAAGAAGGCGAGGGTAGAGGGTAAGCGTGAGGTGTGATAACTAGGTATTCAACACTATAGTAACTATAGTAAGGCTAGGCATAACGCGAGAACGTGTTAAGCTAATAAAGAGGGTTCTTCTAAGTTAGATGCTAGTACTCAGTTTATTATGTCAGGTAGTGGTGTAGGTGATAGTAGTAATAAAGTTAAGTAAGTTAGTGTTACTAAGGAAAAGTAGCTATTTTAATAGTGCTTTACGTTGTAGTACTTTAGTAACCTAGGTATAAGTAATTACTATTGCCTACTTAGCGCTACTAAGGCCTTTAGCCTACGGTGGACTAGATAAAGCTCTTTTCCCCTAAGCTGCGCGTAATAACTTACCTTGCAACTCATCTTCATCCATCATCGCATCACTGAAATTAGCATCCGCTAAGTCGTATCATCAAAACTAGAGGCTTAAATCTACTAAAGTCTCTAGCTTGCTAACTAGCCCTATTATTAACTTCTAATTACCTTAATATGTCGCAGGACGTCCCTACCCCTGCGCAGCTTCACGCAAAGAGGTTGACCGCTATACGCAATATTATATTAGGTAAGGACTAGCTCATTACTTAAACTATCCTAGGTCTGCCTATTAAGCATTATGATAGCGCGCTAACGCCTAATCTTAATATCCTTACTATAGACGAAGGAACCAAATAGATAGACTAGAGGGATAAGCTAATATAGAAGGTTTAAGTAATATAAGCCTAATTAGCACATAGTTATGCTATATCACCTAGGGCTCATCTACTTACTAAAGGATAGGAGTAGTACTAGGACTTATACTACTACTAAGCATTAAAGTCTCTCTAGGTAGAAATAGAGTTACTTATATAACTTATAGTGTATCTATATAATAATAGAGAGGAGCTCCTTAATTAGGACTAGATAGCGTTCCTAAATTAGATTAGGAAGGAGAACGTTAATCACGTCTAGAAATAGTAACTTAAGCGTGCGCTTAAGTATATCTAGCATCTAGTGCTCTGTATCGCGTCAATACGTTATTAAGGGGACCTGTTAGTGATGATCTACGTAGTAGCGCGGATTAATCTAACTACTATCATTCTTAGGAAATAGTATATCTATTAAGAGTAGAGGGCTTATTAACTACTGTCACTATTACGTCTCTTTTATATATAGAAAATACAAGAAATCTAACTATTACTAATGTTACTAAAGACGCAGCCCCCTACTACCATTAGATAAAAGCAGCGGGGTCATTGCTAGAGGATATACTAGGGTAGTAAGCTAGCCTTAGTATACTACTAGTAGTGCCGCAGCCTAGACTTACCTCCTATGCTATGTCATCTACCCTACTACTAGTGTGGTATAGGTATGCTAAAATAGAAGATTAGGCGCCGTACTATTATTACTAAGATAGATACTATATAGGGGTCATGCTTATGCTAGGTATTACCTATATCTAAGTACATAAAAGTAAAGCTCTAGCATAGTAGGACCTTTAAAAGGCAAGGATAGGTAGCTAATCTATAACCCTCTTACTTTCATCCTTCTCTATTATAATTCTCTCTTTTATGCTTATATCTCTTCTACTCCTACGTACGTATCTTAGGCTACATTCCCTCTAACAAAACTACTAACATAGAGGTATACTACACTAGATTAGATACTCCTAATCCATACTATAACTACATATAGGTATCTATTACTACTATAGGCCTTACTAGCTTTAGTATCATCGCCACTATCTATGCATAGCTATTTATAGAGTACCCTACCTAGGTCTTCTAGGCCATGTATGCTAGCCTATTTAGTATAAACCCTTTTACTAATTACACTATATCTAAGCTAACTAGCCCCCTAGGGGAATATATAGGGCTCCTAGCTTAAGTAGTATTTACCTACTACCCTAATAGTACTAGTGCCTTTGTTATCTCCTACACTACTCTAATATAGGTATACCCTTGCAACTAAGGGCTCGTCAGCGTAATTAGAAGATAGCTAATATAGTTAGTCTAGCTCTATCCTAGGTAGTAGTTGCATGTCACATAATCTTTAGTAGAATTACCTAGTAGATTACTCTATTAGAACGTTATATAGGTAGACTACTCTAGTCCTTAGTATACTATTTATCTACTTTCTCTCTATTAATAAACATAAGTTATATTTCTATTTAGCTATTAGGCACCATTATTATTAGAAGCGCGTATCTAAGTCTAGGCATGTCCATAGCGCGTTAGCAGGATAGGGTTAACGTAGGGTCTACCCTCTTACTATTTAGTTTTACTATATAGTTAGTGTATCTTAGGTGCTTTACTATTATAGGGACTTAATTTCTAATGGTAAGTTACCGCTAGACCTACAGCCTTCTAATAGTTCAGCAACATGCTACCTATCTAGGCACGGATTAGACGCATCTTAGCTAGGCTATTAACTCTACCTCTATGATCCTCATGGTAAGCATAGCTTAGGGTGCTTCCTATAGAGAGGATGACTTACTATACTAGAAGGCGTATACCATATTTCATCTTATAGAAGTGCATGATATGGGAACGCCGCAACCAGGATACCTAGTACGCTATGAATAGCCGTATTAGGCGTTTGATACTATTCTAACCTTAGGTACGTGCACTAAGGCTGCCTATACTAGTTGCACGGCTAACCGCAATCTAGGTGTGTGTATCCTCCTTGCTCTCCTCTTCCCTAGGTAGCATCTCTCTTCTAAATTCCTACATTTCTACTTTAATAGGTAGACGCGTACTTATACGCTAGTACTTCTAGACTAAGGATGTAATAAGTTAGATAACTTTGCTACTATCATCTATAATCCTATATAGCTACCTAGTTCCTGTTATACTAGTTAATTAAGCATCACAATAATTAGCCTAAGTCTAATAGAATAGAGACAGTACACATCTACTTAGCTATAGGAAAGGGCATAGCAGCAGCTAAACGTTATTCTATCCTAGCTATTATACTTTATGGAGATAGGTTTAGGTTCTACGCCGCCTACGTAGGTGTAGATGATATAGTAGTATTAGGCTAGTTACCTACTTAGCTATAGGTCTAGCCTGCAAAATAGAGGGGAAACGTAAAAGTATATTAAGCATAATAAATCATTAATATATAGAGGAGATCTATTTATACCTAAAGCTTTATACCATCCAAGTTGATCGCGTATAAAAAGTTAGAGCATTTCTTATAACTAGCTCTTACTCCTCTCCTCCTAGTGTTGAACCTAGGCTGATTAGTACTACTATCATCCTATATGCTAGCACGTACCTTTAGCTTAGAAGCTTCTCCTCGCTGTGCTTCTTAAGATAAGCTACCCTTTGGCTCTTTAGGATAGACCTATAGGATCGTCTAAGGTCTAAATCAATAGCAATCATCTAACGCTTTTTGCCATTCAGATAAAAGTACTTGGTAGTGCTGACCTAAGTAGGTACTTTTATAGCGCGCCTTATTACTGTGTTACTACCTAAATAGACTATCACACCTAAGACACTAAGGTAAAGTCTATCTATATACGTGCTATCCTTAGTTTATCTAACCCCACACATATTAAATCCTAGCTAGTTATTAGGAAGAGGTACGCAAGAGTACATAGAGATATTATACTTAGAGGAAGAGGTGCTACTCCCTAAGTTATAGTACTTGGCGGAGGTTATAAGTTCCTATAGGTCCTCTATTTTATAATACTCCCTATCCCTATATCCTTCACATATCTAGCCAGTGCGGCCTATATAGCCGTTGTCTTCAAAGATATATATATCATGCTAGGGGGTGGCGCGTTTAACCTCTTATTAGGTAGAAGTAGCTATAACTAAGGCTAAGGTAGCTATAACGTAGAGAAACCGCATAGTAAAGGGGGGGTAGCCTATATAGGTGCACTTAGGTAGATGACCTTAGGTTAGAATTTAGGTGTATATATGCCTAGATAGCTAAATAGGGAGGTAAGTAATAGGTAGGTACATTTACATTTCCTTAAAACTAGCGCACATTATATACCTAGGTAGCATCCCTAGTTAGCTTAGCAGCCTAGGGTACTAGATATAAGGCAGACCTGCCCTAGGCAATGCAGGTGGCGTAGAAGATAACCCTTTCATGCCCGTATATAGGTTAGCGCCTATAACGCTAGGTAGAAGCATGTAACACGTGTTAAGAGAAGAGAAGGGGTAGTATAGTAGTTTTATTAGACTATAGTACTGCTCTAGTTAATATGTTGCTATGCTACTTAAGGGGAGAGAAAAGAAAAAAAGGAAATACGTAGAAGAAGAGGTTAAGGTCTAGGCAGTAGCGTCTGCTAATAAGGGTAGGAGCTATATAAGTAGTTTCTACTCCCTAGGTATCTAAGCTAATACACGCTTAGAGTCCCTTACTTCGTGGGTATTAGCGATAAAATAGGCATACTATTCTTTATCTAACTAATTCTTACGTATCTTACTAAAAGTATTAGCCTTAGCTAAACCAGTTCAGATAAGATATAGTTTGCAGGTAGGGTCGTGCTAGTAGAAGATGTAGGTTAAGACGCTAGAGGGGGCTTATATAAGTTTATGCGTAGCTAGGTATGTTTTCTTCTCTTCCTCTGTCTTAAGTTAATAGTACTAATAGATATGAAATGAGTTTAGGTAAGCTAGAGCACGCTTTAGGATAGGAGGGGGCTAATTAAGTTTATGCGTAATAATGTAGGCCTGCCTCTCCTCCTTAGTATCTAGTAGGCTATATGAATTAACGTGTACTAGTTTAAGGTAAGCTAGGGTTAGTTAAGGGATTATTAGAGGTTAATCTAGCTTACATGCACGCATATAACCTTGCCTCTCTCCATCTATCTCTAGCTAACTATATTAGTAGATGTGAAGTAGCTGCATATATACTACGGTTACTTAGGACTTAGGATCCATGTTAGAAGAAGTAATAGTCTATGCACTATCAGGGTTAGGCATAGTGTAGGGAGGCGGCGTAGAAGGGGAGGCAGCGTAGAAGGGGAGGCGGCGTAGAAGGGGAGGTGGCATAGAAGGGGAAGCAGCGTAAAAGGGGAAGTAGCGTAGAAGGGGAGGTAGCGTAGAAGGGGAAGCGGCGTAGAAGGGGAAGTAGCGTAGAAGGGGAGGCAGCGTAAAAGGGGAGGCGACGTAGAAGGGGAGGTAGTATAGAAGGGGAGGCAGCGTAAAAGGGGAGGCAGCGTAGAAGGGGAGGTAGCGTAGAAGGGGAGGTAGCATAGAAGGGGAAGTGGCGTAGAAGGGGAAGCGGCGTAGAAGGGGAGGTGGCGTAAAAAGGGAGGTAGCATAGAAGGGGAGGTAGCATAGAAGGGGAGGTAGCGTAGAAAGGGAAACTTTATAGATAGTTAGAATTCTCCCTACTTTTTTACTTCGTGTGGCGTAGGGTTTTAGCATCCTTGCTACTATCTGCTGCGCCATCTTTAATCCCTCCGTGCCGCGCGCTACGTGGGAAAGATAAAGGCAAGGTATTTAACGTCTATCCTAGGTTAGTCAGTTAGAAATGCCTTCTATAAAGTGTTCTAGGCCTATTTCATGCTTATAATCTTGCTCCTCTTCCTCCCCCTAGCACCTATCTTCCTTCTAACCCTATGTTTTACCCTCCTATAATAACGTTTCTGTATCTGTGACTATAGTTATCTACGCCTACCTAGCTATAGAAGAGATATAATGTAAAAGAGTAGTTTACGTCCTACTCTACTAGTCTCTTTATATAGAGAAATAATATAAGATGACCTAGGTAACTTATATATTAGGTTGAACACGTTTACTAGCTAGCAGTGCTACACTAGTTAATATTAGGCCATATAGAATAGAAGACCTACTCAACTAAAACATTAGACTATGTTCTTATGCCGTTAAAGCTTAACTGAAACATTAGGCTATATTCTTATGCCGTTAAAGCCTAGTCCTGTGCAGGGATAGTGAATAGCCTACGCTAGGACGTAGAAGTAGCATAGTACGCTCTTGCAGGAAGCCCCTACTTAAACAACATGGCCTAACTGTTGTTACTAGTAATAGTAAAAGCTAATCTGCCTTACTACTTAGATTCTATAGATAATAATGATACTCCATGTTAGATAAAGTATAAAGTAACCTAGAGAAGGTTATGAAAATATACCTAATTACCTATCTGCTAATACAACTACCCTACAATATCCTACTACCTTTTTTATAATAGCCCTCTTCCTATTAAACCTCCTCCCTATCTACTTATCCCTCCTAGCGCTAAACCTACCTACCCTATCATAGCTAACCTAGAACGCTACTATGAGATACAGCGTATCTATCTTTGCCACTATGGTAGTAGGGATCCTATTAGTCCATGCAAGCCCCATCTCTATTAGAGCTCAGGCTAGCTCACCCTAGATATCACTATTTTTGTAATGCTTAGAGTAGAAGTATCCTTAGTATCCTAAAGAAAGTAAGCCTACCCTATAGGAGTACCATAGCTATCTAGAAAATAGAAGGGGAAAGGTAAAAGTAAAGCGTAAAGACACTACCCCCCACGCTAGAGATAGCCCTAAAGATAGGGAGCTTATCTATGAACCTAAGGCTGACAAGGTTATCGCGCTACGCGGCATCATAGACTTGGTCACGGTCCTAGGGAAGAACCTAGGGCTTAAAAAGCAGGCTAAGTGTAATAAGATTAGTGGTGGGGTATATAATAAGTTCATGTAGGCCTCTAATATTATATCTAAGGTGAGCAACGTCTATAGAGAGTTAAGGAAGCAGATTAACGCAAATAGGCTTAAGGCTAATAGGGGGGTTAGAGCGTTCATTAACTATCTTACTAATAGATATAATAAGTAGGGACACTAGCTTTAAGATAAGCGTAAGCTTACAGCGTACTACCTTCTTAACTTCGTCCCTCCTGCTAAGGCAACAGTTAATGAAATCAAGGCTATCTTAAGTAGTATCTATGACCTCTACAACGACGGCATCAAATAGATCGTGAGCAAGGATAAGGGATGCGTAGAGGATATTAACTACTTTTATCCTAGCAAAGCTAAGCACTTCACTACTGTAGCTACCATGGATAGGTTAATTAAGATATACTTTAGTAGTTATAAGGATATAGTAGCTATGCTCTAGGTTAACTTTCAAGATAATAGTTAATTTTTGAGATAATACTAACTAGGTAGCTAAGCTGCTTCCGCTAAAAGGTTGTAGTTTTAAAGGCTTGAATTTTAGTAGCAAAGTAGTTTTATTTTATTTTCCTTTATTTTCCTATTTCTCTTCCTCTCCTTCCTCTCCTTCCTCTCCTTCCTCTCCTTCCTCTCCTTCCTCTCCTTCCTCTCCTTC
>ML976997.1:684771-711521 GCA_010015675.1 Byssothecium circinans | reverse complement strand
GGCATAACGCGAGAACTTGTCAAGCTGATGAAGAGGGTTCTTCTGAGTCGGAGGCTAGTACTCAGTATATATTTTCAGATAGCGATGCGGACGATAATGATGATGCAGTTGAGTGAGTTGGTGTTGCCAAGGAATCGTGAGCGGTTCGATGGTGTGGGCGGTTCGATGGTGGAATACGTTAATCTATAACTAGTTATTAAGATTTATATTAGAAGTTTATATTAGCCTAGGAAACCCCCTTAATGCTTAACTGCAAGCTATTATCTTTCATTTATTCTTTACTACAATCAGAGCTTGACTATAGGTCTGAATGGGCTTGTCCGGCTGACAGACTAGACCTAGCTCAGGTCACCTGACCGCGCTAAAAGCTCGCTTCAACCCTCTTCGCTCCGCGAGCCCCACAACTCAACTCGGGTTTCGAACGCGATTATTGCAAACGCACCTGGACGCCATGAATGGTATCCTGTACCGCCTCCTGGAATTTTCCCGGCAGCGCACTCTCGCTGACGCCTACTACTAATGACAATCACGATTTCCTCGCAGGTCGGAAGGAAATATATCTTGTTGCTATAGTAAGCAAACAATCAAAAATCTCTAGCATTCTAGAAAGAATGGATTTTGATGAGAGAAAGAAATTGGAGGGGTTCTAAAAGAAAGTTTGAATTTCCAATTCCGCCTATGATTACAGTACATGAATGTTTCTCACGCAAATTAACATCAGTGGTCTCCGAATCAATATCTGCTCCCGGCACTCTGGGTCTTTCCGCTAGCTACTCGAAGTCAATCGTCCCAATCCAAGTCATCACTCCACTGATGGTTACTTCGACGGACTACCATTGCGAAGTCTGGAGCACAGTGATCTCCAAACGCCGTTAGGCTGAGAACTATCAACAGCAGTCGAAGCAGCAAAAGCTTGCGCCATGCTCTCCAAAGTCCTATGCATGGCTTTCGCCGCAGTGCCTAAATCCCCGAGCTCGTTGCGAACAGGATCTATTGGCTCATCAGCCATAGCCTGGCGCAAGCCATCCAAACCCTCGAGCTCGTTGTAAGAAGCATTGAGGCCGACCCGGTGGTCGTCAAGAAGGCGCACTGCATTTGCCGGTGTAGCCTTCAGCAACTCATCGATAACAGGCTTGTATTGCCCAAGGATCTCCGTACAGCGAGAAAATGTTCGGCGCAATGATGCGAGCTCGCTAACGATAACCATGTTCAGCTTATCCATATGGCGCCTGCGCGCAGATATAGCGTTCAGAGTTGAAGCTACGCCGGCAGTCTGCATCTCGAGTGCATCAACGAGGCTATTCACTGTATCATCGACCATATCGCGATCATGTTCGGCAGCCTCGTACTTATTTGCCTGCTCTTGGTGATACATGGCTTCTGTTTGATGAGCATCCTTCATGGATTGAATCTGTTTAGCCTTCTCCGCCATGGCGTGCTCATGCGTTGCCTGTACAGTTTCGATCGTATCCTGCATGCTGCGGTTCGCCGATGCCAAATTAGCAATGACGCTTTTTTGATGGTCTGATTCCTCCTGCAGAGCATCGACACGGAACTGTACAGCTTCATGTCCATGCTGCTTGTCGAGGAGAGCTTTCCACTTACGCTGGAAGCAACTAGCACGCTCCTCAGCATCCGAATGCATGTGCCGGTAAAACTCGACGCTGGTGTGAGCAACCCTGAGGTCTTGAAGGCGCTGAACGTGATCCTCAGGCATGTCCTCGACTGCCTGTTGAGCCTCCTTCAGTTTCTGCTCGGTCTCGGCGATTTTTTCCCGCAGTTCAACTTCACGCGCTTCACACTCCTTGATGTATTCCTTCGCCTCGGCCAGCTGGGCTAAATTCTGGAAGTATACCTGCGCTTCATCCGGGATTACGTCGACTGGGTTCGCGCCTTGCGCATTCGCCTCTGCAATGACCGCGGCGATGCGGTTGCGCATATCACCAAGACCGGCTACCTTGGGAGGGCCAATCATAGCGAAGTCTGCTATTGGTCGAGCTGTCCGATTTGCAATGCGCAGTAAGGTAGTATGTTGTTTTGTCGTTTTGTATGTGAATTGTTTGATGGCTTGTTGTCGAGGTAGAGGGGGGGCCTATTACGTGTATATAGGCGAAATCGACATGCACAATGTCGCTGTGTTTGTCAACACAGAGTTTTGGTTTTAGGGCGTATAGCATTGTGCCTCGCCATGTTCACAATGAAAAATGCCTCGGTGGCTCAGTTTACTCAATCGCGATAGTGGGACATGTTGTCTGAATATTTGAGTTCAGTACACCGTTGGCTACTGATGTAATGTCGTTCTGCTTCTGTCTTCTCGTGGCATTGCGATTGATCTCAGTACCCTGCTATTGAGCCCTTGTGGGTATGATGGTAAGACTTTCCACGACCTTCAACTGATAGAATAATAGGCACAGTATTAGTAACATGCGTCTCAGACGGCTCTGAAGCTTCACAGAACCATTGGAAGTGTTCCTCGATAGGTCTGAGTGGTGGAATTGCGTACGTTGTGTGCGAACTATTGTTTGAGCGAATAGGAAGCTTGAACAACTATCTGGTGGTTTTCAGTGTTATCTGCTATTTTCACGCTGGAAGCCGAGTGTTAACGTCGCGCAGTCTCTCTATGCAGCCGCATATTACTTGCGAACAGGGGTCGCGGTGTCCATCTTTCAAATCAGACAGAAGAACACCATCAGCGCATAGGTATCAAAGTTGGTACCTGGTCATTATTTACGTTCATATAAAAAAGAACTGAAGCCTGTCTTCTCTCTTCGCTAAATACTCCACTCAACAAGACCATGGCTGATCCTACATGTTGATCCCATCGTTAATCTCGACGCCACCAGGCAGCGTTTTAAGCCCTGTTTTAGTCAGTCGGTGCAACTTCCTAACGCCTCAACAGTTCTGACTCACAATTATCCCCATCAACGTCTTCAACTACTTTCTGTGCAATCTTGCAGTTCATAGCTTCCTCATTGGTCTGCCTCTTCAGCTCCTTGCACACATCATTGTCGCAGCGGGCATTCAATGCACGCTGAAGCGCATCACCCTTCCATCCAAACATGTAATCTCCATGATTACCATGGCCAGTCCTATTTACTTTATCAGCTTCTGTTATCAGGCTTAAACTGGCTCCGAGGAGACCTACGCATCGCCCATGGAGAACACTAAAGGCTGACTCCCATCTTCCGGCCACAACTTCGGATCATTAAACGGCGTAGTGTCGAAGATCACTTCGTACATGACCTGCGGCAGATGTACTGAATGGGTATCCGGACACTTCCCTCGCTGAAGCTCCGGCGTATACGGTCTTGTCACCACCGGGTCAGCGTACGGTTCGAAAGGAATTGTGGCGTAGGAAACGTGCGATTGATGGTCCGGTGAGTCGAGGTTCTTTCCGTCCCAGCAAGTGGGAAAGGTAACTTGAGTGCGGATTCCACCTTCGCATTGATGAGCGGGGAGGGAAGTGGTGTCATTGCCCGTGCAGGGTGCGCCGCCGAAGGGTCTCTGGTCCTTGAAGAGGCACCTGTGGCAAATACCGCGGGATTCGCCGGTGGTGTTGCGGAGCATGGGATTGCCTGCCAGCATGCGGAAGCCCTGTGAAGTATTAGCGGATCATGCCGTCATGGGGAATGCGTAGGTTGGTGGTGGGCTTTCTCACAGGTGCGAAGGCAGTTACGTTACTAACACCATCGTATGGCGGAATATAGTACACAGTCATACCGCCGTCTTGGTGAAGGTTGCCATTCTCGACTTGCTTAATGCGCTTATACGTTCCATTGCGGGCTCGGAAATACAGGGCCGCCGTCCAGTAGTTGCTGAAATCTGCAGGAAACCAAATCAGTATCACCAACTGATGTGCCAGTGTCTGGTACAAGAAACAGCCGAGCGCATACCTTCACTAAACGTGCAACTTGTGCAAGTACTCTTCGACACTAGGTCGTGTTCTCCTGGCCTCATCTCTGGCTGGAAGGAATTCCCTCCAACAATCTGGTGCGTATGCGGCGAACCCACCAACCCTGGATTCACAAGCGGATCAAGTCGCTCAACAGTAAGCTGGGAGCACGCGAAGCGCATCATGTGTGCGACTTGAGCCTGCGCCAGCCCTGCGGCGGTGAGGAGGGAGAGCAGTGGAGCGTGCATGATCAGTGATGCTGATGTGAAGCCTTACACGGAGAGCTGAACTAGATCGGTAGGCTCAGATGTATATGTATTTACAGCTTACTCTCCCATTGAGCGGGGATAGCTTGGGACATTGGCATAGCTCCAATCTACGTGGGGCGATCGAAAGTGCCGCCGTACCAAGGGCCTGAGATATCGCGGGCGGCCATATATGTATAGATTATTGTTACCGGGCTTGGATTCACTGAGCCTGGGGGAAGTACCTGCAATTAATATGACTGGCGTGGAAAGCACATTCACATTAGCCGGCATGGGTCGCAAACCAATTTGAACGGGCCACCTACATATTCACTTTGGAGAATAGTATCTATCGACCCTCAACAAGATAGGAGAGAAGGAAGCAAACTACGGGCATAGAATGCTCGCATGATGGGCGTGGGGCATCATGCGATCGCGCAAATATGTTAAAGGATTCCCAATGTCGGACGCGTTGCCAGGTATTCCCCCAAGGCCAGAACAAGCATAGGTATTGCTACAAGCCTTTAGTATCGTCAATGTTGCGATAGTCCTGCTCATTTCCCGGTGTTGAACCATGCAGTGAATGTATTTGCTGGTTATAGTCACGTGACTTTTTAGCTGCACATATCATAACAGTCGTTCGCTGACGGTGGAGGATGGAACCGCATAAAACAAAACTCACGAACTTTGGCTCCTCTCATTGCCATGACGCCCTAGAAAAGATAATCACTCAATCATATCTTTTGGCGAAGTGAAGGCATTCCCTTAGTTCCCAGCCGACAGGAACGAAAGTTGCGATAAAAAGAGTGGAAAAGCAAGGACGATTACAGAGAGGATTTGAAACGCGCTCTTGTAGGTATAAAAATTTGTTCTTAGGCGAATAGCTGCAAAAACATTGAGTTTAAGAGAAGGGTATCGCGACACATACAGAACGGTGAAACACACAACAGAACGGATTCGGCCCAGATTAACGGCGACAACGAAGCCAAGAACCAACTCAACCTCTTCCCACAAAGTGACTCAAGCGTCACCTAGTCCCGATAATCGAGTGTTCCATGGCAATTCGGCCGCATCGGTCCTGAAGGTGATAACCGTTCCGTACGTTTCGTTGCGATGGCGCTTGACGGTAAGATGGGAAGAGTAAGAGGACTATGTAGAAGCCGCAGACCATGAGGGCTCGGATTCTTCCGCAAGGTTTTGGTCTGGGGCGCGGTCGGTCGGTGGGTAGTCCTGAAGTTTGGTGTGTGGGCTTGGGGATTGAAAGGCTTACTTGCTGGTGTTGTGGGATGGCTGGTGGGTTAAAAGTCTGATGCCGTGGGAAATGTTGCTTTGAAACTTGCGGGTATAATGATATGGGAAGTAGGAGGTAGCTGAGGGGGGTGCGTATACCAGTGGCGCTGTGGTATCTTGGCAGCTTCGATGCGTGACCGCGTGTGCGATGTGTGGCACACATCAATCCTTCCAAGCAGATATTTATACTGCGCGATAGGTCTCGAGCCTCAAATCTCTGCCAACATGCTCAGAACCGATGGCCTTGACGACGACTACGACTGATGTGGCAACTTGTTATCGATGTTTTCGTCCGCATCACTGCTGGGCGCTGCTGCATTGAACATCTCACACACGGGTGGTGACTCAACACCCAAACCTTCCCTAGCCATGACAAGCTCACAGGTGCCCTGCGTGCAGCACATAATACACCTCAAAGTACCGTCTGGGGACTCGTCATGATGTGTGAATCCTCAACTTCAACGTGCATGACTCCCTGGTAACTCTGCCGGCAGCGTCCTCCCTCCATCTAGCTCATTCATCCTGCTGCCTCCATCTAGCTCACTCGCTGCATTCTGCTGACCCAATTCTTGCGGAATGCCTTGTTCTGTGCTGTGCGAGTATTTGACCGTTCCATCATAGCTAGACGCAGGCTTCGATGCCGAACCGCCTGCAATTGGAGATTCTACGCTAGACTGCTTGTGGCGGCGGCGATGCTGGAAGAAAAGCAGACCGATAATGAGAGCGATGAGGACGACTGCGCCTACTGAAGCACCAATCGCTACTTTGCCGCCTGTAGATAGACCGCTGAAGGTGGGCAATGTGGTGTTGGGCGAGTCGGGAGACTGCGAAGAGCCTCCAGTGGGTTGTGGAGTTGCCGTAGGCGTCTATTTATTGTTAGGGATGAGGAAGTCAGGAGACAGTCTATCACGCCGACCTACCTGGAGTGTCGAAAAGGCCGGGTCGTCAATCTTCTCGATCTTCTTGAACTTGAAGCTCTGGTTGTCCTGCTCCCCCTTGATATTATTTGTCATAGCCATCCTTCCCCGATTCCCTGCCTCGTCCTTTGCAAACAACCCCCAATCCGTCCCATTCGCGAGGTTTCCCATCCCCAAACCCCCATTGGAGAACGTGTTCATCTTCCAAAACGCCTCTCCGCCCGCAACATTGGCTTGTCGCGTGATGGCTGTGGTCCCGCCAGTGTGTGACTCGGTCGTTGTATTTGCGCGAACGGCAAGGTATCCTGTAGGGCCAGAGGCCTGAGATCGAAGAACGTAAGTGTCGTTGTCGGTATGCCATATCTGCCATCGCTGCGCCGGCGACGATGTATTGGTGCTTTGAAAGAAGACTGCCGCTGCTGTATTTTGGGGATCTCCTTTCAGGCCGGCCATGGATTCATTGTTGAGTTTGGGTACGGTGATTTGGTACCACTGGTTCTGGTCGAAGAGCGACATATTGGTGGTGGCGGCGAACGGTAATGGTAGACAAATCGACCAAACCAAAAAAATAATGCGCTAGACTAGCGAACGTGTAGGAGGAAATGAGACTACCATGGTATGGATAGGGCCTACAGAGGTTGTATAAAGCACTAGGGAAGGCCCACAAAATGCGTTGCGTTGGTCCATGCGAGATCCCCGTTTGACGGATTCAGCACTGTTGTTTTAATCTCGAAGCCTTTCCCATTCGGTTGGTCAGGGGAATGCTCAGGCGTCTAGCAACCACGGTCTCTAGCGCTGTGTGGCTGGTTCGAGCGGGGCTGAGTATTATGATACATTAGCGGGGGCGATCTGATCCATGAATAGAGATCACAGTCAGATCGGTGATTATGAAACTGCGGAAACCACTCTTTCCATGGGTGCCACGGTTGCACGCATACTGAGGAACACTAGTTCACCGGGCAAAAAGCGAACGAAGCGACATAAACACGGAAGAAAATAAGGATCGAAAAATTGTCTTGGTCGCACGAACAAGGAAATGGGTATAGAACGTTGTAAAAGCAGCGTGATTCCGATGCATCGCTTTAATGGTTGCAAAAAGAATGAGAAAGAAAAGTGTGACGGAATCTAGTATCGTCACGCAGGCATTTCTTGAGGCGATTGAGGCGCATCCGGAGGCACCGAATAACCGTACTTCTGCGCACTTATTGTCCTCGCAAACGGTTTCCACCACGTCGAACCATTCCTCCGCGGACCGGACCATTCATTGCTCTTCACTGATGGGAGTTCTGCAACAGCGGGAGTGGGCGGGGTGATGTTGAGTTCGTCGCTCGGATCCCTAATGTATTTGCTAGCTCCAGCGGTCGGATCGTCGACTCTTCGCCTCTGTCCTCGTCGCTTGCCGATGATATAGGCTGCGATAACGCCTGCGATGGCAGCAATGCCCAGCGGCACACCGAGCCCAAGACCGATGTTGGCTTGACGGGTGAGGCCTTTACTTGCTCCAGTAGGCACAGCAGAAGGCGGTGAAGATCGAGATGTCCTAGGGGGTGGCACAGTCGGGTTTGAGGGGTTGGGAGTTTGTGGTGATTTTGTAGGCGGTGAATTCGGTTTTGACGCGGACGATAGGGTTGATGGGGTTGATTTCGAAGTAGACGATGGAGCAGGTTTGCTAGTCGGATCAGCATTCATCCAGTCAAGATGGTGGTGGTTGAGTACTTACTTCGAGGTCGCGCTAGATGAAGTTGTGGCTCGCACATAGTTCTGCCGTGAAACCGCACCGCGCCGCACCACGCCGTCCCACGCCGCGCTACACAAACCACAAACACTGAGCACGAAAAGAATAATGAAGAAACGCATGTTGTTGATGAACAGGGAAATGCAACATGCGCGTTAATTTTTCGACGGAGATGAATGCGAAACTGCAGCGGGAAGGTCCCATCTCGTCTTTATGGTTATCGACGGGAGATTTCCTATATCCCGCATCCCGCCACCTAGAAGCTCGCAACCACTGACGCTCAGCATGTTAGGCCACCTGCGGATGTCTTAAAGATAGCTCGGGGCTGTGAAGGCGGCAGTGCGCGACGTTGTGAGCGAGCGGTGTCGTGATAGGCGGACATGCACGGACGAGGCTGTGAGTTAGTCATCGCGCCGGGGCTGCTTCCGCACTAATGCACCCTACATCGTTTAGGCTTAGCGGGCTTCTCCTACGATTTCTCTCTAGTACCCTCACATCATCTATGACGTCTCTCACTTCTCTTCAGGTTTCATGATATTACCAGAGTCCATTTGCAATTCTTCTTCTTTTGCAGCCATGGCTTGGGAATTCCGTAACGACCTTGGTGTTGGTATACATCACAATCACAATCCTCCAGGAGCGACCAAGAGGCACCCCAAAACATTGGATGCGGCTTCAGCCTGAGGGAGACGAGGCTCACAATGGACACTTTCCCAACATCCTTTCCTCGTGAGGGGAGCTCTTCCCACTTCCAGTCCTGGAGGATGCCATCGACAACAACAACCACCTGGCATCACCTCACCGAGTCACTACACGTCTAGCCAGCATCTTTCTCGTCTTTTTCTGGCATCTCTCCACGCCTGCGTCACCTCGCACAATGGACACACTTCCGGTAGAGCTGCATTCCGAGATTTGCGGATACCTATCGTCCGAAGACCTGCGAAAGTTACGCCTCAGCAACAGAACGTATAAATTGGTCCCAACCAAGTATCTCTTTCGGCCCTGCGCTTCCATGCGAGCCCCGAAAGCTTGAACCGCATCGAAATGGTTGCAGCCCATTCCAGCCTACGGAAATGTGTCCGCGAGCTGCAGGGATGCCAGCATGTGGGACTGTGGCATGAACTCTTACCGAGAGTTCGAACACTGCATTTCTGGGGGCCGGTACTGGGCTGCAGGCATAATCTGCTAGAACTTTCGGTCTCCTGACTTTATGATATCCCTACCGGTGTAGCATAGCTTGGTTCGGCAACACAAACGTTCGGTCTGTTGGGCTCCCCATGTTAGGGACCAAACTGTGGCAGCAAACGGTGCCGGATCTTTTTTTCATGATTTTCCTTTCAATCGTCAAATTGGAATATTCGAATTTTTCTCCATGCTCGTTCTCCTCCTTCAACGCGCCAACATCGCCAGCATCGTCAACGAAAAAGATTAGGTAAAAGAATAAGGTAGGTTCGCGTTCGCCCAAGGAAGTGTAATATGAGCAACACTATGATCCCGCTAGCCCTTCAACACAGTCTTCAGGCCCGGCAGATCGAGGTGCAAAAATAAAGTAACGTTTGACAGTGGCACTCGTGGTCCACCTGCTCAGGTGTTACCCTGTGCAAGAACAGATACTACATCCGATCAAAGCCATATTGGCAAAGAGAAGATAGGGAAGAAAAGGCGAGGATGGAGGAGGAGAGGGAGGTTTATATATGCTGGGTCGGCGAAGGTTCGGGGATTGGGGTTTAGGCAGATGAGAGCACGTGATGGGTGATGCCTGGAATGGCGCAGTATCAGTGCTGTAGATGGTAAAGTGCGCTGGTACCGACCCATTTACGATGAGACGGCCGTCGGATAGATCAAAGGTGGTGGAACGACCACGGGAGACCATCCAGCTGGAGGCCGCA
The DNA here is from genome assembly GCA_010015675.1 of Byssothecium circinans. NCBI lineage: Eukaryota > Fungi > Ascomycota > Dothideomycetes > Pleosporales > Massarinaceae > Byssothecium > Byssothecium circinans. The sequence continues at coordinate 701,553 of ML976997.1, read as the reverse complement.
GCTGCACGTGATCTCTGTTGCCTGCATTCTGCAGGCAGAGTACATACTCCAGTTAGTCATTGAAATGCAGCAATGGATGGCGACGCAGCTGAAAGAACCCCAGATCTACCGGCACATTAAATCGCGGGGTAGCGCGTGCGAATGAATACAAACGCTACCGGCCCACGGCCATGCTCATTTTCCGCGGCTAAATGGATTTTCGCAATGTCGCACCGCTTTCCATCCAAAATATTAGGTGCTTGAGACTGAAACTTTACAAGATGAGACGAACTTATTGGGCCTGTGAGACGAACCCACACTGTCTCTTTCTTGAGATGCAGCCTGAACGTAATGTCGGGCAGTGAATGCTACACTCAACGAGGCTCGTTCCTATTGGTGGACTTTCACCCTTGGACAATTCCAACGACTACGTCGACATTGATGTTGCCACAGTAGAAATAAAGACTTCATGTTTCGTGGCTTTCCCCTTGAAGTGTGAGAAAGGAGTTTCCGTTGGGTCGCCACGATGCTGTTTTCGAAATCCTTCCCCTTCTGGTTCTGCACCTCCACGACAATGGCCGCATCTCCAGTAATACACTCCAAAGCTGGCACATTCCACGGTCGCCACCTTCCAGAATTCAATCAAGATGTCTACCTCGGTATCAAGTATGCACCAAAACCAGTGCGCTTCTCTCCCGCCACACTAGCCGAAGATGCGCCTGGGACGAACTTCACGGTAGCTCAATACGGAGTCGATTGCACAGGATATGGATCCGATACCAACACGCTCGTCGCTGGTGGATGGACAAAGCTGGGAGAAGATTGTCTACATTTGAACATTGTAAAGCCTAGGACGAATGAAACCAAACTGCCAGTGTTGCTTTGGATCTATGGCGGAGGATGGCAACAAGGCGCCACCAGTGACCCGCGGTATTTCCAACACTTCATCCCATACATTAATAACCAGTGACTTACAAGACTTTCAGGTACAACATGAGCTACATCGTCCAACAATCCGCCCTCATCAACAAACCCATAATCGGTATCTCAATAAACTACCGTATGGCCGCCTTCGGCTTCCTCAACAGCCGCGAAGTCGCCGCCAACGGTACCCAGAACCTTGGCCTCCTCGACCAACGTCTGGCCATGCAATGGGTATCCCGCCACATCTCTTCCTTCGGAGGTGATCCCTCTAAAGTAACCACCTGGGGCGAAAGCGCAGGCGCGTACTCCGTCGGCGACCACATCAACGCCTACGGCGGTGACAACCAAGGACTTTTCCGCGCAGCGATCCTGGAAAGCGGTGGTGCGGTTGGTCCGCCACTCAATGGGACAGATTGGTATCAAGCGATGTATAACAATCTCACCGCTTCGGTGGGATGCGCGGATGCAGAGGATTCATTGCAGTGTCTCCGCAACGTTCCCTATGAAACAATCGCGCCTTACGGAAACCAAGGTCTGGAATGGTTCCACACCATCGACGGTTCTTTCATCACCACGTACGGGCAAACATCCCTGACCACGGGCGCTTTTGCTAAGATCCCCATAATTCTCGGTACAAACACTGACGAGGGATTTGGCGTGAATGGCGTCAACACGGACGCTGATGCCATTGAGCAGCTCACGCACTCGAAACGCTGGAATCTCAACACCACCGTAGCGGAAAGATTGCTGGAATTGTATCCGAATGATCCGGCGCTTGGTGCTCCGTATGGTTGGGGGAATAGGACGTGGCCGCAGTATGGCGCGCAGTATAAGAGATACACTAGTATAGCGACGGATTTGACGATGTTTGCGCCGCGGCGGTTGTTGGCGGAGAGTATGGCTAAGGAAGTGGAGGGTGTTTATGTGTATCGGTGGGATGCGCCGAAGTTTAATAATACACCTGCGACGATCGGAGTGAACCACTTCTCGGAGATACCGTTTGTGTTTGGGAATACGCAGCAGACGATTACGCCATTGGGGAATAGCACGGAGAATTTGGCGCTATCGAAGCTGGTGATGAGGATGTGGGTGAGCTTTGCCTGGGGGTTGGATCCGAATGGGCATGGAGGTAAGTTTTCTGGATCAGCTCAGTCGTCATGTTGAGAGAAGTTTTACTGACGGGTGAGGCAGTTTCTGGAATCGTATCGTGGCCGCAGTACGGCAAAAATGTTTCAAACTTCGTGTTTCGTGCGGATGAGAGTTACGTCGAGCCTGACGATGATCGCATTAAAGGAGTTGCGCACATTAACAGCTTGGTCAGGTAAAGCCGTCGTAATGATAGTAGATATTATAAATTGCCTCGTCCAGTATCATCTAGACTCGGCCCTATTCGCTGCTTGCTACATATTGATTTCGTAGGTGTCGCAAGCGCCAGGATAGCACAAAAAATAATCGCCCTCGCGAGGATAATTACTCTACATTGTCCAGTGGTTCCAATTAAAATTGCAAGAAGGAGAGCAGTCAGTATCCCAAGTAAGGCCTGGAGTTGTGGCCATCGCGAGTTGAAAATCACAGATAGAGGGCCACGAGGGCTAAGTTTGTAGTGGTTATAATTAGTCAAGGTCGCACACTACGTATAAATTTGCTTCTCTGACCTATCTTCCTTGTTTATCCACACCCTCGCATACCTGATTTATAGATCACTTACCGCCATTATCTTCCTGCGTTATGAATAAAATGTTTGTGAAATCGTAAGTGATCAATCGCAATCAGCCGCAAATGCTAAAAACTGCGTAGACTGTTGCTGCACTTCTATCGTGGAACAAACTTCTGAGTTTTACATGTTCTTTGTGAGCCAACAGCACATAAAAGGCTCACCGTCCAAGCCCTCACTTGGCTCCCCACCTCTTACGAGAGCCTCAGGAGTTGCGGCCATCGCGAGATGGATGGAGGGCCATGAGGGCCAAGTTTGTAGCGGTTATTACTAATATCTAGCTTCACACGGGTTGAATTCTCTGCCTACCATGGTAGGTAGGCCTGTGATTTTCACATGCTCGCTTAGTTAAGGTCGCACCGTATAAATTCGAGCCTCTCGCCCATCGTCCTTCTTCCTTCATGGCTTCCCCTTTCAATATGGATATGAATCCTTTACGAGAGCCTCAGCAAGTCGCGAAACTGATGGCTACCCTCGGGGTCTTGGAACAACTACCACAGGAACTTCGCAACCTAATCTACCACGAGCTATGGAAGATGTCGCCTCCCTTCAGCATATTCCTATGGACAGACGCAAAGTACACGAAGATGTGGCTGTCCTACCGTGGCAACCCCCAATGAGTTCCGATTGCTGGAATGCCGCGTTGGCTTTTCTCGCTCCGCAATAAGCAGTTCTATTTCGAGGCCATGGCTCAGTTCAGACTGCACCGATATAATTGGTGGGTAGAGACAGTTGGAAGTCACTTAGCGCCCAAGTTCTTCTTCGGTAACACTTTTTACACGATAAGGAATATCGCATTCGCCAACGCGTTCACCCGTATCAAGCATGTTATGCCAGGACTTCAGAATCAATGGTCCAGAACCGATATTCGCCCCGAGTTTCCTCGTATGAGCAGTCCCGCTTTCTTTCGCAAATTTGAGCGTGGGCTGGTGGACGACAACGGTATGCATCGATCGATGGGCATAATCATCGCATTACGAGAAGGGGAATTCAGCTACGGGAGAAACCTCCACGTGGATCTCTTACGTTTCGGGGACATGGGCATACACGTCGATACACTGGTCGTTGACGTGTTGGGCGTGTTGGGAACAACTTTGGAGACCATGGATCTCGATAGGTTGATGCGAACTGCTCTTACTAGGATAGGTGGTGTAATGGTTGGACAGGGAACGCTGCTTTCATTACAGAGAATGAAGGGTCCGGATCAAAGAGAGGGAAGCAGGCGGAGATACACTCTTAGGAAGGCGTGAAATTTGGTATCATACATTGTGCAATGCTGGCTGGTTGTTCAGGAGCACGTGTTGTTCGAAGTATACTGTTAGGAAAGGGTGAATTTGGTGTTGTCATTGTGCAATGTTGGTAGGGTGTTCAGGAGTACGGGTCGTGTGAAGGGTTTGCCAACACCACCGCTTAAATTTGGATAGAATATGTCAGTGATTCACATTTCGCAAACGTTGTGAACCTTGCCCACCGTCTTACCCGTGGGGGGTAAATGAAAAGTCAATAAATTACTCTAAAATGTTGATAGCAATCAAATTGTAACTTGTAAGTTTGTGCTTCACTATCAGTATGTTCATGAGAAGGCTCCATGATGCCAACAGGCTCGACAACGGTATCAGATCTATAGTCTTCAACCAGACTGCACAATGTAGTCACCATGCGAGTGAATATTCCTGCGATCAAATAACTCTCATTGTTAAGATACACGTACTTCTCATCGTTGAGACACATGTATTCTCCAACTACTGGCTATAAAGCGCATCCATAACATACAACTTTGCGACACTTCAACAACCTACACAATCCCTGGACTCCACCAGAGATTATACTCCCTCCTACGCCATCGTTCATCGCCAGCCTTTAACCAGCACCACTTGACAACACTACCACTCCATAATCCAAAATCGTATGACCCAGTCAGCTTCAAGCATGGCCGAGTTTTGCAACACTATCCCCGATATTGCGGCAGCTTTACTCGGTTGGCTGCTACTCGCTTGGATTTCATACCTGATCTACGAATCCCAAGGCGCGCCCAAATCCCCGTCACCATGGTTGGCATATCTTCGACTATTCGTACACATGTGGCCAGCACTGCTGAGCTTTGTCGCTATCCGAGCGTCCGAATACTCTATGGACCCAACACTCATCTGGTTCATTACGCTTCTCACGTTGCGATACAACAAGACAGCGTTGGGTATGATATTCTGGTTCCGCTACAGAATCACTCTACCGTCGCCAGCTTTCAAGCTCACTGGAGCCAACTGCACTGTCATCGTGGCCACCGTTGGCCCTGACGAGAATACTGCGTTTGCGGAGGCTGTGAGCAGCATCCTCATCAACCGCCCAACGCGACTCGTATTCTCCACCAATACTGAGAAAGCAAAACTCGCAGTCGAAAGGAAGCTTCCGAGTATTCTGAATGCACTGCAAGTTGGGAATTCTGCGTACCAAATCGAACACAAGTTGGGTGGCATCACGACAACGACCGATATCGTTGTGACCAACACTGGCGTGTCCAACAAACGCCAACAAACAGTGAATGGCTTCAACAATGTCGACACGGAGATCATCATCATGGCCGATGATACGGCAATCTGGACACCAACCTTCATCTCTGCCACTCTCCCAGCCTTTGAGGATGAAAAAGTCGCGTTAGTTGGGACCAAGAAATGGGTGAAGCACGTCCCGCGCGTTAGCGATCCGACCAAATCTTGGATTGCCAACATGTGGAATAACTATTGGACCGGATTCTGGAACGCGATGGGCGGATTATATCTCATTCGACACAACTTCGAGATCCGTTCGTCGAATGCAGCGGATGGTGGAGTATTCTGCGTTTCTGGTCGCACTTCACTCATTCGCGCCTCCATCGTCAGGGACGTTGAGTTCGAACGGGAATTCTTAGCTGAGTATATCACCATCCCTTTCATAAACCTTACTTACGGTCCCCTGGCCGCTGACGATGACAATTTTATCACACGCTGGGTTCTCAATCGTGGATGGGATATCAAGATTCAGTACTCAGACGAAGCGATGATCACAACCGTACTAGGTAAGTGGCCAAAGTTTACACAGCAGTGTCAGCGCTGGAGCCGCACTACTTTCCGCCAGAACACCGTGGCTCTCTTCATCGACCGGACAATCTGGTGGAAGTGGCCAGTGACAGTGTGGACGACTTACTTCCCTTGGATGTGGAACGCAGCGCTAATTTGGGACCCCTTGATGGTTTTTGTGCTGACTCGAACAAATCTATACCAGACGAGCTCACATCCTGGTACGTTGATGGGGAACTTTGTCGGCTTCATCTACGCGACAAAGTTAGTCAAAACTGCGCCTTGGTTTTGGAAACATCCGTCGGACTTCTTCCTGTACTTCTTCCCGATCCCGGCGTATCTGGTATTTGTGTACTATCACTCTGTCTTGAAAGTGTACACGTTCTGTACTCTGGGAGATACGGAGTGGTCAGGTCGCAAGTTATCAGGTCCAGAGATCCCTCCGACGCAAGTTCCAGGAACTGTGAAGCCAGAGATTGGGGGAGATGAAGTGTAAGAAATGGCATCCCCTCTGTCTCACAACCACTACGGGCTTTTGGCTTAGACCCAACCGCGAGGAACTAGAGCATGCTGCGCATATTACCCACCAGCATCAACCCACTTGCCCCGCGCTAAAGCATGTTGCGATTTGAATATGTAAGTCTCTTGTGAGCCAATCCCGCGTCAAAGGTTGGAATGCGCCTGGTAAGCCGAACACATGAGTCAACTTCCTATTTCTGGATCTCTTCTCTAAAGTGACGAGAATTCCCACTCCTGATGATCGATGAGTCGCATCAACCAAGCGCCCTCGATTTTGAGTGTGCACTGAAGTGACCTACTTAACACCACTCGAAGGATCTCCCGCAACCATACCATGGTAAATAAACATTCAAATTACTAATCTTCTATTAACTATTTACAATTATTTTTCTTCTAGATCTCCAAATAAAGCACATGTTAGTAATGCTGACCGCCAAGCCGAACTATGCAAAGAGGCTGAGTGAGACCACGCCTCCAATTGGCCACGCGCAACTTGTCTCTGAACAACGTCAGCACTTTCAGCTACCCGCGATTAGCTAATAGGACGTGCTATGACTCTTTACCCAAAGAGAAACATTGTACGAACCAGAGGTCAGGAAATATGAAACGCCAAGAAATGCGGTAGGCAGTGCGAAGGATTTAAGGCTGGAGATGCTTATTGTGGTTATTTTGGACGTTGGATGTCTTCTACGGATAGGTCTAAGCCGAGACATCTGTGAGCGTGAGCAGACAACTGTACAGAATGCTGATGGAAGAACGATACCATGGTAGTATATAAAGGCTGGTCGGAAGGCCTATCAATCCATCATCTCATACATCCAAAGCACAATCACTTCAACAACTCCACCTCCTTCGTACCAATTATCAATTTGCACTTTATCCAAACAGCCTTTCCATTCAAAGACAAATCTACTTCACCATGCTCTACACTTCTCTCCTCCTCGCCCTTTCCGCGAGCACCGCGCTCGCCGCCCCATCGGGCCAACACCAATCCGCCGCCGACCGCGACGTTACCGTCCAACTCACCAACTCGGCTCTTGAGATTGGCTCTCAGACCAACTTTGTCGACGGAAAAGCCGAGAAAAAGCCACCCGTTGGCTCGAAGGGGCCGTACACCTCGGTAACCATCCGCGTGGGCAAGGACGCTAAGAACAAAGATATCCGTTGCAAGCTCCTTGACCGCTCCAACAAGGCTATTCAGGGCAAGCGCGGAGAGAACACAGATATCACCTTCGCGGATGGCGGCAAGGGCGAATGGAAGCTTTCCAAACAAGTCGAGGTCGCCTTCATCATCTGCGATCCCGCATTCGTGAAGGGATCTGCACCACGGTCCGCGCAACCCGCCGGCAAAGACGACAACGTTGAGGATATTCGCGTCCAATTGAGCAACCAGTCCATCGAACTCGGTATCGGCTTCACGCTCAAGAACACGGGCAAGCGTGATGAGCTGAAGGTTGGTACTTCGTCAGTCTTCGACGAGATTACAGTCACTTCCCCGAAGAAGGTCAAGGATACGCTTCGCTGCCAGATTCTCGACAAAGCTGGCAAACCCATCACGGCCAAACGTGGCGAAAATGTCGACACTACGTTTTCGGATGCTGGAAAGGGGGCTTGGACCTTCAAGGTGCCGGCGAAGTCAGCTGTTAGCAAGATCATCTGCGACCCAGCATTCAAGAAGGCGACTTAAGTGCTCAACTATTATTGTGGCCGTGGTGGACATGGGACGATGTGCTTCTGTTTCTAGTTTTTGGTTTCCGCATTTTTTTGGCGCAGTCTGTTTTAGACGGGTTTGTTTTGGTCATTCTTTCACAGTACTTTATTCGATAGGCCTTCTATTCTTTACACTCGTTTAACAATCAACTTAGCTTATGCCTTTCTTTGAGATGCGCTTTCTTCCCCATCGTGATTGAACCAAAGTGGAGCAGTGATCAATTATAGCATGGCCAGCACTATGATAATCGGCTCTTTTCAGGGTAACTAACATGTAAATGCGTATGCGGCCGGCCACGGTCTTTTGGTGGTCTGCATTGTTGGGTGGAGGAGACTGAGGTCGTGCCTCAGTGGCTTTGAGGCTTGCAGGACGAGAGGTTGATCTGGGCCTAGGACTGGTTTCGGACAGCTAGCTGGGCAGACGTCAGATAGCGAATAAATATGACCGTTGACTGGGCCTACATGGAAGCTATAAAGTACGTCCCCACTCGATGTAGTACACCCTACCTCATATTTGCTCCATTTTACTCCATCGATATCTCATTCATTCTCAACTTCATGCGCATGGTGTAATCTCCACAGCTGAACTATCTGGAGCCGTTTCGTTGTGTTCAGTCACGAGCAGCCAGAACGCGACATTTTTGGAGGAGAGACTATCGCTTATCCAGCAATGCATATATTTATAGTAATATGCATATCACCTGCCCAGGGATATGCAGGCAGAGCTTCGAACCTGGTTTCGGATGATATGTGTGCGGCACGGCAGAGCACAGTGCCCAACACCAAAGTACGCTTGGAAGCTTCCCAGACTCATATGGTAGGCAACACCCATCGTATCGCTCTCACCATTCTCACAGATCAGAATAAATGCCGCTCGCCGAATCCAAATTCCGAAAGTTAAAACTAGTGCCCCTCTCCCACAAAATTAACCTGCAACCACGCCCATTCTTTTAGCGCCAACCATATCGGTAGAGAAAACATTCCCCGATCCCTCACTATGGCGGCACGCCCTTTAGAGCCAGTCCCCACAGTCCCCACGGAAAGATGTGGCTTGGTATACATATAACATAAGAAAAGACCTCGACGAGACTGAAGTTTCTTCTCGAACGCCTCCGGGCTTGAAGGAACTGACTTGGAGAAAGCATTGTGCCTATTGAGAGATGTGTCGTGGACATGGACGAAGTGGTAACACGACGTCGCAGTGAAGAGGGCGAGGGAAGGTGCTACAGTGCTTGATGTCGGCTATGGAGAAATTTGGCCTCATACTCCCTGCACGTTTATCCCATGCCGGTGCGCGATCTACAACCTGCCGGCCTCCTTCCTGTTGGAAACTATGGAATACGCGCGAGAGCCTCGGGGGGAAATGGACGTCATCATTGTACCCATGTTCGTCGATCTCTTCCTGTTTTACGAACAATTGGCCGTCGCGAAGACCCTTCCCAAGACGAGCAAGGTCGGAGCCTAGGTCATCGGATACTCAAGGGGAACGACGAGGTCTCTCGAAATTTGTAATCCAAAACACGAAAACAAATTCCCCCGCCATGTGACCCACAACACAAAAGGGGAGACGTCGAAACCCCGCCCAAACAAACTAACAAGAAAACGGAGTCGCCAGGCTACCATCGTCCTCCCTACCTCACCTCCTTTGCAACATTTTAATCCAAACGCCTTCCCATATCGATCCCACGTCAATACTATCAGACTTCCCCACCGCAAGGTTTCAAACTTCCTCCATAAAAAAAGGTAGCATCTTGACTTCCAAGACTGACTGCAGAAAGGTACATGTGCATCTTAAAAGACCACCTCATGCGTTTACTAGTCGCACGAGAGAAAGTATTGCCGGCGACATAGAATACAGGTATATGCGTACCAACATTGTAATGTCTACAAACGCATCACCGCGGGGGGGAGGCTTGCAAATTTGCAGATTTGCTGGACAATGCCGAGATAATTGACCAAAGCGAAGAGAAGAGTCACCAACCGCCAAGAGGGTAGAACACTGATATACAAGACGAGACTCGAAATTCGGTAAATATAGATAGAAGAAGACGGCAAATTCTTCTTTTGTTCTAACAGCCGTCGCAGCCTGATCCATTGAAGTAAAGTCAAGATCCATCTCTTTCTTATTACCCGACCCACACACAATACGCACCTCTAAGCATCATAACCATCCTCACCGATTCTCCCCACCATCCAGCTCCTGCGCAGGCAAAGCATCTCCCGGTATATCTTCCTTCGCCAGAGTCGCCAATTCCGCCCTCCTACGGCTATCCCCAATCTCCACGGGTTCAACCTTGGGCTGTAATACGTTTGACTCATTGTCTGCTTCCATGATTTGGCCGTCAGTATGTAGCTCATCGCCCTTGTTCTGAGTGGGAGGATCGCGGTTTCGGCGACGGTAGAGTAGGAAACTCATGAGACCAAGGGCGATGACCGCGACGGGGACGCTGACCCCTACCGCGATGGCGACAACGGGCGTCTTCTTCTCCGGGGTAGAGGGTCTGGTTGGTGGTGGTGTGGATGATGGGGTGGGCGTGGAGAGAGTGGTGGATGCGCCCGCTGCTGGAGATGCGGAGGGGGAGGATGGATGTGATGGAGACGGTGAGGTTGATGGCGTTGGTGAGGATGAGGTTACTAGTCCTGTTGCCGAACTTCCTACGCACAGTCAATTCTGATTTTGTTCTCGATGCTTCCCTTCGGCTCATACCCACGATGGTGAGAGCTCCCAGCTGACAATATTTGCTGAAGATGTCGGCCGCACTCGTAACCTGGTCTGCTTCAGCCTCTGAGGTGCAGTTCTTGTTTATCATGGACGTGATCCTCGACACCACTTTTGCAGAGCTACTGAAGCAGAAGCAAGCGTACGACGTCGTCTGGGAACCGTCGCCGCAGTCGAATGCCATGTTGCGCACGATTGTCCGCAGAGGAGCTTCGGCACATGGTGAAAGTGCATCGTACTGCGGCTGAACCTGGTTGATGAAGATCGACGTCGGGCCTGCTGCTGCTGCGAAGGTGGTGAAGAGAAGAGCGATGAGGCATTGAGGGAGATTATTCGCGCGTGAAAAATGCATTGTGTGCGTCGGGAGGATTGAACGGAACAAAAAGTTGGAGTCCGGAGGATTAAAGGAAGTGTGAATGGAAAATCGGGAAGACGACGGTAGAGGTTCGAGAGAAGAGCGCAAGTTGCATTCCTACCCCAAGGCTGAGGCTAGCATTAATACTTCTAGCCTTTGGTTGAACGAGACCGTAGGCATGCTCCCAAATCAACTGCGCGTGGCCCCGCAAACGTTCAGCCGTTTACTCGAAGCAGAATGACAGCAGGGCCCCATAACAGTCCAGCCAATCTCTGCCGTTGACAACACCTCACGGGCAGTGATTTCTCATCGGTGGCTGCGTGAAGACAGAGGAGATTTCGTATTCCAGAGGCGAGGACGACAGGGTGCGCGAGGCTGAAGCGCGCTTCGGGCAGTGACCCGCAATGTGGTTCCGGATTGGGAGGGCTGAACAACGACTTCATTGGACAGGTATACTGCAAGATACTTAGGCATCGTATGAAGTTTAATTGTGGATAGAGCTAGGAGATTATTCATCGTGATATGCGGGGGCGAATGCAGGTGGGAGGGACTCGGAGGGTCGGCAGCGCTCGAGGCGTCTCGCTCAAACAGTCAAATTGAAGATACCATGGTATACTCTTAGTGGTTTGGATGGCCATTGAAAGATAGTAAGACTCAAGGGGCGTGTGATGGGCGACACGGAAGCGTATCGTATAGAGATGGTTTTAAAGAGGTGTGGGTTTCCAGAAGCATGCGCGAGCGGGAGACTGAAGCCTTCATCCCAGTGCGTTGGTGACTTATAGTTCAGTCAGTGTTAGTCAAGAGTGATGCAGATGAGATATAATAAGAGTCCGGGTGCGGAAGGACGGGGGAGGATGACTGTTGACAGTTGACTGATGACGGCGACGCCATGTTTCTCCGATCCGCTAGCGTCTTGGCATGAAGCTATCGTGAACGATGATCCCGTCTCCACCATGGAAAGCTTCACACCTCCATTGGAGGACCAATTGCCATCATGAGGCCTTCCTACACCTGCGGCCGCTGTCTTTCCGCCATAAAATCATCGCGCCCGCAATTGCGGCCTTCATCTTCCCTCCGCGTCACCCCGCAAAACTTCACGCCGCGCCGTCACTCCACCAAAACTCCCGCTCCCTCACATCCCAAGCTCGCCCTCCCCCGCCGCAGCCTCTCCACGACACCCGCCCGCCAATTCGAGCAGGGCTTCGAGCCATACGAATATGTCGACCCTGAAGGCGTCACGCGCAAACTCGTCCTCACCGAAGACAACCTCTTCCACCCCTTCACCCACTCGCCCATCCCCGAGATCCGCAAGCGCGCCGCCTTTATGAGACAGCACGCCTACTGCCCGCATCCCGACCACAAGGCGACGCGCACCGCCCATCACTCGGCAGACCTGGAAGGCCGCAAGTCGGCCGAGTCCGGCACGCCGCCCGCCCATGTCAACTTCGAATGCCCCGACTGCGGAGTGCCCGTCTACTGCTGCGAGGAGCATTGGGCCGACGACTATGAAGCCCATCTCGAGGTGTGCGATATCATGAGGCAGGCGAATGAGGATGATCACGATTTGAGGAGTGGGAGGTTCTTCAAGGAGTTCCAGTTCGCAGACCCGCAGATTGAGGAGATTTTGCCGAATATGAGCAGTTGGGATACTTTCATGTACACCAGGGACTTTGATGCGCTGAACCAGGATCGAGAAATGCGACAGGCGACGAAGCTGTTGACGTATCCCATGACCATCGGCAGCGTCATCAACGAGCTGAGCCCGTACAACATTCGCAAGGGCGGCCGCATGACGCCCGAGGGCCTGAAGAGCTTTAGTGCCCTGCGACACTCCCTCCACCCTCCCCGCACAGGCGGCGGTGACTCGTGGAAGAACGCCCGTCTCGCCCCTCCCTCGGTCCGCCTGTTCATCTTAGGCGCCCGCGCCGAATCCTCCCTTCCCCGCGAGACGTGGATGCAGCTCGCCTACCTCTTCCACCGCGTGCAGTTCTCCATCCACTTCATCGGCCCCGAAGCCATGGCCAACCGCGAAAAAGAGCTCCCACTCCCCGAGCGCACTCCTCTGAATCCCTTCGGCGCTGTTATCGAAGACCGCATCTCCAACGCCATGAAGATCAGCACCTTCGTCGAGTACTACCACAACATGCACAAAACGGGCCACTTTTACCCGTACGACCCCTACTTTGACTGCTTCGTGTGCTTCCACCCCGGCTTCGGAAACCCCGCAAGCCTGCACGAGTGGGAAGAAACCCTACCCTTACTTCTCGAGACGAAGGTGCCTATCATCGCAACCGGGTACTCGCCGTGGGACATGCAGCAGGACATTGACCTTCTGAACAAGCGCTATGGAAATGAGATGGACATGCTGCTCGAGCCGGGCGAGAACATCTTCAGGAGCTTGAGGTGGGATCTGAATGATTTGGATCCGCACGATATTACGTGTAGTAACTGGGGCGTATATGCGTTTAGAGGGAAGAGGTACGAGACGACGAAGAAAGAGGAGGATGTTGAGGTGCATAGTGACCGGACTGCGTAGATATTGGTGCAAGGACATGTGGGTGTGTATATAGCTTGTATATTGTATACTACTGTACAGAACGGTCGCAAAATATATGCCTGGTAAACTTCAACTGAACATTATTATATTCCACTGATAGTATCGTGAGTGTCCGCAATTCTAGCCTCCCTGCGCTTCTTTCGATTATTATTTTCCACAAGCGCTTTCAAAGCACTCCCGATAGTCTCTAAGTCAAGGCGATGTTCGTGTCTGGTGAGAATCAGTAGATTCACAAAGTAATATACAATTCTAAATGCGAAGAGACAAAGCAAGTTCCAAAAGTAGATTTGCAGTTCATATCGCTAAAAAGTACCGTCAGCTTTCTATTCAAACACAACACAGCATACCAGTACTCCAACAAGAAGTATCCAAACACCAGCGATCTCCACGGCTTCTTGCAAACAACTTACGTGAAAAAAGAGCACCTGATGCACGCCGCCTTGATCTAGTCGGCGCGCTCGACGAGCGGAGCAGCAGCAGCGGGCGCGGGCGCGGCGGCGGCGAGGGCGGCGCGGGCCTGGTTGGTGAGGCCTAGGGAGCGCTTGGTGGGGTGGAGACCAGGGCCCGGGGAGTTGAAGGCTGTGGCTGAGGTGGCCAGCGCGGCGATGAGGATGGTAGGGAAGTACATTGTGGTGGTGGTTTGTGGTGGTGATGTAGGTTGGAAGGGAGACTAGCTCTTGGTGAAATGAAGGAATGAAGGAATGAATGAATGAATGAATAGATGGATAAACCGGTATCGATCGTTGGAAGAAAGAGTGTGGATTGATCTGATCTGGTTTCGAATATCCCAATTCCCACCCTCGACGTTCAGTGACTCGTTTATACATCTTCCCATCGAGCCGCCATACCATATCATACCGTGCGTGCATGTACCAAGGTAGTATTCCACTCGCGCGACACGGACCTGGGCGGTATCCGCACCATCTCCAACGAGTAATTCGCGGATAGTTCTACAACGCTAGGTTTCATGAACGCCCCAGACGTTTTGTTTGTACGTAAAGTCCGATCCCAAGCGAATCCGGTGTTGAAAGAGAATGTGATGTAAGAGTTATTGATTTCAGCTGCAGCCGAAGGCTGCCTATATAGATCTACGCTAGGCCCATTTTGGGTGTAAACAACCGCCAGGACGATTGCCCTTGGCGGGAAGCCGCGCTTCCCTCAACATCCGGATCGGGCATCATCTATGGGGTAATAGGCATCTTTTCGATCCCTGGGGCCGGAAGTTAATTTATTCTTCATGCCCGCAGCCCGCAGCCCGCGTGGAGGGATACTCGCTATGTGTGATGGGGGTTCTTTCGTGCGACGGACTTGCTGCGCTATTGTGGTGGCCGCGAGGCGTACTCTTGGGGTGTCTCGTGCGATAATGCAGGAGGCGGATCGGGAAGGGATTTGGGTAATTTCTGGGAGACGCTTTGGGTTGTTTGGAGTTGGGTATTGGCTGGGTGCTGTGTTGGAGTACGTCGTTTTGTGGATGGGATCTTGATCGACGACGAACGTACTCCTAGACTATGTGGGGCTTATCACGGGGCGGTGCTGAATAGCTTGGTATGTTAGCGGAACTCTACGGCGAGGCTGAGCGGAAAACATAAGGATAGTATTATGAGAATCATGTACGCCCAAATACAAAAAGAAGCACTGCAAATATCAGCCTAGCTAGTTCCATCGCTGTACGTACGCCCTACCGCATCCAACACGCCCATGATACCCAAATTCTCAAAGTCCTCCGCCAAGGCAAAGCAACTCTAATCGTACACGAACCTCCAAATGATGACCTCCATCCGTCGAAGTACTTACCGTGTTTAGTCATCTGGCGCACGGGCTCACCTGACGCACACTTTGGCCGGGAACACCAAAATTACCACATAATACTAACTCGACCAATATGGACCCAATTGAGGAGGCGATTGTGGCGTTGAAATCCCTGGAGCTTGGAGAAAAACTTAATATCTCTCAGACTGCGAGAAAATATGGTGTTGAACGATCAACTCTGTCGCGAAGGTGGCACAAAATCCAAGGCTCCCGTGCAGCCTAGTATGAGAATCAGCGACTTCTAAACAACCGTCAAGAGCAGGAGCTTGTACAGTATATTGAGAGACTGTGTGAGCGAGGCCTACCGCCTACCAAGAACATGATACGCAACTTTGCTAGTGAAATAAGCGGCCAACAAGCAGGGAGCTCATGGCCAGATCGGTTCCTCAAGCGTCACTAAGTTGACCTGGTATCTAAATGGACAACTGGCTTAGATAAGGAGAGAAAAAGAGCTGATTCTGCCTTCAAGTACGCGCTATATTTTGAGCTCTTGAAGCGCAAAATTGAGGAATATGAAATTGAGCCAGCAAACATGTACAATATGGATGAGAAGGGCTTCCTAATCAGCGTGCTGTCAAAGATGAAGCGAATCTTCTCTCGACGGAGGTATGAGGAGGGAGGAGTTAAGCAGGCTATACAGGACGGTAATCGCGAGTGGATCACGACGATTACCTATATATGCGCTAACGGATCGTCGCTCTCTCCAGGCCTTATCTATCAGGCGGTTTCGGGCAATATCTAAGACTCATGGCTACAGGATTTTGATCCTGCAGTACACAAGGCCTTCTTCGCCTCATCACCTAGTGGCTGGACAAACGATCACCTTAGGCTTTAATAGTTAAAGACTGTCTTTAATAGAGAGACTAAAACAAAGTCACCACGACGGCGATACTAACTACTTATCCTTGACGGCCATGGCTCCCACGTGAATATAAAGTTCATTAAGTACTGCGATGACAACCAGATCCTCCTAGCAGTCTATCCTCCTTATAGTACTCATACTCTGCAGCCGCTTAACGTCTGCCTGTTCAGCCCTCTCTCACGAGCGTACAGCTTAGAGATAGTACGCTTTATGGAAGAATCACAAGCCTTCTCTGCTATAACTAAGAGGGACTTCTTTCGCATGTTCTGGGCTGCGTGGGAGAAGGCTTTTACGACTAAAAATATCCTCTTAGGCTTCGAAGCCTGCGGTCTCCACCCTTTCAACTCTGAGGTTATCCTGAGCCGATTCAGTGATCCTAAGGCAGAGCGACCTTCCTCCAGCGAGAGCTCGAGGTCAGTCATTACAGCTGAGGATTGGAGAAAGATCGCTAAGCTTCTGAGGGCAGTTGTTGACAACGTTTATGACTCTAAGGCCCAGCAGCTCTCACAGACGATTCACTCGCTATCAACTCAGAATATACTCTTGAAACACGAGAACGAAGGCCTCAAACGAGCGCTAGT
>ML976997.1:655455-674906 GCA_010015675.1 Byssothecium circinans | reverse complement strand
GAGAGCGCTATTGCGCTGACTGTATTCAGCATACGCTGAATCGCGACGACGAAAAAGCGCTCAAAAAGCAACACTCGTGGGCCTCCGTAGGGCACAATTTCAAGTCACCAATACACTTCTACAACGTACCTGGCAACAAGAATGGCAAAATAAGCCTAAAGGTGTATAGAGATAGCATCCTTAAGCCTATCGTTAAGCCCTGGATTGACCGCGGAGACGACTTTGTACTCAAAGAGGATAACGATTCTGGCCATGGTATAGGCCAGAGGAATATTGTACGTACTTGGAAGGAGAAAAACGGCCTTAACTACTACTTTAACTGCCCGTCGTCACCCGATTTATCGCCTATTGAAAACTGCTGGCAGCCTCCAAAGCAATTCCTTAAAAGGTATCCTCATTGGGATGAGTTTGAGACTCAAGAGCTTGTACTAGAAGGGTGGGAAAATATCTCTCAGGCCTTTATTAACGAGAGAGTCAATTCTATGCCCCAGAGACTCCGAGACTGTATTGAAATGGAGGGTGAAATCACTGGTTACTAAGGGCTAAATTGCTACTACAACCTCATACAAACGCCCTGTATACAGAGATTAATACTACTGTACAGCCTCATATCTCACATCCTTCAAATCTCATCGAAAACCCTCAAAAAACCCTCGTTGTAGGGCGATTTGTATGGGTGGTGGGGTACGTGCGTGGTTTTGGTGTCCGAGCTTTTTCGTGAATCGCGTGCCACCTATAATCTATACATTTCGAAGCGTCTACAAAGATCCTGGCCGGAGCGGGTCGGCCGCCCTCCCTGCTAGCGTGATGAAGGCGTTCGTCCGCTTCTGATAACCCTTAAACGTGGCAAATCGTCAAGCTTGAAAAGTTACCAATATAGATGTGTCTTGAGAATATGTACCCGCTTGTCCCATAATCCGTCTATGATATGGGCATTAACGAAAATATAGAATAATTTGCTTATTAACGAACTCTATAGACTTAAGATTCGTCGAGCTTAACGTTGCACGACCATACCTTTCTAGATCTAACACCGACGCTGATTATCTTGCCCGACACAGCCGAACACTATTGCTTGCTCCCGCTACTGTACCCCATGGATAACTAATTTAGTCTCCTCGCCGCTTAAGAAGCAGCGTCATCACTTTCCTTCCATTCCCCCAGTTTCCCGCTGCCGCCCCTACTACCTCCTCAGTGATGGTGATCTGGTCTCCCTTCCGGTCGAGAAGCAGCGCCATCACATATCCGTCGAATCTTCCAGCAATGGTCCTTACCACCTCCTCAGTGATCTGGTCTCCCTTCCGGTCGAGAAGCAGCGCCATTACTTCCTTTCCATTCCCCCAGTTTTCCGCTGCCGCCTTCACCACTTCCTCAGTGATGGTGACCTGGTCTCCCTTCCGGTCGAGAAGCAGCGCCATCACTTCCTCTCCATTCCTCCAGTTTCCCGCTGCCGCCTTCACCACTTCCTCAGTAATAGTGATCTCGTCTCCCTTCCGGTCGAGAAGCAGCGCCATCACTTCCTGTCCATTCGCCTCGTTTCCCGCTGCAACTGTCATGACCCGTCCACTTATCCACATTTCTTTGGTCCCGTGGTCAAGTAAGCGCGAGATAACGTTCGCATGTCCTGAGATTGCTGCCTCTTCCAAAGGCGTCACGCCTGCAGAATCCAAGTACTCAACGTCGACGAATGGCCTCATACTCTGCCTCGTCACTAGCATCCCGTCTAGTTCATTGTTCAATATCTCTTTGTAATGGACGTAGTCCACAAGAGTAGGAATTCCCCAGCGTGCAGCGACGTGGAAAATAGAAAACTGCTTCGGAATTTCTGACCGATATAGGCATTGTAGCCAATATTCCCGGCACTTAGATTGAATGTCGAAAAACTCAGCCTGGGAAGCTTCGACCTTAAATTCAGATTCTGCCATGTGCGCATGATCAGCCCAAGTTTGGGTTGAATATGATAAGAAGTTACCATTCGACGACGTATCATCCCGTTCGTATTTGGAATAGAAGTGCCGGATGAGGTGATCAACGCAACGATAAGCGAAGGTAGCATGCGCCTTAAATACATTGACAAAGTGGTCAGCGCCGGGTCCGACCAGGAAGTCCTTTGCGGATTGATGAAGTAGGAGCACCTTCTCGTCCTGCACTATTACTATTAGGCGACAGGAGGCAACTTCTTCGCGCATGAATTGGATCCGTTCTTCCTCATCCTCGTCTTGATGTAGTTGACAAGCGACAGAGAGCTCTAGCAAACTGAGTGGTCGTAGGGATACCGCGACGAAGCTCAGGATGCGTTTAATTGTATCTTTTCCACCTGTTTCCAGTTCAAGGGCCGTGCCGAGAAGCTTCCTGTATAGCGAATGAAGTCCCTTTGGTAACTCCTGAAGCAATTTAACAGCCTTGTTCGATTGAACTGTATTCAACTCGACACATGCCAAGCCGACCCACAGGAAAGTTCCTTCTGCTTTGTCCTTTAGAGCCTTTGTGACCGAATTTTTTACTTTTTCTGTGTAACGCTTCTTTTTCTGGAGGCGCGCCACTCGCTCATCGATGAACAGCTCAATGTCCTGCTTAGCTTCTTGGAAGGAAGCCAAGTCCCTGTGTGCAAATTGTTCAAGGCATTCCCGTATCTCAGGATAAGGTCGACTGGTAATCAAGAAGCGAATGCTCGATATACGATCTGAAGAGTTGCGAGGGTTGAAGGTTTCCTCTAGCTGTGTCAACAGCATCTTTTGAGACTCTTGATCGCATTCATCCAAGGCGTCGATGATGCAATACTTCCGACCGGTAGTCTTATCTGCAGCGACACGCAAGAGTATTGTCCAGAGGGCGTCGAACGATTCGAATAGTTGCTTCCCACGCTCAGTGTACTTTGGTATTAGGTACTCAAGAAGCGACGAGTGCTGTTGAAGCAGTTGTAAAAGAAGCCCTCTTATTACTGACGTAGCTGTTTTCCGCTTGTCGAAACTTGAATCGCAGAAAAAGTATGTGAAGGTCCTCCCTTCACTAAGGAAAATCTTTGGCAGTTCCTCGGCAAGGAATATTGACATGGTGGATTTACCTGTTCCTGGATTCCCATACAGCCACAGAATGTTAGTAGCTGTGTTTCCTGTTCCCGCCACCTGCCCTGCATGTAGCCATGTGGTGAGTTCTTCGGCATGGAGGATCCATTCACATGTGCCTCTAACGCGATTGCCCTTTCTGCGCTTCAGGTCATCCTTGTCCTCGCATGGATCGGTCAGAATAAGATCACGGAGGAAATTCCTGCGTTCGTCGCTCGTCGTATAGATGTTGAAGGTGCTGTAGTTATGAAACGGCAAATTGTCAAACTTCCGGACTTCAACAACGTTCGAGTTTATGGTCACTTACGAATCCTGCACCGTGCCCTGTGCCGCGATTATTGATCTTGTGTTCGAGATGGAAAGCTTTCGGCAAATCCCAGTTGCACCTGCTTCAGATAATGCCATTATTGGGTTGCTTCCTGAGCTCGTGACTCCACTTGGTCTTTTCGGGATTCGGTCTTGATGCGTCCCAGAAGTTCTCTGCAAGATGGCATATGCTTAATCCCACTCATCTGAACGTTAATAATACGGGATGCTCTCTGCGTTAAGGGCAGTGGAACAGTATTCTCGGTTGCTTCGAGGATGGTAGGCGCAGTCCGGTGAGAGCCTTCATAGTGAGCGACCGGTCAAACATCCGCTAGCGTGATTCTGATTCTAATGCCATTGGCCAACGGTATAAGTTGCCGGGAATGCATTACGTTACCACTTACGTGTCCAAATCTGATAGGTCGAACTGTATGTAATGCAGAGCAGCGATAAGCGCTTGCAAGGAACTAGTTCGGGGTGATTGGCAAATGCTCCGCGTTGTACAACAGAACTGTATGCGTTGTCCTACCTCCCCAAATAGTTGTCCAGTCAGGTCATGACTTTATTTCTCCGACACCGCCTTGTTAGATGGCGCAGCACTTTCTTGCTCATCCGAGCTGCTGAATGCCTCTGCTTGTTGACGTCGTATCATCTTAAATCTATGCTGTTTTAAGTGCCCTCTATAAGTACTTGATACATTGCCCTGATCGGCTTGTCTTGTCAAGCTCTGTCCGAACGCCACCGAGACTCTACTTGGCTCTTTGCAATGGAGGTCGGCGGCTTTGTTGTAGGCGTTGTCGGTCTAGCCAGCCTCTTCAACAACGTACTCGACAGCTTCGAATACGTTCACATTGCGAAATCATTCGGGTCGAGCTTTCAGACACAGGTATTGAAGTTGGACAACGCCAGGCTAAGGCTGTCGCGATGGGGTGAGGCCTTAGGTTTGAGCGGAAGCTGTGTTGACAACGCGACAGCACTGCCCTCTAACATCTGGTCGGAGGAGGACAAGAGCAAGGCAGAGGAGAACCTCGGCCAGATTCTGGAGAGTTTCAATAAGGCTTGGAACATTTCGAAAGAGTACAGGGAGATAGACGCCAATGGCTGTCAGGAGCACGAAGAACGGAGAGACCCGGATCTGATGATGACGTTGTCACTCCGCGAGAAAATGCTGGATCTGTCACGTAAGCGGCAGAACGGAGCACTTCTGGTCAAGAAGATTAAGTTTGCCCTCTACGATGAGAAGCAACTGAAGGGATTGGTTGACGACATCACAAGCCTAACGAACGCCCTCGTGGAGCTTTTTCCTGCTCAGAAACCTAAACAGTCAGTGCTGGCTGCTCGTGAAGTGTCCGACTTCAGTGAACCTTTCCGGGCCTTGAGCACGGCTGCAACTGGGCAAGACGAACCCCTAGTGTCAGCGCTAGCACGGATCCTCAAGCCAGCGGTGAGTCATGTCCATGCTGCTATATACTACCGCCACTCATGTATTCATAGGATAATCTTATGACCTTCAATACCGAGAGGAGCAATGTCATGAAAATGGGGGCGGATACGGGAGGGCATTACGAAATGAGAGTTGGATCACCGTGGTAGTATATGGCTATACTGGCAAGATACTGTGATGCTTTTGAGACGAGCTCAAAGTACTTTGATGGATCATTTCGTTCTGCTAGACTTCTCTTAAAAGTAAGCACTGTCCTTTACGGCAACCTCGCTCGTTGGTTCAGACTATCAGTCTTATCTATCGAGATTAGCGAGCATACAGGAAGATAAGATGATGAGGTATACGGAAGAATCGCATCTGAAAGCGTGACAGTGCAGGAGTGGTGTAAGCTAATTCTGCTGTGCCTTGCCACATCCTTTGTTTTGTGGAGGGAGTTGGAATAAGCACAGCTCGCGGTGGGGCGCACAGCCCACAGTGTGGTCAGGTAAGGTTTTAGCAGGCGCCAACTGCAAGCGACTAGACTGGAGATACATATATCTTGAGAAGTGGACGAACACCTTGGTGACGCTAGCAGGGAGGGCGGCCGACCCGCTCCGGCCAGGATCTTTGTAGACGCTTCGAAATGTATAGATTATAGGTGGGTAGAGGTACATGTGGCACAGCTTATGTACGCCACTTTCTCAGCTACATGTGTAACCCCTGTAAACTGCTAAGATCTATCTGGTAAGCGCCTTTCTGAGCGGCCGTGTGCTCAGAATAACCGAAGTGCAGGAACCGGAAACCGATTTCGGTCGCCACTGTAAAGAGTGTCCGGGAAGCAGTTCCCAACCGAGATAGGAAATAACAAAATACCATATGCAATACACTGGCCCCGCAGCTAATTTGCTAACCCGTTCGCAACATCTTCAGACAAAGCCGAAAGTTCTTCCTCGAGGCTTTTCCCATTTGCCGGCCTCCAGAGCCTAGGTTTTCTTATACTGTTCTTGTGCATTTCGTGAACTGCGGAATAGCATCCTGTGGGCTCTTTTACACAAGAAATGAAGTATTTAGTGCACACACTGACTCCCGGCTGTGATTGGTCGCTAGTTGCCTCGTTTGTTGAAGGAAATAGATGTCCTAAGTTATGTTAGGAAGAAGGCTTCCACTGAGAGTTCATGCTTCGAGGCTTACTTACGAAGCATTGACATGGTGTATTGATTTCCAAATAGCTCGGATATAGCAAGCAATACTTTGTTCTTGCCCTCAACTGGCCCGGACCTCATAATATCGTACCGGTAGCCTCCCGTCCACTCAATAGTCCCTTCATCCGATAAGGGGTGCTCTATGAGCACGTTCTCATGCACTCGTAGACGATGCTCGGTAATTTTCTCGACTTCAGCGCCGTAGCCCACAATGGGGAATTTTTCGAGAAGTTCTTGTTTCAACTTTTCCTCCAGACTTGCCAAGGCATTGCCGTGACCTCCGGGACCCTTGACTTCGCGAAATAATTGTCCTTTATCGTTTTTTCCATTCCAAACTGCAGCACGGTAATTCTTGCCATCTTCGCGGACTGATTGGATGTAAACGGTCGTCAAATCCGTCGACAAGAAGTTCACCATCTCTAATCTCTGCGTCAGTATATTTGGCTGGACGTATATGGTTCAGGTATACATACTACCAATACTTTCGGAACTTTCTAACCTGTAATCCTCTGAAAACAACTCCCGCTCGAGGTGTGAGATTGCGACTGTGTCGCTCTCGAGTTGGCCTTGTTCACGCTCCGCGTCTGTGTATGGGTGCTTGGTCCTTTCTTCGAGCCTAGAGATCTCCTCGTTGATCCGTTTCTCTTCGATCTCATAATCCGGTTGCAGGAACTCCGCCTCAATCTTTGAACTGTCTTCCTCGGCATCGTATGTGACAACGACTTCGAAAAACGGAATACCAGGTGGCGCATTCGTCCAGCTGACGGTTCTCTTTGAGGACGACATTGTGAAAACTCAAGCCGGGTTCGATCGGGTCTTGTTATCGTGTTCTGGCAAGAAAGGGTGGAAAAAGGATTGTGAGGGTGGATGGAAGATGTGGGCGGAATTTATAGTAAAATCTATCGCCAAGATATTACCCTTCAAGTATAAGTCCTTAAGTCTTTGAGGCATGAATCTTGTATGTACGGCCGATGAAGGCGGCGTAGCCCCAAGATTGTGGCTCTATTGAGTCTTTGTTTAATAAAGAAACAATATTAAGGCTAAAAACGCTAGTATCTTACTCGGTACTACTTACCCAAATAGGTTAGTAAGTAGATAGTTGAGAAAGATAATACCGGTTGGAGAAACTTGAGCCTAGAGTTTCCGACATGATGCATCCGAAGACCAGTGCATTTGTAGAACAGAAGAGAGAGTATTTGAATAGGTGCACAAGTTGTCAACGACCTGGAGCGTGTCAGTCTTCGGGAATATGGATTTAGGGACATTATAAAGAAAAATACCATATCAGGGCAGATGTATATATGTCGTATTGACAAGCAAATTAAACAGTACAGAAAAGAGTGCTCACTATCTATGATTTGTAGCAAAAACATGCAAAAGGAAAGTAGGAAACCCCGGGTGTGTGCCTACTTTCCGTCTTTTCCGACTACTAGTTTTGCTAGAGCCGACAGTGCTCCAATCAAGTCATCACTACCGGGTCCAACTTTTATACTCTGACCAGGCTCAGGCAATTCCTTTCCCTTTTTCTGCGTCAATGGCGTCACTGACACAGTCCACTTCCCATCGCGGAGTTCGCCTTCAACCAAGTACGTTTTTGGCGCTCCTCCTTTGAGTATATGTCCAAGCTTTTTTAACCGTTTCCCGTGTTCGAGAAAGAGATGTCCTATTCATTGTCAAGAGCTGTACGAGAGCCTCTTGAACCAGGCGGTGGGTATTAACTTACGAGCAATAGCAACTGTGTAGCTGTTCCCCAAAGGGGTGGGATTGAGCATATCACTCTGTCGATCGATTTGCCCTGACGATGTACCGTCCAGATCGTACTCGCTCATTTTAATCCACGACTTGGTAACCCAATCCGATTCAGGGTGATTCAGCGATAGTGTCTCGTTCACCATGATCCTAGAATCAGGCTTTTCGATTCGAACGGCGTATCTGTCGAATTGAGTCGTGGGAAGTTTGAAGATTCGGTCGGATAATTGTTCGTTGAGCATTCTTATTGCCTCTGGGTGAGAAGAAGCCTTGACGCTACGCGGATCTCCTTGAGTGGACCCTCTCAGTCTGGCTGGGTACTCACCAACTTCAGCGAAGAATTCAATCTCATCCATGCATCGGGATTGTATCCATACGCGTGTGACGTCGGTGTTGATAAAGTAGACACTCTCTGACGACTCGTTAGGATAACTTCATTTTTTCGGCCGTTGTAGGTTGGCAAGCATACTAGCAATTTCTCTCAAATCTGCCAAGAGGAGGTTGAACGTTTTATCCTCCGGATCGTTTTCCACCGTATTGTCCATTGTATCCAATGGACGAAGATCCCCAACAATAAAGCGCTTAGTTTCGTTATCCAATCTAACGGTTTTAACGAAGAAACTCGGTTTCATGAGGTGCTCGTTGGCCAGGCTGGTAGATATCTTTGAGGATGACATTCTGGAGGCCACGTCTACAGATGTTTCTGCAAAGTTTTGGATTCTCGAAAGGGTGAAGATATAAACAAGTTTGGAACAAGTAGGGAGGTGAAAAAAGCACGGAAAGCGAGTTCAATTTATACTCGTCGAGGTATGAGCCATAGAGGTATGAGTGAGTCAATTTTAGGAGTGTGAGTATTCGGAGGAGCCTGTGCGCACGGCTGAGGGTGACTGGTTGTGTGACGAAGGGAGGAAGTTGAGCAATAGCGCCCCAGCGACCAATTCCCGTGTCGCACACTGCTCGAGTCAACAAGCATTTGAAGATCGCATGGTGCGGCACGGCTAAATCTTGCGTTGGATGAGGGGCTTGAAGGTCTGAGTCCATGAATATGAGTGTTCGAAGGACCCTGTGCGCGCGGCTGAGGGTGACTGGTTCGACGAAGGGAGAAGTTGAACAATAGCGTCTCGGCGGCCAGTTCTCATGTCGCACACTGGGTACACTCAACAAGCACCGTGTTGGAATGAATAGTACTGAACTGTTCTGCACGGTTCTGCCACATCTGATCTAGCGTTCGCTTCTCCATATGTAGTCGCTTCTTCTGAGCACCTCAGCTCGACACACAACTGATCATTTTCTCACATGCTCTTGGGTCTCAGTTGTCCAGCACATTAGAAGACCACATGGTGCGGCACAGCTGAAGTATGCGTTGGACGAGGATGCTGAAGGTATGAGTCCTTCAGATATGAGTATTCGAAAGAAGGCCGTGCGTGCGGCCAACAGTGACTGGTTCCTGACAAAGGGGAAGTCAAAAGACAGCGACCCCACCAAAAGGTTGCATGTAAGATTCTGCCCGAGCCAACACCTATTCGAAGGTCCCACGATATGGAACAACTAGATATTCTGGTGGTTGCGGAAGTTGAAAGCCGGTAGACTGCAAAAGAAGGCCCGAATAAAATCCACTTGGCCGAAAGAACACTAGCCCCAACTCCACCCGGCCACATTTACGGACTCACAAGGAACCGATCCAGAGCGGGGGACGCTGACACGGACGACACCACGTTCACGACCCTTTAGGACATCAAGGACGCATACAATGACCTAGTATTCGGTACCGCGTCAGTGGCGCATGACATGACTGGCCTCGTTGACGAACCTTCGGATCTGGCGCATGCGTCTTGGCAGCTGGGGAACCCGCCTTACAACAACGCACACTGGGGACGCGGAGAAGAAACACCTTGGCAAAAATCGGTTCTTGTTGTGCGGATCACCCGGGTTCAAAAAATTGAGTCCTGTCGAAGCGGCTCATCAAGTTCAGCTGCCGCGATATCGAAACCGCCCATGGACGGCTCCAAGCCGTGACACAGCGCACATTCCAGCTCCTTTCCAACATCGCGGCGTCCCATTAGTGCGCTTGTCTGGCTTCCGGAAATATGGCGAGTAAACAAGCCGCTTGCTACAACTGCCGGCGGAGTAAGATCAAATGTAAGAGAGAGCCGGGAGCACCCGTTTGCGAAAGGTGTCTCCATTCGGGTGCCGAGTGCGTGATCCCCGGGGGCTTTCATGTGGGGAGACAAAAAGGTGTCAAGAACAAACGCACGGGTCTGGAAAAAGCTATCCACCAGGTCGAAGAAGCGCTCAAGAAGTCCAAGAACTCACACAGCCCAAACGATCCCACTATTGAGCAACTGCAACAGCTTCTATTGGACGCGCAGGGAGCGGTTGGACCTCCTAATAGTACACCTAGTCCGCTATCCCGCCACACATCGGTGGCTTCAACAGAAGTCACGGCGGAACCTCCTCCAAACGATGATCAGCTCGCTTTAGACGATGCGGAGAACCCTTTGCAGCTACTTGCGCGAGCTTCAGATCTACGATTGGCATCTCCGCCATGTCCGGATAACCCGTTCACCCCCTCTAGTACATTCCACGGTAGCGAAAATGAACACTTGTCCGATATCCACCGATTCTTCCTTCCCATGAAGGCGACTCTGGATCAAGGCCCCAATTACGACCCGATTGACATTGGCCTAGTTACAGTGGAAGAGGCCGGGATGCTCATGTCTTAGTACGTCACCCTCTTCAAGAGTCAGCATCAACAAGATTGTAACCCATCCACTGACTGCTGTAATCAGCTTCTTCGACAGACTAGCCCACACACGCTGGGGCCTCGATCCTGAGATCCACACCTTGTCATTCATCCAAAACAGATCCTCCTTCCTCTTCACCTCTCTCCTAACAGCCTCTTCACTCTTCATCCCCTGGACCGGCGCGATATGCAAACGATTACTGGTGCACCGAAAGTTCCTCGCCGAACAGGTCATCGCCCGAAGATTCCGCTCCGTGGAAATCGTGCTAGCTTTCATGGTAAATGTCCCCTGGATGCACGCGGGTATGCATGCCGGCGACGACGACGCTGCCCTGTACATCTCGACAGCCTTGAGCATAGCCCTAGACCTGTCCCTCAACAAGATCATCGCGCCATCGCGATCTTTCGATCCAGATTTCATGAGACGGGTTTCGAAAGCGGACTGCTTAGACGCAAGGAAGGCGTTAGCCATGGACGGCTTCGAGGACGTGGATATCGGGTCTGAGTGGGGTCAGCGACTCCTGCGCAGAAGGGAGCGCGTTTGGATCGCACTCTTCGTCCTCGAACGTGGTGTATGCCTCGCACGAGGACGCAGCTATTGCGTGCCCGTGACATCGCTCCTCAAGCATTGCGATGGGTGGCATCTCGACAGCTTCTCCGACCCGCAGGATGGCCCACTCGTATCCATGGCCGTTCTCCGCCGCGACCTGGATGGACTCTTTAGCGCCGTCCGATCAAGATGCGATGGCTACCGCGTTGTCGACATTGGCTCCGATGTAGCCCGCGAGATCGAGTCGACTATCGAGACCTTCTTCGATAGCTGGCTGACGAAATGGATGGCGTCAATCGGCGAGGGCGAGCAGCACAGACTACCGCCCTATGTCGAGATTCTCGTGACTCACACCAGACTATCTACCTACAGCGGCGTCATCAACCATCCAACAGCACCACTGGAAGTCAAACGTCTCTTCCGCGCTTCTGCACTTTCTTCGGCCCTCAACGTCATGCGCGCCGCGATCCAAGGGGAAGCGCGGCTGAAGTCCATGCCTAACAATACCGTGACTATGATTTGCTTCGCCGCTTGTGTCGCCCTGACACTGAGCGCACCGGCCCCGAGCGGTAACCACAGTCTCGCACCGAGCGTGCGCAATCTCATCGAAGAAACAGCGACGGTGCTAGAACGCATCGGAAGTACGCCGACCCACAGGAATGGCGCATCTGTGGTGTTTGGCAAGTATCTGCGCGAGTTGGTACGGCAAGCGCCGGATCTCCCACGAGCTCTCCCACCCGTTCCAGCGCCGAGTTTCGTGTCACACACCACGTAAGTCATCGACGCCCAGCGCTCTTGCCAAGACACGAAGCCGCTAATACTCTTACTGACCTTCCCACAGGCCTGCTGTTAACTCGCTCTTCGCGCCCGCAGCGGATCTTCTACAGTCTCCGAGTCCCCAACAGTACCTACTCCCTGCGTCATGGGTCGAGCCGTTTCAATTCTCGGCCATGTCCGATAACGAGGTCATTGAGACGGTGATGAATGTTGGCGACTTTAACTCCTCGCTGCTGGACGTTCCGATGCAGGACCCTAATGCGTTTATGTGGATGGACTGGATCAACCCTTTGGATAGTGGATTTCAGTGAATGGGCTTCACACTTCGCGACACCATATTTATTAATGGTTCAGCGTTCTCGTATCCCAGTGTTTTGGAATGTCCCCTTGGACTTTCAGTCGACCTAGGTGCTTTACAGCCGACAGTGTTAGATTCGTGAGAACCATCAGCCGGAAATTAGAAATATCCTGGACTGCGCGCGCTGCATCGATGTCAAAGGATCCACATTTGGCAATAAACCCATGGATGGCACATGACGATGGACATGCCAACCGCAAGGGTGCAGATCCGTCCACAATCCCCGCTTCCGTCGGAGCAAGATCTGGCCCCGAGACGGTCCACTTCACCGCGTCATTGTTATGGCGAGACAGCACCGAGGTTATAGTGGTAGCTCCATCACGCTTCCATCCGACGTCCTTTTGTTGCGATTTTCGGCGTGTGTATCCTACGGTTTCTTTCCTAGAATTTTTTTCATGCGCCTGGTGTTCAATTGATAGAAACCCTCAGGCGTATCCCTTTGCAGCCCGTCATGGACGCGCTACCTTCGACGTCGCGACTACTCCTCACGCTTCCTTCGCGGATATGCTCAAAGCGACCGATCCCGTCACAATTTCGCGCTGCGCGAAGTCTCGATAATAAATGGAAGATCGTATCGCAAAGACGATATCGAAGTGATCCTGCGTACGACCAACCCGTCATCGACCGCTCGCGCTCGAAACTCTTCAAATCCGCCGACCACGCCGTCGCAGACCTAAAGTCCGGCTCCACGATCCTCAGCGCAGGCTTCGGGCTCTGCGGCGTCGCAGAAACGCTTATCCGCGCGATCAAGAACCGAGGCAAAGAGTCGCTGCACTCGCTTACCGCCGTGTCGAACAATGCCGGCATTGAAGATGCCGGGGGTCTCGCCCTCATCACCAAGTCAGGCCAGGTCAGCAAGCTGATTATCAGTTTCCTGGGTAACAACAAAGCGTTGGAGAAGCAGTATCTATCTGGCGGCATCACCATCGAACTGTGTCCACAAGGGACGCTGGCGGAGCGAATGCGCGCTGCGGGTGCAGGCATCCCAGCTTTCTACACGCCCACTGCAGTCAACACGTATCTCGAGGACGGAAAGATTCCCGCACAATTCGATAAAGAAGGAAAGGTGATCGGATACGGCACACCAAGAGAGACGCGAGAGTTCAATGGCCGGAAATACCTCATGGAGACCGCGCTACCGGGCGACGTCGCCATCGTGCGGGCCTGGAAAGCCGACGAGGAAGGAAACTGCATATTCAGGTAATTCTCCGCCTCCTGTTCAAGTTACCCCTCTCACGCTCCCTCAGATACACAACCAAAGCCTTCGGCCCCCTCATGGCCAAAGCTGCGCGCCTCACCATCGTCGAAGCCGAGGAGATCGTGCCCATCGGCGCCCTGGACCCCAACAACATCGACCTCCCAGGAATCTTCGTAAACCGCATCGTCCCCGCTACGTCGCCCAAGAACATCGAGATCAAAAAGCTCCGCGACCCCTCCCCCACCTCCTCGGGGCCCCCCTCCTCGCCCAACGCCGCCGCCGAGCGCCGAAACCGCATCGCGCGCCGCGCCGCCAAAGAGCTCAAGCACGGCTACTACGTCAACCTCGGCGTCGGGATCCCCACCATGGCCGCGGGCTTCGTACCGCACGGCACAAAAGTATGGCTGCAAAGCGAGAACGGGATTCTAGGCATGGGCCCGCACCCGACCCCAGACGAAGTCGACGCCGACATCGTCAACGCGGGGAAAGAAACCGTCACGCTGCTCCCGGGGGCCTCGACCTTCGACTCCTCCGAGTCCTTCGGCATGATCCGCGGCGGGCACGTCGACGTGTCGATCCTAGGCGCGCTAGAAGTCAGCGCCGCGGGCGATCTGGCGAACTACATGGTACCCGGGAAGGTGTTCAAGGGGATGGGCGGGGCGATGGATCTCGTGGGGAACCCCGAGAGGACTAAGGTGGTGGTTGCGACGGAGCATGTGGCGAAGGATGGGACGAGTAAGATCGTGGAGGAGTGTAGGTTGCCGCTTACCGGGGCGAGGTGTGTGAGCTTGATTATTACGGATTTGGCGGTTTTTGAGGTCGATAGGCGCAGGGGCGGGTTGAGGTTGGTGGAGATTGCGAGGGGGGTGGGTGTGGAGGAGGTTAGGGCCAAGACGGCGGCGGGGTTTGAGGTCGCGGGGGATTTGAAGGTGATGGAGTGAGAGAGGGGGGAGGGAGGAAGGGGGGGTGTTGCATATAAGGGATAAGGAAGGTAGCATGTTCCTATTGAAGTTTAGCGCTGCGCTGTGTGCGTGTTCCAGTGTATGTATTGTCGAACTACATGTGCGAGTCCCATCGTCCCTAGGAGATAAATAAGACCACGCGCATAACAACAAACTCCGAGCGACTGACCACCTTATTAAGTTTTGTATCACCTTCACCTTCACCGTTCCGTCGTCGTCGTCGTTGTCGTTGTCGTCGTCGTCGTCTTATCTTTCCTCAGCTATGCATGTAGTAGTATTCTTCCGTGCGGTTCCACGGGTGCCTACGTCACCGAGACCGCGACCGAACATTGGGATGCCGCGCCTCGGCAAACGCTCCCAGGAATGCTTGTCATGGCTTGTTCGCGTGCAAGCCTTTTTCCGCCTCTCGGCCGCTACTCCACCGCTACTCCACCATTACATTACCATATCTACTTCCACCGTTGCACGTTGCACTACCACTGCAAGATATCGAATCCCCATAAAAATAATACTGCACCTGCACCTCCACCTCCACCTCCATCTCCATCTACAAAAGAGAAAGAAGGGAAAGGAAAAGGAAAAGAGTAACTATCCATAGCTCTCGGTTACAGCAATAAATAGTGCTATGTTTTCTCAACGGTAAAATAGGCGCTAGGAAACAGAAGTGCGCCCGTAGGTAAGCTCGGAAGGTGCTTTGGGGCTTGCAGGGTTGATACTTCCTTTCTCTCCCCGCAGACCCGTTCAGCCATCAGCCAGCCAGTCGTTCGTTCCTTCCTTGCATGCTTACTACGTGATACTCTCTGTCCCGGGCGCGCCTTCCTTTTTCTCGTCTTTCCCTCTTCCCCGTGGGGTTAGGCCCCGTGGCACCGGTGCGTGCCCGGAACGACCGGGGTGCCGGGGTAGTAGTGCTATGGGTGGGTGAGGCGCGGGCACCTGGGATACTTAACCTGATCATCCATCCCCTCTTGCGGTAGCGAGGGAACTTTCTGTATCTTATCGCTTCGACGCTGGATTTTACATTTAACCACTTTTTTGATAACTGTCTTATTGACGGCTAGGTTAGGGTTAGTGAGTCCGAACGTGAATGTAAGACGCAGCAATGAAGACTCCCGACAACGCGAAGATGCACGACGAGAAGATGGAGCGCGGGGAGGAGGCGGAGGCGGAGATGACGGGGGGGATAACGGACCTGGATCCTCATTTGACGAGGACGGTGCTGTGGAGGATGGATGTTAGGTATGCTATGTTTATGATTTCCGTGCTATATGGGCTGCTACAGCTAATGACTAACGGTAACAGGATCCTTCCCGTCCTCGCCCTGCTGTTCCTCTGCTCCTTCATCGACAGGACGAATGTGGGGAATGCAAAGATCCTGGGGCTGCAGAGTGATACGCACATGACGGATCACGAGTATGCGGTTGGGCTGTGTGCGTTTTACGCGACGTATATTGCGAGGTACGTTTGTGTTTGTTGTGTAAGTGGAGAGGGCTGACGGCAAGGCGATAGCGAGCTACCGAGTAACTTGGTGCTGAAGAAAATGTCGCCCAAGATCTGGCTTCCGCTGCTGACGGCGGCGTGGGGGACGCTGACGATGTGCTTGGGGTTTGTGGGGAGTTTTGGGTCGTTTGTGGCGGTTCGGGCGCTGCTTGGGGTTGCGGAGGGGGGGCTGCTTCCGGGGATGGTGGGTTATTCTCTATCTCTCGTACATCTTCATTGTGGCCCTGGAGTTCGGACTAAAATCGTGAAAGGTTCTTTATCTGTCGCATTTTTACCGACGCACGGAACTTGCCCTTCGCATCGGCATCTTTTACACCGCGGCTTCCCTCTCTGGAGCTTTTGGCGGGCTCCTCGCTCGCGGGCTCAATGCGATTGGGCCTAAAGGCGGGCTCGCTGGTTGGCGGTGGATCTTCATTGTAAGGACTCTCCCGAGAATAATAAGACCCGCATACTAACTTCCCACCAGGTCGAAGGCCTCCTCACCGTCTTCATCGGAGCATGCAGCTACTTCCTCCTCCCCAACAGCATCGAGACCGCCACCTTCCTCAGCTCCTCCCAAAAAGCCCACGCCCGCCTGCGCATGGACTCGCAAACCCAAGCCCACGAGCCCTTCTCCTGGTCCGAAGTGCGCCGCGGCGTCTTCAACCTGCAAGTCTGGCTCTCCGCAACGGCCTACTTCTCCATCCTCTGCGGCCTCTACAGCTTCGGCCTCTTCCTCCCCACGATAATCAACAACCTAAACTTCGCCCACGACCCCAACGCCGCGCAGCTCTGGACGGTGATCCCCTACGCCGTAGCCGCCGTCTTCACCGTCCTCGTCGCCATCCTGTCTGACAAACTCGCCCTGCGCGGTCCAATCATGCTCCTCACGCTGCCCGTCGCCATTGTCGGGTACGGCGTCATCAGCGTCAGTACGAACCCCAAGGTGCAGTACGGGATGACGTTTATGATGGCCACGGGCATGTACGCTTCCGTGCCGTGTATATTGTCGTGGAATAGTAATAATTCCGCGGGCCATTATAAGAGGGCGACTACGAGTGCGGTGCAGCTTGCGGTGGCGAATTGTGGGGGGTTCGTGGCGAGTTTTGTGTATGGGAAGAAGGAGCGGCCGCATTTTCATAAGAGTCATAGGGTTGTGTTGGGGTTGCTTTGTGCGGGGTGGGTGTTGTGAGTTCCCCCTTTTTTTTTTTTTGGCTTTCTCTGCCCCCCTCTCTCTCTTTCTTTCGGCCTTTTCTTTGCTTCCTCGGCGACGGTGGGGCGGTGTCGTGGCGTGTGGTAAAGCGTGGGAAACCATGGAATGAAGCCTGAGTGAGTGAGTCAGTACTAATCGTTGATATCCACAG
This sequence comes from Byssothecium circinans, assembly GCA_010015675.1. NCBI lineage: Eukaryota > Fungi > Ascomycota > Dothideomycetes > Pleosporales > Massarinaceae > Byssothecium > Byssothecium circinans. Next base: position 657,733 of record ML976997.1, on the reverse strand, counting down.
AGTCGCAGCGAACATCGCATGGGTGCATAAACTCAACACGGACAAAGCGAAGGGGAAGGCGGCGGCTTGGGAGGGCCAAGGCGATGATCGTGATCCGAATTTCAAGATGGTGTTGTAGTTGTAGTTGTGAAAGAGAATGGCGCTGGTGCTGGTGCAGGTGCTGCGCGCATTCCGTCCTAGCGCAGAAAGGTTTCGGGAAGGGGGGGGGGAGGGTAAAATCAAGGTAGATAGTACTACCACAGCGAGTAGTGAATTTTTCCACCAAAGTGAAGAAAAAAGTGTTACACAGTTTTTACACCTGCTCTGCACTGGTATTCCGTGGCCTAGCCTTTCTGCCTTTCTTTCTGCGAGCGCGGGGACCGTCGGGGGCGCGGCGGAGCGGAGGAGGAAGTTGTTGGATCGGGGTGCGGGGCGGGCTGAGGGTGAGTCTTTGCACTACCTTGTACGTTAAGCTGGGTTTGCGTTAGCTGAAGTGTGCGGGGGGTGGAGTGGGGGAAGATGCTGTGATTGGAACTTGGGGTGGGCTAGGGTTTTTGTAGTACCTGAGGCGGGGGCTGAGCTGGGTTCTGGCCCGGTGTGGGGTGGAGCAAAGCGGAGCAAAGAAATTGAACTGAGGGTTGGGTTGGATGGGGGGGATGAGTCTTGACACTGCTACCTACGTTGGGCTGTGTTTGGGTTATCTCAGGTGCCGTGCCTTGCGGAGTCATAAGATGAGGGCGGGTTAGGTAGTTGGGTTGGGCTGGGCTGGGCTGGGCTGGGCTGGGCTGGGCTGGGCGCGGCGCGGGGCGGGGCGGGGCGGAGTCACGGGAAGTTTGTTGAAGTTGCTGGTAGGAGCGCTTTGAGGATGTTTGCGAAGGAGGGTGGCGGCGGGTGAGCTGAAGGGCGGGTATAAAGATCAATCTTGGTACCACGTTGAGCTGAATCAAGTTAGAACACGGTTGTTAGGTGGGTGGAGTAAGAAGATGAGTCTTCGTATTTGTGGCCCAGTCATGAGGTACCGAGAGCATGAGAGAATGTCGTAAATTTGTTGTATGTGGTCGTGAAAGATTAAAGGGAAGGGGAGAGGTGATCAGGGGAGCGTTCCCTACAGCGCGTGGGACGAAGCTTGGCTAAGATTATATATTGAGCGGAGAGTGAAGAGTGAGTCTAACAGTACTACGCTTAGGCTGACTGGGGAAATGAGCGGAGCCGAGGGGGTTCATGAGCCCGAAGGTTTGGTTGCTGAATGTCTGTGCAACGCTCCCGGGCCCCCGCGTTAGGGCGTCGCGATCGCACCGGCTAGTCGGGTGTAACCCATGCACGGGACTGACCTGAATACAGTTTGCCATTGAGTCAAGCCTCCTCGACTCACTCGCGAAAATAACGTTTCTCTTTGAGTCATTGACGATATATAAGGAGAGGGTCTCCGGAGAGACGTGGTGCACTCTTCTTCACCACGATTTGATTTCTACTCGAGTCTACTACCGTGCCCGTGCGCGCAGCGACCCACGTCGCGCAACGATCCACGAACAACATGCTCACCACTTCAAAGATGAGGTTATTAAGCCACCCACAATAGCTATTATCACGAGATCTTTTAGTGGAGTAATAAAGTAACGCTTGCGATCAATTTGTACTATTTATATTTGCGCGGAAGGTTGATAGTACGGCCACGAGAGTTGACTTTAGGTGGAGCAGCTGGTGCAGCTTCTGGGGACGCCGCGACAGCTGCAGAGCCGCCACTGCGTCTCTGGCGCTTATGCTTTGATGGAGGAGGACCTGAAGTTTTGCGCTTACCCTTTTGGGCAGTTTGAGATGCTCTCTTGGTGTTTTGGGCTTCGATTCGAGCAGCGCGCGCGGCCTCTTTCTCGGCCTTCTCCCTCTCCCTCACCACCTTGGCTGCCTCTCTCGCCACACGTCTCTCCTGAGCCTGCTGCTCTCTATAGAGCTTGGCAGCAGCAGCGAGCTCCTTCCTGTTAGCCTTTGCAAGCTGCTCCTCATGCTCCTCCCTCTGCTTTACTGTCTCTCGTGCTCGTGCCTCTCTGATCTTGCGCGGAGACCAGAAGACAGCTCCTCCATGATACTCCTCTCGCTGCTGCAAGTCAAGAGGTTTGCCACGCTTCTTATGCTTCTCCTTAGCAGTAAGCGCCTCTCTTAGCCCGTCATTCTCATGGTATAGTAGCTCGTTTTGGACCTGGAGTTGGTGGAGAGAGAGACTTAGCTGCTTTGACTCCTTTGCGCCTTCATCCTTCACGGCAGAGCGTATGAGACGGTCCATTTGACGCCAGTCGCTCTCCTT
>ML976997.1:628474-640245 GCA_010015675.1 Byssothecium circinans | reverse complement strand
TAAGATCGCTCCTGCTGCAAAATGAGCAGCCTCACGCGCTACCTCAATCAAGCCCATCAAGCTAAACAATCAAGCTGACCCTCCTCAGCTTGGATTGCTAAAAAATTAGTATAGGCGAGCTTGACTTGATGGGATTGATAGTTATCAAGCTATCAATCAAGCGCTTGCAAGCCGCTTGATTGTTGACAAGTCTGGCTGTTTGATTACCGCAACTCGGCATGACTGAAACGACATCTTCAGCATAATTGGGGTATCATAAAATGAGTCACGATGCGAAGTTGAACATATGACTACTCGCTTTTGTGTCATCTACGTCGTACAAGGATGACTCGCAGCCAACAATTGCTCATGCGTTGGAGTCAGACGCAGTATAAAACCCGATCCATACCCTCTTCCTCTCCTCCTCTCCTCAACTTTTCGCCCTTTATCTCGGAAAGCGAGATCTTTCGGCACTATATTCAACCTCCTGTTGAGCAGAAGCATCATACACGCATCAGTCTCTAATAGTATCTTACGACAATGTCCGGAGGGGGATCAGACGCACACTCGCCATCGGCAAGAGACCAAGAAAACGAAGTCGGGGATACGAGCCACCAAAGCGATTACGTTGAAGACGAGCCTTTGATACAAGATATAAAAAGCGAAGAGAAAAGATCAGACCCCGAGAGTGTTCCATTCGCAGAAGAGCAACCACTGACCGACGCTTCATCTCGAACAGACAGCATTCTTCCCCGGCACGCTTTCAATCGTACAAGCGATGATTACCATGTGGAAAGGCCTGAGAATCCCAACGTAAGGTTAGCGGAGGGATGCGGAAGGTTTGAGCCAACTACATTCGACACGATAGAAAGCTTCGCGCCAAGTCAGACACAGGCGTGGGTACAACACGTGGAGGAAGAAGGTGCGAGCAAACTACCTGTCATTCATCCGCCGCTGGAACACTTAGAAACTTACCTCAAGTTAGATGATCCATTCGATGGCGAAGAAGGGATCAAAGCTGCCGAAGAGGAAGGTGGCCGTGAACGCCTACGAAATAATCTTTTAAAAGAGGAAAATCGAGCACATGAACAGATCATCAACACTGAGAAACAACGACTCAAGCAAATGGATGATGAACACAAGCAGTTGCGGGCCGAACGGGACCTTTTCCTGGCTGAGCATGGCTCTACACAGGCTCGTCGACACGGTGTAGAGAATCCAACAAGAGATCCGAAAAATGATAACCATAAGCTCGAGCAAGCTGCAGAGCCAGCTCCACAGCCCCCAGCCCGCAAGCATACGAAGTATGGAAAAAGCATAAACGAGAACAATTACCCGTCAGAAGTAGAAGCCCTAAACCGTAAGTTTCAAGATTCCTCGGACATGGAGTGTCACTTAGCATGTGAATATACAGGACTTTGCCAGGATCTATACAAACCTCCGCACAAGCCTTTTATCGAGGTGGAACCGTCGAAGTGTAATCCGTATGAGTACAGAGCCTACCTATACAACCGGGCAGAATTGGACAATGGCAGTTATAAAGTACTCAATCAAAGCGGTCCAAGGTACATGCGAAGGTCTGCTCTTGAAAGTCTTGTTCACACATTGGAGAAACTCGAACAGAACTACAACAACGGTGAGTGTTAGAATGGTGTTGTAGTGTTTTAGAAGACTCAAGACTGATTCATACGCAGGGAAACAAGAATACATAGGAACAGATAATAAAGGAACACGTGTCAAAATTAGACGGAGAGAAGTGAAGAAGACAAGCAGATAGGGCTGGGGCATTAGAGCGGGTTTGGTTGGTTTGCAATTACTCCTTGAATTTGTATTTCCAGTGTTGTCGGAGTAGGGATTTTCTATGCATGCCTTGACTCTTCTCACGTCCATTGCGTGAATAGTATGTAGAGATAGACAATGTAGAGATATATTTGTTTTATCTAGTATACTATAGTAAGTTGCAGTTCTAACAGATCATACCACTTCAACGGCGGATTTTAAAATAGTATGGCTTGTAACACCAATCTGTAGGGGTTCCATCGTGCACCTAAATAAGAGATACAAAGTCAACAAAGCTCATCCAAAAGGTGTCAGTGTGCTTTATTTTAACTCCGAGACCAGAAATTCCTAATTCTTAGAGCACGGTGAAATGTTTAGCGCACTTTAAACCCAGGAGTTGAGGCACCCTCCGTGCAGCCTTTTATAAGAAATACAGGAAGGCTCTTGCCACAAATTTCTTTGCTTAGGCAGATGCGTACGGAGAAGAGACAGAAAAGGTTAACAAGCTAATTCACGCAAAAGTATGTTTTGAAATAGAAAGTGTATGGTAGTCACGGTTGTAGGAAGGGATTTAAGTTTAACTACTTAGAAAGAGTACTACGCGTTAAGCGTACCTTTCGAAAGGTTGTTGGATATTCCAGTTAGGCCCTCTACCTGAGATCACGTCAGTGTGAGAGGTGGGCGTAAAAAGCTCACATTGCGCTTTAGAAGACGTTTAGACGCCCATCAATCCAAACCTCCTTCCTCGGCCCTGGGCCATTCTGCGCCTTTTTACTATTATAATCATCTCTGTTTTATGCTCTTCCCTGGAAAACCTACAACGAAAACTGTAAAGGATACTCACCCAAAAATCTTTGGAAGCAGTCATAGGGACGGTGAAGGTGAGTTCAAAGATGGTGCTCACAGATCTGACTCTTGAATAGGATGACCCATTCATGGGCATGAGTCAAAATATATAATGTGGATTCCAGTCATGTTCGCCCGTATCCATAGCCCCCCAAGCATGCCAAGGTCGAGTGAATCACACAATTAAGAGTCATCACTACATATATAAAAGCGCGGCGTATCTCACGTCCTCCACACACCTTACCATACCTCTACCATTCTTTCTTAAAGCATACACACCACCTGTACCACACCCTACTTCAAGGTTACCCGTCATGGACGCTTTAAAATCAATAGGAAACATAGCACGGGTGGTTAGGGAACCCACAAATGGTAATGTACTTCAATAATATTGGCGTGGCTGAACCTGACGAGCTTCTTTATCCTAGAAGATGATTTAGCCTATGGACACGATTCGAATGACTACGGGAAGATTCGTGGGCAGATATATGAACTTATGGGTGCGTTATAGAGAAAAACGAGCGAGTCAGCAGTCGGTTTTGGTGCTAACATTATGCAATAGACCTTCTGGAAAAGACTTATGGCTGCCCGTTCTCAGTGAATTGCGAGGGCTGCCATAGCTTCACTCACATTATAGTTACGCAGGGTCAAGACAACCAGAAAAAATTTCAGCCCGAGATAAAACCATGTAAGAAACCAGGCTTTGGCAAGGATCCGCAGATCCCTCTAGATTACTCGCGCAGCGCCGACGACGACCTAAAAGCCAGGGCGCTTCTCATTGAAGACCTTAAATATAGGCTTGAAATCAACCAAAAGATCTGCACTGGGAGAGGCTTTCCAGAAGGCGATGTCGAAAGAAAGCTTCTGTGCTCGCCAGGGGGTCTGCTGGAGTGGCTGGTTCCGTTGTCAGATTGGGAAGAAAAGCATAACAGGTATATTCGCATCAACAGACGCATTTCAACTTCGGAGGAGTATAAATCTGTAAAGGGTAAGATTTTGCGTCACCAAGAGGGTACATCTGCTAACTTGAACAGAAGCAGCGTGGAAGCTACTTCGGTTAAGATATGCTGGCTCCTGGAGGCTTCAATTCACGTTCTTCGAGTATCTTGGAAAGAAGGAATATAAAAACACTGGATTTTCAACACGGATCGAAGCCATACCTATATCGACGAAAAACCCTTCGTTTATAAAGCAAAGCAGGATCTGTAGGACTTTGCGGAAGTCACTGCAAGAGTTGCGGCAAGATTTACAAGATTTACAAGATTTGGAAAGGGAATGGCACTCTATCGTCAAACGAAGCGATTCCTCAGAGGCAAATGATGACTTGTCTTCATCTGAGGAGGCTGACTCGGAAGTCTCCGAGAGCTATGAAATGGAGCCTCCTGGAAGCCCTCAGCAAAAGACCGACACAGAGGCGGACGTATCAGATACTGAAAATCAGCAGGACCGAGGCTAGGTCTTCGATACGTGGAAAGGCCTTCCAACTGCACAAATCAATTCATTAGTTGGAACGCCATAAACTCGCTGACGGCGCTGATACCAGCGGACCGGCAGAACTCAGCACCTTGTCGTCAAAGACCAATCTTCAGGAACGGGATGTGGTGGAATGGACTTGGTGGTGTTATTTTCCTTTTTTAAATTGTATATGGAGTGGGGGCGGGGCAGAGGGGTTTCTTTTAAGCTTTAATTCTTGCTGTCTTTTGTATATAGAATTAAAATCTTTATCTTGCGAACGATTGCATGCGTTTTCTAGGTCGTGATGCAAGCCGTGACAGTATTACAGTCCTGGTAAGCTAGCTCGGCGAATCAAGATCAAACCATGCCGAGGAATATGACGCACAAAGGTGTGAGCCAGTACACTTCTGCAACATTTTTCAATCGGCGTGAGCATACCTCTCTCCGCTTCGCTACTTTCTCAGTAACTCTATTACCCGTGGCCTAGCTGTGAGGCTGGCTCCATACACTCCAGCACGCCCAAATGGAACGCACACAGATACTGCGAGCTCATCAAAGCGCCTTCGAGATTCAAACTGATGAGTGCAAAATGAGGAGTCACACGTACGCCAAGAACCATTCCCATTAAAGAGTCACTCAAAATCTTGCCATTCCGCGATGACTCTACGCATCTATATAAAGAAACCCCCCGCAGTCTCCACTTCTGTCTTCCAGCACTCTTCCTTAACCACTACTCCGAACGACTTCCAATATCTGCACCACTACAGCGCTTGGATACGGACCACGGGTGTAACCAACTTCGGATCTTGACAATGGCTGAATATAACATAGAAAGGATTTTGAGTACGTAACATATGAAGAGGAACAGATTCAGGCTTAGGCAGCGAGCGCTAATGTAATGCAGAGTATGCGGAGAAGAAGTACGCATATCTATTCTGCACTACGTGTGTACCTACGTGTCAACATTCATTCGAAGTTGACGTGGAGAGCAACCCCGGCGATGGAGCAGAGGAGATGTACAGGACGGTATTGAAGGCGATGAATACCACCGACGGTTCCACCAGAGAACTGCAGCAGTCTAACTGGTGCGACTCCGAAATCGACGCATACGGGGATCTGGAGAGGCGCCTCGAGGAAATGGCAGTGAGGAGCGGACTACAAGGGCTCGCAGGTGGCATGTCGCAAAAACAGTATAACCGTCGCTCAGAAAACTTATGTTTAGCGGAAGCTATTAAAAAAATCTGCGGAGAAGATAGTTCCGTCGAAATTAACACAACAGATGAGGAGGAAGACCAGCTTGATGAGCTAGGAAGCTCTTTCCACAATGTACTACAGAAAGTCAAGAGTAAGTAAGCTGTGTATGCATCCTGACAACGCTGACAGTCTAGTCCTAACGCATGAGCTGTTGAAGAACCACGGCCCGTCAGAGGCTCAATATAAAAAAGATGCCATTTTTCGTCCACTCCATCACCTTGGCGGAACGAAAATCTCCATTCGGTTCGAGATCCGTGACATTGCCGGCGCAGCCACAGCGAAGCCGCTGTATACAGTCCGAACTCAACAGTTTGAAACACCCTTAAAAGCGTTCATGGACTTGGAGTCGCTTTTGAAGTGGAAGTGCAAGATTGACGAGCTTTCTCGAAAGTCGGTATTCTCAAAAGACGGCGAAGCCATTCCAGATCAAGCCTCAGCGCCATCAGAGCGGCCAGACAAGCATGCCTCTTAGAAAAATGTCCAGGGAATCAGGCCAAGCTTTATAAATTCCTTTTGTCGAAGTCAGGAACGGGTTTTGGTGTATTTGGTTGTTCCTTAGGTAGTTGGACGATTATAGCTGCATACATATCTCAATACAATCTTTTCATCAATTGCTTCCTCTTCCCGGTAGTGCTGGCTTTAAAATGAACTTCCATTATGCCCGCAAAATACGAAAGAGGTTCAAGATCGTGCGGAACGTTTAAGTCACAGAGCTGTAAACGACTCTACGACTAATAAGAATCGTTCGAGGATTACTATACAGAAAATGTTATATGAAACTGACGGAATCTGAGCAGTGTCTACTCGTCTAATGAGCTAAGTTAGTTTTCAATAATTTGGCTTATGGCGCGCGTCGTATGTCAAGTCGTCATGTTTCTGAATCCAATCTATCCGTTCGTTATGGTAAGCATCCCCTGTCACAATCGCAACGCCATTCTTTCTTTCGGGCGTTCTCAAACACCGGTGATAAGTGCTTGCTGTCGCAAGTGAGAATTGATTAGTTTGGTGCGAGGGACACTAATCAATTTAACGAGGCCGCAAGAGCCAAGTCGTGCCGCGCAAGCGAACTCGTAATTCATAAGATGATGTAGCCTTAGAATTCTGTAGGTCTAGCGGGTTGCTAATATCGAGCCCGAGTTTGACTTGAGTACTGGTGGGATACTTCTAAGCTGACCCTGAGATGAGAAGTGGTGCGGTTTTCAATCTTGAATGATGAGTACCCATCATGTGACTGGTATTCACTACGAAATGTCAATACTCAACAGGTCGTAGCATGCATCCACGTCGTTCTAGACCCATCCATGCATCCAGCGCACGGCCAACGAAGCGGAATGCTCCACTGGGCCGCTGCCGCTGATCGCACTGATGAAACCTTCAAACGCCATCTTCATCCTCCAATTCCTCAAACCGCCAAATACGGTTGAGAATCTGCCTTCTTTGTGCCCCAATCTATCGGAGATTATCGCCAGAAGCCTTCGTCGCAAGATTTAGGGGTGAAACATTTCCGATGATTGGAGGAAAAAATGACTCATTCCATGGACTTAGGATGAAACTCGATGAGGCTCTGCGGATATGCAGGGCATGAATCGCGCGATAGCGATTTCATCGGAATCCTTCCATAATAGTGTAGTAACTGTACTATTGCGTTCCTAGCCTTAATATTCAATATATCGGAGGTTCCTTCAAACTCATAATCAGGCTGAGACTGCCCAGGTGAGGTCGCTACCATGATGAGCATGCCTCTATCTACACGCGCCGTGCTGAAGTCTTCCCTCCAAATCTCACCTCACAAACCTCAACCAATCTCGCTCACCAACATCCCCTCCTCTCATCATCCCTTCATCAATCGCGCGCTACGCCTGTCACAACCTCCGCCGATTAATGTCATGACCGCCAAGTCGCCCCCACACTCGCCCACGCGTCGGCGGCGCTGCCGACAAAAACGGACCACGCGCCGCGCTTGCCCTGCATGAAACCTCTCTATCCAAGTTCCCCGATCCCACCGCCAACGACACTTCCATGCCTAAAACAGAACCCCTCGGCACGACTGCTTCATTTATGTTAAGGCCGTGCTTCCAATAGAACGTACCCAGCTTGGACGTGTTATAATGCCGCCTTTGTGCCTCAGAAATGTGTCTCATGCAGCGACTTTTCCATTGGGTGGGAGTCGAGAGTTGTTTTCCTGGCCGCGCAAGATGGCTTGTAGGATATACAGTATAGTGGCTGAGTGACGAATGAAAAGAGAGGAAATGGAAAGCGCGTGAATGACAAGTTTCGCCGAGGACGAGACTGGGGATGGGAAGGCCCGGGAAACGGAGCGTGGTGAGGGAAGCTTGGTAGTTGGAATGTGAGAAAAGATTCTAAGCATTGCGAAGAGAGGAAGTTGGACTTTGCATAAACGACACCTATCAAGTATCAAGGCCGCACGTTATATTCCTTCGGACGCACTCCAAGAAGATCGATCCCCCATCTAATATAGGTCCGGACCCAGACGGCTCGTCTAAAGTGCTCTTGGGTATGCAATCACACGAGGCTAGGGTAGAAAATAGATGAGTGGATAAGGCGCCTCCGTTTCATCCTATAAGGCTCCATTACCCATTCCGGTATCTATCCTTCTAGATATGCAAGGTACAAGCGGGCTACTGACGTTGCGCCTCCACGTCAACGCGGCATCAAGCTTCAAGTGGACCTACTTGGACCACCTACCAGCACCGACTTTGCAGTCACTATCCCTCTGACCCGATGATGCAGTCCGCCGTTGAGTATAAGGCTGTCTTGGCCGCCGCCGCCCAGCAATAGGCACCTTCGATACCCTCGTTTCGTTTTGTCCGTTTCGTTTCTTCGGTGTCCTTGTTTCTTCGACCTGAAAGAGCTTGAGTGCTTCGTCTCATCTCATCTTCTTTTCTTTCTCTATAGACTAGACGGTCTTACTCTCTTCTATTCATTCTTGTACGTTTTTTCGCTGGCCGCCATACATTTTGGTGCTGGTCGCACTTTACATACAACACCTTCTTTTTGTGTATATTTCGTCGGGTCACATTCACTTTTGACTCCCCCTTTCAACACTTACATACCCTTCTCTGACGTCGAGCCACTCATCCTTTCAACTCATCTCTAAACACGCCTTTCAACCCCGCTTCACACCACATCAGCCCTCAAAATGGCATCAGCAAAATTCCAAAAATCAGGCCGCCCCCCACTCCGCCACGAGCCCCGTCTAAACCGCCAAACAATCTGGCCCTCCCCCGACCCAACAAGCAACGACGTCGCCCTCTCAGCACCATGGCCACAGCGCGGTGCGTCCTTCCGGCAAGTCAACAAACGATGGGCCGGTGCCTTCGACACCGAAGCCCGCGCCTCACGCATGTCCGTCATGGTCTCTGATACCCTTCTCCCGCCCCCGCCCCCGCCCCAAAACGAGCACCAGCACTGGGCCGGCCGGCGGCAAACATGGCTCGCCCCCATGACCATGAACGATTACACCGATAGCAGCAAGGAAAGAGTGTGGAGTGGAGAGTTCGATGTCGAGAGACGGCCTAGTTGGGTGAGCAGGAATTCCAGGGGTTTTGAGGAGGATGTGAATTTTGTGGAAGAGAAGGAAGGGATGAAAGATGGGGCCTATCTCGTGGAATGGGAAGACGACGATCCTGAGAATCCTCTGAATTTTAAGAAGACGACCAAGTGGATGAACGCTATGGTTTTGGCTTTTGCTGTGTTTATGGTTTCGATTGCTTCGTCGGGGTTCTCGCAAGGTACGGCATCCCCTCTCATCCCAACTCACCCTATAGCGGAAGAAACCATCTAGGAATATTTGACGGGGAAGGAAGACGAGAGCTAACGAGTGAAAAGGAACCCGCACCATGAAACTCGACTTCAATGTCAACCAAACAGTCGCACTAATGACAACCTCAACCTTCGTCCTCGGCTTCGCGGTCGGCGCCCTCCTCCTCTCTCCCCTCAGTGAAGTCTACGGCCGCCGCGAACTCTACATCTTCACCTTCGGCGCCTTCGTTCTCCTCTCCGGCAGCACCGGTTTCGCAAACTCCATGACCGCCATCATAACGCTCCGCTTCTTCGGCGGCCTCACCGGTTCCTTCACCCAAGCCGTCGCCCCAGCCGTCATAGGCGACATCTTCGCGGCGCAAGAACGCGGCCTCGTGCTCAGCATCTTCACCCTCGCCGGGCTAATGGGCCAAAACATCGCCCCTATAATCTGCGGATTCCTCGACGCGCGCTTCGGCTGGCGCAGCATCCCCGTGCTCATCACCGCCGCGTCGGTCCCAACCTGGACGATTCTAACCTTCACATTCCCCGAGACCTACGCACCCGTACTCCTCCAACGCCGCGCCACCCACCTCACAAAAACGACCGGGAAACCACACGTCGTGGCGGGCGCAACGCCAAAACCCATAGCACAACAACTCCGCATCGGCGCCCTCCGACCCTGGATAATGCTCATCTACGAACCCATAGTAACGCTCCTTTCGCTCTTCCTCTCCGTCGTCCACGGAACGCTCTTCCTCCTCTTCGCCGCCTACCCAATCGTCTTCCAACAGCACCGCGGCTGGCCCCAAGGAATCGCCAGTCTGCCCTTCCTCGCCCTCGTCCTCGGAATCATTATCTCGCTCTTCTACGTCGCGCTCGTCGACCAAGCGCGGTACGCGCGCGTCGTCACTGCAAACCACGGCGCCGCGCCGCCGGAGGCTCGTCTCCCGCCGGCAATGCTGGGCGCGGCGGCGCTGCCGATCGGATTGTTTTGGTTCGCGTGGACGAATGATCCTAGTGTGCATTGGCTTGTGTGTGTGTCTGCTGGGACGCTGTTTGGGTTCGGCATGGTGCTGTTGTATATGTCGCTTACGAATTACATCGTTGATGCGTATATGGGGTACTCTGCTTCAGCGCTAGCGGCGAGTACGGTTTTGAGGTCGGTGGCCGGCGCTGCTTTTCCGTAAGTTTCTTTCTCCCTTTATCATTCCTCCCAGTTATCATCGAGATCGAGACTCATACTGACCCCACCCCCAGGCTCTTCACAGGCTCCATGTACGCCAAACTCGGCATCCACTGGGCCTCCAGCATCCCCGGTTTCCTGGCGCTGGTCTTCGTGCCCTGCCTCTTTGGCTTCTATAAATGGGGCCATATTCTCCGGACGAAGACGAGGTTTGGCCAGGAAGCCGCTGAGATGCGGAAGTAAAGTAGAAGGTAGAAGGGGTGTTTTTGTTTGTATCTCTTAGCCTTGGATTGGAATGGTGAGGTTGCCTGGTGGAGGCATGAGGTATTGCTGTTGTTAGCGTAGTGCTGCAAAATCGGAGTGCTCCTCGTACTCAAGCGAGCGCCATCGGCGACTACATTTAATAAAGATGTCTATCTTGAAGGATCTCTCGCATCTTTCGGGAGCCCCCTCATTCTCAGGGTCTCCCATTCTCAAGGTTGCGTGTTTAGCGCTTCTTGTTAACAACACCTAACTTCGCACAGCAGCGTTTGCACCGCATTAGCTAAAGCATCAAGCTCGTCCGCCATCTAATGGTGCGTCTTATTCTAGCGTTTTATCTCCCCAATCTTATTGTCATCTTCGCCTATCTACACCTTGCGCTTCACGACTAAGTTCAATTTTCTTAAGGCGTTTGTTAAACTACTGTACATGTACACCAAGCTCATCCTCAATCCAACGGTTCGACCCGACTTCCCCTGCTTCTTCCTCTCCCTAATCTTGTGGTTGTGTTCAGCTACCCACACCATTTCTTTTCAAAAAAATTCCCGAGCACCTATTCAGCTTCTCGAGGCGAGTTTTGATCAAGCCCTCCGCCGCACCTACTGTACCACGTGTACGTACTAGCGATGCGGCTGAGGGTGAAACACCCAGACCCAGCCACGTGCCAGCACCGACAGGTGATGATTAAGAGCGGAGTCTTTCTCCTTTTCCCCTCTCTCGCGCAGCCATGTAGATAGTAGATAACTTGGGATGAAAGGAATATGGAGTACTGTAAAACCCATCCAAGGGGGATACGGCGTCTAATACTTCGCTTGGAGGACGAGGTCTTACTGAGGTTGGGTAGTTATGATCCGAATTCCATCCCACTTTCTTTTTGCAGTCTAAGCTAGCCTATATAGATTCCGGCCACCAGGGGTTTCCGGCCACATCGCCAAATCGGCCACCCCTCAGAAATCAACGCAATAATTGCGCCAGCCTAGTTACAATTGCCACTCTGTACACATAGATTGCAGAGTTTTTGCTGCTATTTCAGCTGCAGCTTTTTCTGCTTCCTTTTCTTTAGAATTGTTATCGTTTTCTTCCTGTAGAAGCGCAGATGCCTGCACTGCAATCATGATTGTATCTATATCTGCAAAGCGTTGATTTGGGTCTATGCGAACCCTCTTTCGTGGCTGTTGAGGCCTAAGGGCCTCAAGTTGCGCCTGCAATTGCTGAGCCCTTGATTCAGCCTCTGCTGCTCGCGTATTTG
>ML976997.1:600125-627379 GCA_010015675.1 Byssothecium circinans | reverse complement strand
CGCGAGCGTCCTCTTCGAGGATCCAATCCACAAGGAAATCCTCTTGTAGGGGGGTCAATTTCTGCATCCATTGATGGCTGGTTCGCGCGTTGGTTGCACCGTGTAATCGATCCTGCAACGTTGTTCGAGGGATCCCGTAGGCCTTTGCAGCTGCTCTCTGGCTTTTGTAAATGCCAGCATTAAGATCGTTAATAGCTGATTGAATTGCGATTTCGCGGTTATCCATTTTGATGCGTTGCGTGGAGAGAAAACGCGTGATTTTCTGAGGGGTGGCCGATTTGGCGATGTGGCCGGAAACCCCTGGTGGCCGGAATCTATATAGGCTAGCTTACTACGCGAGAGCTAACAGCACCCACAGATAAGATGACAGATGATTAATCGCGCAGTCAGTCCCCTGTCCCCTTTGCTTAGGCTGAGCCACTCCCTCGTAGTGGCAAAATCTTCGGGAACCGCGCACACTCGGCTGACAAAATTCCCCGCACACCAAAACCCACCACATAAAAATTTGACGAAAAAAACAACAAAAACATACAACAGCAGGTATTCCCCAGTGGTCACCCACCTGAGTACTAATCCGCCGGTATCTTGCTTATATATGGCTGAGCGGACGGGAAGCCTAGTTCTCAAGATCCTATGGTCGTATGTGATATTAGACGGTTACAAAGCGGTACAAGAAGCATTGGAACACGTAGACGCTTTTTGGGTGGCAAATGGCCTACTTTTGCATCCCTAGTGCCCAACTCAGTGCCGCCGAGCGTATTGTCTGATTGGCCTTCAACCCCTGTACGTTCACCGCGCTAGGCTCCCGAGCAGGGGAGGGGATTGTAAGCTCTAGTGGTGATGTGAGGTTTATCAGCTTATTACCTGAGTTGTTTGTTGACTTTCCGCAAGAGACCCAGTCCCAGCGCCGACAGCTGGATGGCCTTAGCGGCGGCGCAGGTCAGCCACAGCTCGAACGAAAATCTCCTCACAAAGCTCAAACCTCATTGCTATCACCACCACCACTCAACCCATCTCTTCCCCATCCAACCATCGAACATCCTGTTATACATGCTTCACATTGAAGTTTGACCTCCACACAAAAAAGCCGCACACATCGTAAATCGCGAATGCGCCTTTGAAGCGTGCCTGCGAGTACGTACTCGTACACAGATCCCATCTCAATCAAATTCCCCTATCTGCAACGCACTCGCGTTTTTATAAAGTTTACATGGCTCCATACTTTGAGCCTTTCTTCCTTCCTTCCATCCCTCCATACATCCACAAACGGCCTCATCCGTCCGTCCTAGAACCAATTCCCAGCATCCGACCGTGTCGCCGTACCAAGATACTTAAACGCGCAAACGAAGTCGCGTTTCTTCCCATTTTCACCGCTGTCGTCATAGTCCCACCAATGGACGTCCTCCATATCGCAGCCGAAATCCTCAGGCTCGAAGCCTTGGTGCCAGCATGCATTCTTCTTGCCATCCGTGGACCATGAGACCTTGCACCCGCCTGGAAGCTGCATGCGCGAATTGAACTCTACGACGGACTTTTTGTCATCGAGTTCATTATGCAGCTTGGTGTCGATGACGAAAGGCAGCGCTTTGATCTGATCGCGGTGGGCGGGGTCCCGGTCGTGGATCGTGAGATCCTCTTTGGGGTCGAGGTATCCAGTGCCCGCCTCGTTGCCGTTGGAATTGACGATGGTCCATTTAGTACGTTGTGCCTTTGAGTTCTGGAAGATCCACTGTGAGATCTCGATTTTCCAGGTACCACCGAAATTCAATGGTTTCTCGGACGGTGTGGGCGAAGAAGAAGGTTCTTCTTTGGACGTCAGCGTAGGAATCTCAACGCTGGAAGCCTGAGACGTCAGTGTAGGTATTTCAATGCTTAAATCTTGGGACGTCAGCGTCGGAATGGTAACATGTGACGCCATGGATGTCAGCGTCGGGATGGCGATGTTCTCGTCATCGCCCTCGTCGTCCTCGAGAGATAATGGTGCCTTTGTGCATGCTCCAGCTCCTGTCGAGTAGAGCGTAGGGATGACAATATGGGAGGCTCCAGACGAATAGAGCGTCGGAATTGTAACGTTTGAAATCGGTGTCGGCCCTTCATCATCCCCTTCATCTTCCATAGTAAGCAGGGCACTAAGCGTACAGGCTGGACCGTCCGATGAAAAGTAAAGCGTGGGGATAGTGACATTGGCTGAGATGGTCTGATTTGGGCTCAATCCATAGTTACTGCCTTCCTCCTCGTCGAGCTGGAGTGGCCCAAGAGTACATGCTGGCCCTTCTGATTGCATCGAAAAGAGCGTAGGAGTTGTTATCGTGCCGTTCGACCTCGAATAGAGCGTAGGGATGGTCACCGTGCCGCTGGGCCTCGAATACAGCGTCGGAATAATGACCTTACTAGAGCTGGTGCTGCCTCTGCGAGTCGTGGTTGTCTTTCCAACGAAGCGGCAGCCCGTAAGTGTGGCTGCAAAAATCTCCCTGCAGGATGAAGAAGTTGTCGCTACGCCGCCATTACTCGACACAGTGAGATAGTCGGAGCATGAGGTGAAGGCTTCGGTGACGGTCGTCCTATCCTTTGCCTCGCAATTCTTTGGGTCGGGGTCCGGAATGCCTGAAGGGAAACCCCCTGGAGGCCGTCCAGTTTTCCAGCCGCAGCCGCCTGGCTCCTTGCACTTGTGCCCACCACAGATCTACCAATGTTATTTGACCGTACGCATCCGAGGCCTGTACATCACTTACGCTATCAGGGCACGGAATTTCGCAATCCATGAAGCAATAGCCTCCCCAATCCAGTAGTCCTATTTCGTCGCGTCCTGGACATTTCCCGAACAAAGAACAAAGATCGCATCCGAAGATTCCGCAATCAAGGGCAAAGCTCGGTGGGTCAGGCATGTCAATCCGCTTGAACTCGGGCCATGATAGCTTGAAGTTGCACGGTGGGAACGGAAGTCCCAAGGGTCCACAGCCACAACCAAAAAGCTGCCCCTTCTTGCACTCCTGCTTTTCCTCATTCCAGCAATCTTTACAGCACTTCTTGGACTTTTTGTCCTTGCATCGGCTCAAGAACGATGGAGGTGGATGTTTAGGGTCCGGACAAGATAGGTCGGGGCAGAGAGGCCAATTTACGCACCAGTCGAATGTGCATACAGGCGGTGGCTCCAGGACCGGAATTGTGCTAAAAGGCGCACACCAAGGATATTTACACTCTTCCGGAAGCTTGATCTTTGGACCGGCGGTGATGGTTGGAGTCTCGGATCGTATGCTGTTGAAGGGCCAATCATCACACCATGCAAGTCCCTCACACTCTTTCGGCTTTTGTGCTGGAAAAGGTTTCATCGTGTACAGCGGAATGCACCAATCGAACAGGCAGCACTGCCACGGTAAGCGCCAGGCTAGCTGACGCAAATACCACTCGTCGGGGAACATGCAACACCGATCTAAAAGTGGGAGCTGCGTCGGCAAAGGGTAGTCCGCAGGATATAGACCATGGCCGCAGGTGGTCATTTCCAGGCCACACCACGGCTTCATGACGGGCATTGCCATTGCTTGTTCTGGAAACAGCTCGAGTGGATAGTAGCTGACCGCATCAGTGATTATCGTCTTGCGTCCGAAATTGGACGTCACGGTTCCCGTGCTACCACCCCTCATAAACAGCTCAGTGACGAGGACTTTTGTGACCGATCCGCAAGCCCAAGACTGTGTCTCCCGCGTTCGGGTCTCGGTGATACCGCCAGAAATGGACAGTAGCCGTTTGGTAATTTCTGGACATACAACAGTGGTCGGTGTGGGGAGATGTCGCGGCGGTAGGTGGAATACACATTTCCCATCGCACCATGGTAGCCCTTCGTAAATCCCGGATCCAAAACTGTCCCAAACATCGAGAGGAGCATCAACGTGTTTGAAGTCTGCACCACTAGCTGTTTGCGTGATAGGTGGAAACGCGGGGCAAGCACCACCATTCATGGGTTCAGGAGGGCCAGGTCGACTTGTTGGCGGTGTTCCTGGCGGCAATGTGAAAGAACCTGAAGGTAGTTTCGAGTTCGATGGCCATGACATTGATCCCGAATGCAAGGTGAAAGAACCCGAAGTTGACGCGCCTGATGGCGAGTTTGATGGCCAAGAAACCGATCCCGATGAGAAAAGAGTCGGGATTGAAACTCCTGCTGTGGTTTGCGCGGTACCGGAGCTGGTATCGGGTGGCTTTGAAGAAAGCGAAGGTATAGAAATCGATGGCACGACTGAAATACCTGGTGTACTTGACTGTAGTGTTGACGAGCTGGAGATGCTCTGGCTGGTTGTTGGATCCAACAACACGCTCGTGGATGGTGGTAACGACGATTGTGCTGAACTATCTAGTACAGAAGACGACTGGAGGGAGCTACTCGGTGAAGCCCACGATTGTACAGAACTGCTTGGTGCAGAAGATGGTTGCTCCGACGATACTGATGGTACTACAGAAATCGTCTGGCTGCTGCTTTGAACAACGGTAGAGCTTCCAGATGAAGCCGGAACGACACTCGTCGTCGTCGTCGAAGAAGATTCTGCGCTTTAGCCCGAAGGCGCACTAGAAGCCGAGGCGTTGCTTAGGCTCGACATGACACTAGAAGAGGAATCAGAGCTTTGCACTGATGTTGGCCACGAGGTCGCGGATACAGAAGGCTTCGAGCTAGGAGGAGGGGCAGTTGAAGCCACCGTAGAGGATGGAGGCGTTGAGTTTGGCGGCAATTCACTTCCTGGCACGCTAGACTGCTCAGTAGAAGTCGGCGGGACTGAGCCCCACGAAGGCGTGCTGCTAGGGATGCTAGTCGGTACTGCAGATGGCGGAACAGAACTAGCCACCGTCGAAGGCTTTGTTGGAGCAACCGAATTACCATGCGGAGGCGGAAGCTGATCGCCGGCATCGCATGAATCGTAATCGATGGCCCAAATGGATATGCCTCCCATGCAGCGGTTGTTGGCAAGCTCCTTCTTCTTTGCAAGTGTCTCTGGCGAATCGTAGCTTAGCCACTGCTGATCCCAGGTTATCACCATGGCGTCCACTCCTATAATGGCTGTAGGCTTGAGGCTCTTGTCTTTGATCAGCCTCTTGATCTCACAGTTACTCAGCATGCCTGACTGCTTAGAGCATTCGCCCATAGCCGATGGACCGGAGAACTCGCAGCCGATATCCATGCACTTGGGATCCGCAGCCATGTAGCCGCGGCCATAGAGCGCGAAACCTAAGGTAAATTTGTGGGAGTCGATGCCTGTCACCCACAGTCCATTGAGCTTCTCATCAATCTCTCTCACGTCAGTGTGCGGGCGGATCTTGCTTCCCAACTCCGGATTTTTTGCATCCCAAATACCATGCAAGTCATATGTCAGGACGTTGAACCAATCGACATATTGGGCGAGGCCTGCGACATCGATGCCGCTTAGAAAGCCAGCGTCTTGGGGTAGCACGCACGTGAGCCCGTACTTGCTGCCGAGGGCTTCACGCAGCTCCTTGACCAGAGCGACCTGATTCTTCGTGTCGGCAGGATTTCCCCCGCGATTCGCAGCAGCAGGCCATTCCCAGTCCACGTCGAGGCCCTGGAAGCCGTATTTTTCAAGAAACTCGACCGTCGAAGAAATGAAAGCTTTCCTATGCTCCTCCGAGGCAGCCAGGTCGGACCACGTGGTGCGCGTGTCGCCCTCATCGCTGAACTCCCAGCCGCCGACACCCAGCCACGTCTGCAGACCTCTGTTCTTATATTCCAAGAACTGGTAGTAGACATACTCATCATCTGGATTCTGGAGGCGTATCTTGAAAGTCGCCGGGTCAATTGAGGCGAAGGCGAGATTGAGGTGAGTGAGGCCAGTCGTGTCGAGCTGCAATAGCCAAACCTTGTCGCAAGGGCGTGTGCGGACGTTCCAGGCTTGATAGTAGCCGATAGAGCGCGCATTAGCAGAGCCACTGCCGCTGCCACAAGAGGGCTGGGCCGCCTTGGGTACAGTGTTTACGGCGAAGAGATGGCCATGCTTGTCGGTGTACGGAAGCGTGTCACCAAGCGAAAATCGTGGAGCACCCCAAAACGTGACATTGGATACCTTTACGGCGCTACTGATTCCCACGAAGGAAAGCAGCACGAAGAGCCACATGTTCGGAAGTTGTACGCAGTCGCGGCACGTTCTCTCGATGGCGCGGTGTGTGGAGACGGCGATGGTGTGGGAGAGAGAGATGTAGGCAAGCCCGGGGGAGAATTGGAGTCGCGAAGACTGGACGGAGCGGATGAAGTTGTTGCCGACGCAGCGTGCTTAGAATGGCAGGAGCAGAAGCAGAAGTGGGAAAGGGAAGTCGCAGGTGGGATGGCGGTAAGGGAAAGAGCAGGCAATGACGTAGTGGACGACTGAAGGTCAACACCAATCCAACCTCACGATGGCTCTTGGTGAAGTAAGAGAGTTCTGCCAGCGGACATCACGTCCAATCGCCCAGCTTCTATACAACACAATGCATCTTCCTAAGGTATAGTAAGGTTTCCAATGTCTCAGCTTTGTGTATGCGCGTGTCGAGAATCTTAAAGCAAACCGAACTGCATTGTGAAGAAACGTTTCGATTCACCTTATCACTCACGTGGTACGCTCAAGCCCCCATGTATAAATGTTGGTCAACATTCCACCCCAACGCATATAACACTTCTCTCCCCCACAGCCATCCCCCATCAACCGGGCTCTACACCACAACCATGGCCGGGGCTCAACCCACCCAAACCAGTAGTCAAACCACACCAGCGCTCATCACGCTCCACTCCCACCTCAGGCGTCTCCACCCCATCACACACACCGACTGCGACGTATGCACAGCCATCACTAACTTCTCCCAACGCCTCGACATCGCCATATCCGAGCTCTCAAGCCCTACCCCCAGCCCGCTCTTCACGCAACATATGCAAGATGGGACTCTCAGCGAATGCACCACGACCCTCTCCTTTTCCACCTTCCTCACCCCCGTCGACTTCCACAACTGGGTCCACCAACTCATGCTCAAACACCCCTACCGCCTCCTCCCCAGCGAAGCCCTCTTTACTTCAGCATGCATCACCCTTTCCCCCGATGAGTCCTACGAGAGCGCCTTCAAGACATCAGATGCCTTCTTCCAAAAATGGAAGCACTATATCTTCCTTCCCGAGAACCTCGACCACGACCAAGACCAACTCTGGATCTTCGGCGTTTCATTCAAGAAACTGACCCTCGAGCAGGCCGCCGAGAAGGCAGAAGATAGATGCACGCTATGCACCGAGGCTTTCGTACCCGCCGTCGCTACCTGGAAAAGGCTCGCCTGCGGTCATGTCCACAAGACGCCCGCTCACTATCCTACAGGACTCCCCTGCGGCCACATATTCGGCTACACATGCCTCGAGGAATGGCGGCGCCGTGCACCGCTCTCTCCACTCTCCCCGGGGGACCGATACGACACCTACCGGCTCCCGTGCCCCCTCTGCCGCGCCTGCGCCGTCTGCGGCAGGCAAAACTGCACTATCCACCAACTAAAGCGCGAGCTAGACACACCAATCCCGCTCCTAACCTTCCTCCGCCCCATCCGCGACGAGCGAGCCGAACCCGGCAAGACTCGAGACGAGGACTTGGGCCAACTCAAGGGCTGGCCGAGGGCCATCTTCCACGAGGTAAAGCAGGAGACGCGAGAGGTAAGGGTAATGATAAGTTATATGGCTCGCTACTTATATATTTCAGGTGCGAGCGAAGAGGGCCCGGCTTGGGAGAGTATGGCGAAGGAATTGGATGAGATAATTGATGGGCTTGATGCGCTGTTGAGGGAGCGGGAGAAGGAGATTGTATCTAAACGGATCGGTGGTGGTAAGGAGTGATGTGTTGTAATCATTTGGATAACTCCTTTTGGGTAGGGTTTGTGTAGTTTTAGTTCTGCGATGGTATGGTAAGAATGCGGTGTGATGTGGTGGAGGAAAAACGCTGTAGAGATCACCGTACGGGGCACACCCGCCCGACGCATCCGAAGCATCGACGAATGTAGGGCTTGCGAAGCATAGTTTTGCCATGTAGAACTAGAATGACAGACTGTTGGTACAGAGTTTGACGATTATTTTCATTTCCACTATTTCCATCCCCAGCACACAAGAAAGAGGAAGTCTACGCCATACAATTCTCCCTCCCGTAATACCGTTCAAGAGACTTAGGGGACGTCCTGGGAGCAGCGGTCACTTTCGGGCAGTTGGGCTGTGGAAATAGGCTGCAGGTAAATGATGATACACATTCCAGCGACGATGCAGAAGAACATTAAACACTTCGCATTCTCCTTCAACGACGGATGCAGTACTGGGCGAGCGCTTTCATCCTCAGCTGGCGGAAATCGTGGAAACGCGTTAGAGATAGATTTTCCGTCCTTTGTGTGCATTGTGTTCATTGTGGAAGAACTTGATCTTCGAGGCGTTCCGATAGTATCGGTACGCGTCGAGGGCCTGGGAGAGCTTTGCGGGGATCGGCGTTGCGGAAATGTTGTTGGGATATTGGCTTGTGGTGGGTTGGAAGACGAGTGTGGATGGGGAAAGAAGATGTGGTCGGTGGGTTCTCTGGGGACTGGGAGGTAAGGTAGTTTGCGAACGCGTTGGGGGATGGTTAAGGTACGCTGTTTTTGTTTTTGTTAAAAAATTCGGATTTGTGGGATGGTAATGGAGGCTTCCTATATTGTCGATGTAAAGTTCTAATCCATCCATGTAAAAAGCAGCTTGTGCGTAAATGATAGGAAGTACTTTATCATACCTAAGCTCAACACTACCGTAAGTTGCTTAATTTCAACGCCACAACCCGTGCAAACCTCGTACGTATGCTTTACCCTCAGGCCTTATTATTAATAGCCACATACGGTCCGAAGATAGAGTTTTGGAGTTCCGATTATTTGAACGAGCTCTACGAAAACATTGTGATTACCTAATTATGATTTGTAGTGGTTCAATGCAGTCATGCGTTCCCAATTGAGGGAGTAAGAAGGCAACTAACACCTCATCAACCATTTTATACTCCAATGGGTATCAGTTATGCTGTCGCACTATTTCCCAAACCGTCAATCCTCACCATCCCCCAAGACCCCTCGCTCGATCATAATGACAGAACGCAGCGCACTCAATCGTTCCTCTTATGTAACGGCCTTCCCATCGCCTATAGATTTACTACATGATGCTGGCGTATTTGTGCAGTCGTCCACTTGAAAGCCAGCCCTCCTGTTATCGATACAGGCTCTATCAGGCTCGCAGAGCAGGCTTCGGCGGTGATTCGTTAATTGGACGCACTGTTGTTGGCGGTTTCTGGTATCAAGAGCCTTCGCAGGGTGGTTATGAAATGGCGTGAGGGGAGTTTGGGGGTATAGTGGCTACATATGTGAGATGGACGATCCAGCGGGTTGGGAGCTCCAGGGCTCGGGAAGGCGCACGTGAATATACCATGGTACCATGGTAGCGGCGTCATGTTGAAGTAAGGTACACGAAACGTCATGACAATGAAACCACATACACCCAGCAAGGTATAAAATTCTACATATAATATCATAAGGCCATGCGACATACTACGCCATCCTTAACTAAAACCAGTAGCGAGTCTCCACCCTCTACACGAAGCCGCCTCCCAGCCCACACCACGCGACCTCAAGCATATCCACAACACAAGCCTACCAATCCAGCCTTCCCCCATACTTAGTAATAAACAAGCCCACCTCCACATCCCTCTTCCCCTCCACAACCTCCACAATCCCCGTCGCACTCGTCTCCGGACTCTCCCCGCCAGAGTCACTCCTCCACTGCCTCTCCTCCTCGCCCGTCAAATTAGTCACCACGAACCCCGGACAATAACACCAAACCTTGCACCCCCACTCCTTCATTTCCTTGTGCTGGCACGCCGTCAGCATGTTAAGCGCGCTCTTACTCATGCGGTACACGGTATGCGGGACATGGTAGGTGTGATGCGTCGGATCGGTGCGAAGGGCGAGACTCCCGAGCCCGGAGGTCACGTTGATGACTTTTGGCGCTGGGGACTTTTTGAGAAGGGGAACTAGGGCTTGTGTGAGGAGGGTGGGCCCGTAGACGTTGGTTTCGAAAATGGCGCGCATGTCGGCGCGTTTGGCGGTGGGGGATTTGATTTCGATGCCTGCGTTGTTGATCAACACGTCGAGACGTCCGTAGTCGGATTCGATTTTCTCGACGGCCGCGGTGATGGAATCGTCGATTGTGACGTCGAGTTCGATGAGGGCGAGGGTGCCGGGGGGGTTGCGCGATTGGAGCTCCTTGAGACAGGTAGTGCCTTTGGTGAGGTTGCGGACGCCCATGAGGACGTGGTTGTTGGGGGAGGCGGCGGCGAGGGCATAGGATGTCTCGAGGCCGACGCCGCTGCTGGCGCCAGTGACGAGGATGATTTGCTTGTCGGTGGTCATGTTGGGTAGTGTTTGAGAAGAGTGGTAATGTGAGGTTTGTGGATGTAGTGGAGATCCATTTTGCTACAATTCGTAGACCTTTATATACTATCGCAATAGCCTCGATCTGCTATATGAGGGTCATGAACCTGTTCGGACTTAGCTCCTAAAACCGTGCCTTGCAGTCCATATGGGTAAAAGTATGAAGATGCAAAGGTGAGGATTACCAAAATCGGTCCCCAGCTTTACGATAACTAGGCGGTAAGATCAGTAAGATATCCGAATAGGAAAACAATCTTAGGCTTTAGGCCCTGGAAGACGCTGTTTGTATGGCGTTGCTTATGTCCGAACTCCGCGATCTATGATTCGTACAATTGACAAATGTGGGCGCATGAAGGTATAGATCGATGGGTATTGCGGACATGCAAAGCGCTCATAAATCCGGATGGTAAAAGAAATGCAACATGTGTTGAAGGCGATACGCCCTTGCCCGCAGAGTCGTAGACATGTGACGAGATTGCTTAGTCATCTGAGCTAAAATGGGACGACATTTTTTCACCTTCACCAAGTCTTCACTTACACCAACACTTCAAGCCCAACCACCAGCATCTGCCACCGAGCTGCCATTTTGTACTCCCGAGAAGCCCTTTTCCACCATCAAATGTTCTGTGAGATGCCTTGTCTCTGCAATCTTCAGACACGTCTGCCCTTTTTTGGCGTTGGGTCAGCCGATCGATGGCCATTCCATAACCTCGCGTCGAAACCACCTCGATCAAGGATATTCTATTTATAACAAAGCGCCGCGATGCTTAGAGTTTGTGCCTGACCCGGTCAGAGAAGCGACGTACTTTACATTGCTTCCTTCCGACCGGTGGGAATTTTTGGGCTGCAATGGACTGCTCGAGTAACACCACCTCCCACGGCTCGCTGCAGCAACACACCGACGGGAAATATCCACGACACATCCAGCGCGTCGGCCGGCTTCTACCTGCATCCCAATTCATCTAGTTGAGTGACACCGGATGCCGTGACCCCAGATTGAAACATGGCAGAACGCACCCCGGATTTACAACCACGCACCGCCCACACTTCGCGTAGGCACGCTGGAGATGCCGTACTCGTTTCAGAGCCTTCGCATCGCATTGCTAGGCATCTTGTCGCTCAATGAAGATGCGATCAGCATTTGTAAGACGCGAATAAAAGTCCGCAAAGTGCTTCTGGCTTGGCCGCACTGTGGTATATTAACCCTCAATGCAATCTTTTGCGCGGTATCGATCGGACAGCGTCACATACATTTTCTCTTTCGCTCAGCCGGCTGGGCGCAACTGTACAACAGCGGCCTCGACTTTGTACGCATCTCTCTGCTGTACGGCAATTGCAATAAGATACCTTGTTACCTACATCTGTGGAGAGCCATGCGCTTCAACCAGTACCCGGTCACGTGCCGGCCGGAATGCAAAATTACCTTTACGACCTATAGGTTCACCGTCGCATCAGTCTGTAGCCTATGTCGCTACCGACAGGATATGCTCCAATACCAACTAGAAGATGCTCACGCATCTGGTCGCCGTCCAGTTCTCGCACGCCCCGATGGATTTGTCGAGAGGAGGCATCACAACGCCTACGCGACCCCTCCATCGCCTTTGATTGGAGTCATCTTGCCATGTGTACTGTGTGGGATGGCCTCCATTACGACTAATTCCGCCGACGCCGCCACTATCACATTGTGAGGCTATCACAACTGCATCTGCACTTGTTTTGATATTTTCGTTGAACCTTCTCAATGCCAAGTCAGTCTCCTTTGCGAATCGGACCGTTCTATGTCAGGGCCAGATTCCATATCGGCTCCCCAAGTTTGCTCTGCACAGATCTTTACTACTCTTGACTTGAATACAGGTCCACTTATCTGTGCCAACTCATTTGGACGATGCGCTGTAGGACGTTGGGCTGCAGGTGTACTCGCCCTCCGAGACCGCGCCAATAATGGGCACATTAGCTATGTAGATCCGAGATAAACATGGCCACACCTGCTTATGGTGCAGTTGCATCCAAGATAAACTATCGCTGTGCGAAGGTGGTGTTGCAGCAATTCGACCGCGCCCCTGTCACCAGTTGGTCCTCACGGTCCTCCATGTGCTTATCAGCTGCACCTGTGTCAGTACATGGATCATGATTTGCAATGCGCTTAACAAGCAGGAAGCGGGACGTGCCGGATGGCGTACCGGCGGATCAAGCTAGGTGGTAAGTACGTAGACTGGTCTGGTACTACTGTAGGTACAATTTTCCACTTGTGGGGCTGGTGCCACACGGAACCCCGACGTCGACTAATATTATCATTCCTCATCACCCTGCATCTTTCTTCGTTGCGCACTTCAAAAGCAAATTTCAAGAGAAGGAAATTGTTGGTCTGTTAACGGCTCGTTCGACGTCTGGATTGTGTTGGACGAGCTAGCAGGCTTATAGATTGCGAACATCCCGATGCGACTCTCAAGCGCGTCGGAAATCTTGATCGCCTGCATGCAAACTTTTCTCTAGAGAACCTTCGCGGATTTGTCCGATGCCGATATCATAATAACGACATGTGAGACGCAGGCCATACCCTGCTCGTTACGCACGCCATTGAGGCTCTGGCGCCACAAATCCTCTTCGGCAACCCGTCAACCTTATTTGCTCCCGTGTTATCCCCCCCTGGGCGGAGAGTTTCTCGCACCTCCACAAGCGGGCATAACGCAAATCACTGCCGGAAAACGCACTATTCGCCAAGCCGCCCTCGCCTCCTACTTCCCGGTTCACTATGGAAATTCGAAGAGCCTTCTGCAAAAGACTTCACATCCGAGAGATCGCTCCCGATAGCGCTCTCAACATGACCATGGTTTGCCATTCACACGGCGGCGGCGTGGCAGGAATGTGCAATCAACCGCATCCCCGATGATTACCATGCGTCTACGTTCCTGACTTGGCCATGCGCTCTCCACTTTTCTACCCTGCTTTCTCATTCCCTATCGAAACGCTCAACTTGCACGTAGCGGTCCCTGGCTCTGTACTCTAATTATCGAGGTGGGCATGGCCTTGCCAATGCGTGTACCGGCAGGGAATCGTCCCGCCTGGTGCACCCATGAAGTCTCTGATGAATGACATCAAAGAAAGGCTTGACTTGAACATAAAGGCGTCGTAGGGAGCTCATAGACTGCGCCAAGCAAGCCTTCTCTTTCTATCTGATCCAGCGACAATGTTCGTCATTAGTAATGTTTTGTCTCTGTTCTGTCTTATTCTTTCCGCCCTTGCGCTTCGATATGACCCTACGCACGAAGGCTGGAACCTCAACTTGAATCAGACTGCCACCGATCCCCTTGACTATTGGGGAGAGTGGGAGAACCACACGTTTCACCCGTCTCCGCAGAACTGGCGCATTCCGTTCTACGTTCTAACACTCGACCGTTATGTTGATGGGGATCCAACTAATAATGAGGCAAACGGCACGACTTTCGAACATGACTGGAATAGCAACCAGTTCCGTTTCGGCGGCGACGCAAAGGGCATGATGAACAATCTAGACTATCTCCGAGGCATGGGCGTGAAGGTAAGATGAAATCCATCATTTGTGAACATCACTGATAGGTTTAGGCTGTCTACCTTTCCGGTACTCCTTTCATCAATATGCCATGGTCCAGTGACGGTTTTGGTGCGCTCGACTTCACCCTTCTGGACCACCACCACGGGCAGATCGAAGATTGGAGAAATCTGATCACTGAGATGCATCGTCGCGGCATGTACGTCGTCCTGGACAACACACTGGGTACCATGGGAGATCTGCTTCAGTGGGTCGGAAACGAGAATACTTCAGCGCCTTTCAAGTGGGACGAGTACGACGTGCGCTACAAGTCATCTCGTCAATATCACGATTTTGCCATCGGGAATGACGAGACTGCGGCCTGCACCTACCCGCGAATGTGGGGCGCGGATGGATATCCTCTCCGCAATCAGACCGTATTGGACGCGATGAAGCGCCCCTGCAAGGACAGCGAGTTCGATCAGGTAAGCTATCTCAATCTCATAGCTTCTACTATTGCTGACTCTGGCCTAGTACGGTGATATGAAGGGTGTTGGTGAAGTGCCTGTTGAGGAAACTCAGCTCGCTAAATTCGCCGGTGTGCAAGATCGTCTCCGAACATGGCGGGATGATGTACTTGACAAGGTCATGCATTTCTCCTGCATGCAAATTGCCATGCTGGACATCGACGGGTTCAGAATGGATAAAGCTGCTCAAACACCAATCGATGTTCATGCTCGATGGTCAGCTTACCAGCGTGAATGTGCGACGCGATACAACAAGACCAACTTTCTCATCGTCGGCGAGATCGTCAGCAAAGTTCCTTACGCCTCGCTGATAATTGGCCGCGGAAAAGAACCGAACATGGCTTGGCCAAGCTTGGAGGCCGCCGTCCGAGGCGATACTACCAACAGCACCAGCTTCATTCGCGAACGCGGAATGTCCGCTCTCGACGGAGATGCCTTCATGTATCCCTTCTACGGAGCCATGACTAGGTTTCTCGGCCTGGATGGACCTATTGGACTGGAGGGCGTCGACTTTGTTGAGATCTGGAACGAACTTCTTCTCCATGAGGACTTCACCAATGCCTATACTGGCGAATTCGACCCGCGACATCTCTGGGGTATGACGAACCAGGATGTTTTCAGGTGGCCTGGTCTTGCAAATGGTACTCAGAAGCATCTTCTCGGCCTCTTTCTTGCCAATATGATGATGCCTGGCGCCCCGTTCCAGCTTTGGGGTGAAGAGCAGGAGTCGTACATTTTGGAGAATCAAGCTAGTGACTACATCTTTGGACGGACGCCTATGGCATCGCAGCGCGCTTGGCAGATGCACGGCTGCTACAAGCTGGGCGCCGAGGTTTACGTCGATATGCCGTTCGAGAAGGCAATGCACGGTTGTCAGGACGACTCAGTCAGCTTGGATCACCGCGATCCTTCTCACTTCATGCGCAATATCCTGAAGAGACAGTACGAACTCCGGGATCAATATCAAGTGCTGAACGATGGTGTGCATCTTCAAACACTTTCGACTCAGCATCACGACATCTACCTCCCAGGCAGTCTCGGCATGCCTTCGCCAACAGGTATCTGGAGTGTCCACCGTTCCGCCTTCCCCAATGTGCAGGACTTCTCGTCAGCTGGAGCACTCGGGAATCAGGATGTCTGGATCGTCTATTCCAACGAAAACAGGACCATGAACTTTACTTTCAACTGCCAGAATCAGACTGAGGGACTCATCGCGCCTTTCCCGGCAGGCACCACTGTTAAGAGCTTGTTCTTCCCCTACGAGGAAATCACCCTGGGTACTTCTGCGGCTTACCTGAATACTTCTGACTCGTATTTGCCGAATGGCTGTCTCGGTAGCTATGAGATGGCGCCTTGGGGTCACAAGCTCTTTGTGCCGAAGGAGAAGTTTGCGGAGCCTCGTCCGACTATCACCCGTGTTATTCCCGGCCATGACCAACGTTTGATCTCTCAGGTACCCGATGGCGAGCCGCAGGCTATTCCCATCGAAGTACACTTTTCGAGCGAAATGGACTGCGAAAATGTGGTCCGCAACTTCTCCATTCGCTCCACGACCGGCAACGGCCAAGTAGCGAGACTGAACACGTCCAGCGTCACCTGCTCAAATGTGGCGCTCAACACGAAGCAAGATTATGTTAGCCAGATTGGCACTGCTTGGATCATGAAGGGAAAACTGGAGAATGTCTATGATGGCATTCATGTCTACACGCTCAACAATGTTTCTTCCCAGTCGAAATCCTCCTACACTCAGGCTGTGGACCACTTCATGTTCCGCATTGGTCAGTCCGAGAACCCCATGATCTTTCCGATGACATCCAACTACTCATCCTCGCTCCTGCATCGGAATGATCGCACTGGCGCCCTCACAGTCACGCACAAGGCCACCGGCGCCGATAAATGGCAATACACTCTCAACTGGGGTGCTACTTGGAGTGAATGGCGTGGCTACACACCCAATGCCAGCCTCGTAGCGCAACCCTGGTCCGGCACCAAAGACCAAGCTTGGGAAGGCGAGCACGTGATGATCCGGTATTGGAGCGAGATGGCTGGCAGCATGGAGCATGTACAACATGGGGATGTCGGCTTCTCTACTCCCCGTCGCTGGCCCCACATGCACGTAACCGGTCCATGGAATCTTTACGGCTTTGACGCTGGCCTTCCCGACAAGATGCAGGACACGGGCGCCGGGCAGTGGCATTTTGACATGATGACTGAGTATCCGTCGACGGCTATTCTTAGCACTTGGGGCATTAATCCAGATGGACAACCCGATAAGTCGAAGATGTACGGTGATGTTGATCTGGACGGTGTGTTGGATTGGCTTCCGCCGACGAGCTTGGGAAAGAATGTCATCAATATTACGAATCCAGGGATGCCCTATACCGGAGTTCGTATCATCGCCAACGACGGCGACCTGCGGTACACCTTCGAACCGACAGGATCTGCTTGGAGGCAGTTGGCGATTTCCATCTTGCTTGCCCTGGTCCCGCTCTTTACCGGTGCTCTCGCCATCTACCTCTTCCGCAAGTCCTTTTACGATGTCAAGTTTAATGAGCTTGGGTTGGCGGAAAAGAACTCCTCCCGATATCCCACATTCGCCGGAGCCATGTGGAAAAAGTCCACCGGCAATCTCACTCGCTTCACCAAGCAAATGCAGATCGCCTTGCCTGCTCCCGAGCGACAGGAAGGTTTCGCGATGACTCATGGCAGTCGTCGCAGCACCGTCCTCCTCGCTACCATGGAGTACGATATCGAAGATTGGAAGCTCAAAGTCAAGATCGGTGGGCTTGGTGTCATGGCTTCGCTCATGGGCAAGAACCTCCAGCACAAGACTCTAATTTGGGTCGTACCGTGTGTTGGCGACCTCGAATATCCTATCGACCAGCCCAGCGAGCCTATGGAGATAACGATCCTAGGTCAACTTTACAGTATTAACGTTCAGTATCATCGCTACCAGAATATTACGTTCGTGCTGCTCGATGCACCGGTTTTTCGCGCTCAGACCAAGAGCGATCCGTATCCTGCGCGCATGGATGACATGGAGTCAGTAAACCCCCAGCTACAAAGTCTACTCACTGAGCTGTGAGACTTTGGCCTCCCCTATCTGAGAAAATACACGGCGAGACACCCTTGGATGAAATTTGCTAACTTTATACCCCCAAACTAGGTCGGCCGTGTTTTACTCTTCTTGGAATCAGTGTATTGCTGAAACGATGCGGCGCTTCCCCGAGATCGATATCTATCACATCAACGACTACCACGGCACTCTCGCTCCGCTATACATGCTTCCCGATCGTGCGCCGCCCTGCTGCCTCTCCCTCCATAACGCCGAGTTCCAGGGTCTCTGGTCGATCAAGCGCTCAAAGGACATGGACGAGATTTGCAGGGTGTTCAATCTCAACAAGGACATTGTCACCACCTATGTTCAGTTTGGTGAAGTTTTCAATCTTCTCCACGCCGGTGCTAGCTACCTGCGCATCCACCAGCGTGGTTATGGTGCTGTCGGCGTGTCTAAGAAATACGGCAAGCGCTCTTTCGCCAGATATCCAATTTTCTGGGGTTTGTCCAAGATCGGATCACTGCCAAATCCCGACCCTTCAGACACTGCGCCATGGAGCAAGAATGACAAGATAACGAACTGCGTGGCCGTCGACCCTGAGACTGAGGCAGGACGTGGACTCTTGAGAACTCAGGCGCAGGAGTGGGCTGGCTTGCAGGTCGATCCTGACGCTGAGCTTTTCGTCTTTGTTGGTCGCTGGTCCCAGCAGAAGGGCGTCGATCTCATTGCCGATGTCTTCCCTTCCATTCTCGAGAAGAATCCCAAAGCGCAGCTGATATGTATTGGGCCTGTCATCGACCTGTACGGCAAGTTCGCTGCCTTGAAGCTGCACCGTCTCATGGAGATCTATCCGGATCGTGTTTGCTCCAAGCCCGAGTTCACTGTGCTTCCGCCCTGCATCTTCAGCGGTGCTGAATTTGCACTCATTCCGTCCCGCGATGAGCCCTTCGGTCTGGTTGCCGTTGAGTTTGGTCGCAAGGGTGCGCTCGGTGTCGGCTCACGTGTTGGTGGGCTAGGCCAGATGCCTGGGTGGTGGTTCACGATTGAGAGCGTTGCGACAAAACATCTCGTCCGCCAATTCCAGAGCGCCATCAATGCTGCACTAGCATCGTCGCAAGAGACTCGCGCCGAGATGAGGGCTCGCTCCTCGCTTCAACGCTTCCCTGTCGCGCAGTGGGTGGAAGGCCTCGAAAAACTGCACGCTGGATCTATCCACGTTCACCAGCGCATTACGGGTGCTCGTGCATCTGTTCTTGAAGGTGTCAGGACTCCGTCGATTCTTTCGCCACTTCCATCAGCGCCTGGAACTGCACTGAACTCTCCCATGGCTACAAGACCGTCAAGTCGCATGGGAAGTCGTATGGTCAGTCGTGTTACCAGTCGAACGTCAAGTCCTATCCGTGAAGAGGGTCATGGTGACGAAACGGTTCAACCACATCCGCCCAGCGTCCGCCCTAACCGCAGTCACACCCGCCTACCAGCACTTCTGAATCTCGACTCTACTGTCGCATCCTCGTCTGCAACCCCTGCCAATGGCACTCCTACGGCCACAACGCCTACCGGACACTTCAGTGGATTTCCTCTCTTCCCAATACCCAGTGTCAGTTACGAGGAAGAGAACTATGGTTACTTTTCTTCACAAGATCAGCGTCAGAATCTGGCTCAGCACTCAATGTCTCCCAAAATGTCGCGTCGGAACTCCCATGATTCGAATGATTCGCTGTCATCTTCTAGCGAGGGTCGAAGAACAACATCGCATGAGTCGCATCATACACATTCCAGTCTTCCCGATTCAGACCGCTCACGGCATTCTTCGAGACATTGGAGCGCAAGACCTTCAGTGCTGAGTTTGGAGTCGGTGGTTGGAGACGAGAAAAATTATCGCATGCAGAACGTCGAGCCTTTCTTCACGGATTCACAGGGTGTATACACCAAGCAATTCGGCCGCTTGCTCGATGGCCTTAACGGTCGCACATCAACCAATGAACTCTGCATCGAAGAATTCATCGTAAAATCCGAGAAGAACTGGTTCAGCCGCTTCTACGACGCCAAACTTGGGGTTAAGAGCGCATCCTCAAAAGTCACCGCGATCCGTGAAACAGAATTCGATAGCTCTGACAGCAGCCAGGGCGGCGGAAGCAGCAACCGATCCATCCGCGCTGGCACTGTCATTGACGACGAGTTTCAACTCGGCAGCGACTTCACACCTGCCAGAGGTATCAAGAAGCTTGTCCAATATAAGATCCGGGACTGGCCCATTTTCGCCTTCTTCATCGCCCTTGGCCAGATTCTGTCGGCGAACAGCTACCAAATCACCCTCCTGACAGGTGAACAGGGTCAAACAGCCAACAAACTCTACGTCATCGCAAGCATCTACCTCGCGGCATCGGTCTTCTGGTGGACTCTCTTCCGCACTTTACAATCGCGCTATGTCATTGCTCTCCCTTTCATTTGCTATGGTCTCGCTTTTTTCATACTGGGCATGGCGCCCTACGCTTCTTCCTTCGCCGCACGTGGCTGGGTCCAAAACGTGGCTACTGGAATCTACGCTCTCGCCTCTGGCTCCGGATCGCTCTTCTTCGCGCTGAACTTCGGCTCCGAAGGCGGCACCGCGACACATACCTGGGTATTCCGCGCGTGCGCCGTCCAAGGCACACAGCAGATATACGTCACAGTGCTCTGGTACTGGGGCTCCCATCTCGCATCCGTATCCGCCAGCGGTTCCAACCCCACCGGTTCCGCCTCCTCCCCCTACATCACCACAGTAACCACGCCCATCGCCCTCCTCCTCTGCACCATCGCCTTCCTCCTCTTCCTCGGGCTCCCCGACTTCTACCGCTCCTCCCCCGGCTCCGTCCCCTCCTTCTACGCCTCGCTCCGCCGCCGCAAAATCATCCTCTGGTTCTTCCTCGTCGTCGTCATCCAAAACTACTTCCTCTCCGCGCCCTACGGCCGCAACTGGCAGTACCTCTGGTCGTCCTCCCTAGTGCCTACATGGTCCATCGTCATCCTCGTCCTCGTCTTCTTCGTCCTCGTCTGGATCGCCGTCTTCACCATCTTCAACCGCCTCAGCATTGAACACTCCTGGATCCTCCCCATCTTCGCCATCGGTCTCGGCGCCCCCCGCTGGGCGCAAATGCTCTGGGGCACCTCGGGCATGGGCCTCTTCGTCCCCTGGGCGGGTACACCGGCTATCGGCGCGCTGCTGGGTCGCTCGCTCTGGCTCTGGCTAGGCGTCCTAGATGCGCTACAGGGCGTGGGGTTCGGTATGGTGTTGTTGCAGACTATGACGAGGTTCCATGTCGCGTTTACGTTGTGCGCGGCGCAGGTCGTCGGCTCGCTTGCAACTATTGCGGCGCGCGCGACCGCGCCGGATAGGGTGGGACCTGGCGCGGTATTTCCCAATCTTGCGCTTGGGTTGGACGGGCTTGGGAGTGCGGTGTTTTGGGTTGCGTTGGCGTTGCAGGGAGTGGTTTGTGTGGGGTTCTTTGCGTTTTTTCGGAAGGAGCAGTTGTTTAAGCCGTGAGTGACGGGCTTGATGACATGCTTTGTGGGAGAAGAGAGGGGAGGATTGGGATTGGGTATGGGGAGGGGATGGAGGGCGTGGTAATTGCTTTTCTTCTGTCACGATCCTTCCTTCACGATATAGGGAATCTGTCGATGTAATGATGGGATGGGATGGGTTTTAGCGTTTTGGTGTGCAATTTTTTTTTATGATGTGAAGCTGTGAATGAGGGAGGGGAGTATTATACCATTCTGCGCAAATCTGGTAGTTACATGATTTTCTTTTTTTTCTTCACACGGCGTATATTAGAAGGTTATACTTGGATTTTATAATCGTTATATTATCATACAACTTCCTTCCATTGCCTTCCCTTCACACTCGCACTCGCACTGCGTCTCATCATCACTAGTACCACCCACTTGTCAAGATGCAGAAGTGGGGAGACATTTCCATCAAAAAGGTAAAATATAAAAAGAAATACGGGAACACGGGAACGCTTCAAGGTAGAAAGAACGACATCAAGTAATTTAGTGAGAGAATAGTCTATAATTACATAAAATAAAATAAGAGGGAGCTTGGGAAGAGAAAGTACACATACAGATACAAGGAGCGGCGGCAACCAGGCCGTTGCGTCCAGATTCGCAGATATGATCCTATGCTATACTACGCTACGATATGCGAGAGAAAAGCAAAAGCAAACGCTGTAAACGCTATGCCATATGAGAGAAAAGAAAGAGCTACACTATGCGAGGGGAATAGGAATTACGCGAAGAACTAAAGAAGAAGAAGAAGAGAAATCTATAGGGTATAATGCTGATACCAACCACCCCAAATGCAATGCGAATAGTACACTCAAAAAGCAGGCAAAAGAGCAGGAAAGAAAAATACAAACCCGTGAAAGCGTGAAAGGGAGAGGGTGGAGTGTACGCAAGCGCGAGATCTGGGAACGAGCATGGAAGGGGGAACGACCACCACGTCCACGACGGTGGCGATGGAGATAGGGATGGGGATGGCGGTGAAAGACGATCGCGTATCTCGACTGCCCTTGACGTGGAAGGATAGGATAAGAAGATGTTGAGAAAGACAATTCCCAACGAGCAAGGATACCGAGGTACGGTGGACGAGTCGCGATGCGTGATGCAGTTCTTCCCCAGTATGCCGAACCTGATATGCGATACCGACGACAAGGAGCGATAGGGAGTATATCGGCGTGGAGTGGGGTGGGGCTCAACGAGTTCGACATCGCATCCATGGGGTTGATATTTATGCATGCATGGGGTTTGCTGTTCATGTTCCATAGTAAACAAACGCTCAGCCCAACAAACTAACACTGACAGTCTAGAATATGTCATCCTGCGTGGCGTGGGCGATCGACACTGTGACTGCTGCGGGTCGCGTACAGGTACCACATGAGACCCCGGTGGTTGAGATGCGATGAGCAGCAGGGATGTCGATTTCGGGACTGGGAAAGCCTGGCAAGGTAAAAGTGGACCGTACGTCGGTGAGGTTCTATCGTGCGTGCATTTGGTCAGGGTCATGTTGGAGATGCACAAGCATGAATGACGGGCGGTTATGTGTGTTGTTGCGCCGTTCACATTCGCGGTGGTTTAGTCGGAGGGACTCTTTCCCATGTGCTCGGTGTTGACAGCGGAGGGTCGGGCACGTGACTGCTATCAACCCAGGTCGTAGCGGTGTGGAGTCGTCAGCGAATGACCGATGACGCTAGTAACATCAGCGCATCCAGCATCGCCTCCTTCAGTGTCCGCAATCAAAGATCTCATCTCATCATCTCTCATCTCTTAGTCCCATCGGCTAGCCAATCACCAGCCAAAGCTCGGCTTCCGCCAACTCATCGGACTCCCCAAATTAGTATGGCTGCTAATCCTCACGCTGACCGTCTTCCTAATCGTCGCAAAATACACGGGTAGAATCCTCATCGGCCTCGCATCCTCTACTTCAGCAACACTAAACTCGGTCTGTGCCACGGAAAACTCGGTCTGTGCTGGCGAAATCGGGGCGTGTGTAGATGTAGGCGACAGAGGGAAATGCGACTGGGTAGGAGAAGATGGTGTGATGGGCGCGACGTCGATGCTGTCGTTTTCGTCGTAGACTGACATAGTTTGGAGAGGGTGGCGAGCATTGGATATATGGCGGATCGGTGCGCAGGGGAGGGCTTTGTGAGGTTCGATGGGAGTGGGTGAGGAGGTGCGGTCGCGGTTTCGAGAGAAGCTGCGGGGTGGATGGCGGGTGGTCAACTTAGAAGACGTTCGGGATGTGCTTCTTGATGGAGTGGTCGATGTGCTTGGAGAGTTGGCTCGTGGGTTGAATCTACCTGTGTTTTGGGATTTACTTCTTTTGGGCAGCGATGCTGAGACGTTCCGGGAGAGGCCATCGGAAGTTGGCTTCGTGGCTTTAATAAATTTCTTGGACATTGTTCCTTTCTTGGGTGTTTGCTTCTCCAGATCGAAGAGAGGGATATCGACGCTAGACTTCTTGTCCATCGGCCACTTGGAATGTTTGGGTGTGCGCTCCCCTTGCGTATAGCGGTAGAGATGAGGGAAGGTCGGGCAGCAAGCGCAGAGTATGAGGGACGTAAGTTCTGCAAGCCTAGGGTTTATTAATCAAATATCCTTCTTGAAACGACGGTGCTGAACTTACGACCACAAATGTACGGGCCAAATAGCAGCGGCATAGTTTTCATCGGTGCCTATCTTGACACCGTAGACGAGCCTGCACACACTCGCGATACACGCAAAGCTCCCAAGTCCGAGGACCAGTGCGACCAATGTCTGTCGTTTCACTGAAAGCTGCAGTGTGCTAACACCCCATATAGAGATGATCAAGATAATAGAGTTGGACGCAATATCGACAGACGCAGTTGAGATCATGGACGCGCTCTGATCGATGCATGTACCGTCCATATTTGAGTCGAATAGCTTTGACCTCGGATTACAAGCGAAAATGTACACGAAGAGCATAGCTGAGTAAAAGACAGCGTTGATTGCCATGAGTGCCCGTACCCCCCAGTAGACGAGCGTCTTCCTTGCTCCGGAGAACAAGCGGTCGAGTTGAATCAAGATCGCAATCTTAACAAAAAACATTATCGGTGTGTTAACGATATCCAGGCCGTTGGAGAATTGTAGAGCGCGTTTACGTTGCTCAAAGGAAAGTGTCGTGTCGTTTCGTCCCAGTCCAGCGCCCGAACCAGTGAAGAGAAGTCCCATAAAAGCAACGAAGCCGGCCCCCGCAAGAATAATAGCATCTGATTTTGTTAGAATTATCTCTCGCAAATCTTAGGAAGCACTCACAATCCTCAACTTGAACGCGCCTGAGATCCACCACCTTGGTGAACACCCTCAAGCAAACCGCCGAGACTGTTAAGAATAGACATATCGAAGCCGCCGCAATGAAATCCGCAGGAATAGACATGGAATCATTAGTAATCGTAGTAGGGTCCTGCCCTACAGTCGAGGTGAATGGCGAACGTAGTAGGAGAGCCGGCATATTGACAGTGCGACTCGCAAACCTCGCTACGAAACAGCGGCCGAACGCAATGGATATAAGGTGCAAGACGTGTCAACCAGGCGTGCTACCATCGACACTTTACAGTGCTGATGTGGTGGTGCCACAGGGGATTGAATGCCCGAACAACTTGGCGCTAAGACCCCGTTGTCACGTCAGCCTCGCGCTATTCGCGTGTGAGCACTTTGGTGGTGTGAGCTTTGCGAGGGGTTTGTTTTAAAACTCAGGAGCAAGTACGGAGTATAGTGTGCACGTCGAAGATGCCCGAACGTAAAACCCATTGCTTGAAGACTGAAGAGATATAGATTGCAATAGATGCTTGTAGGCTCGCGGTTGATGTTGACTATTTTTGAATGGATTTTGGACACCGAGCGACAGGATTGGTGGGTCCGGGGTTGGATAGAGAAATACGAGTCTGTAAGCGGCGTAGTGTGCGCATTGGTCGGTCGCCGAGCCACAAAAACACTCCTCACATAAATGAGTAAGACGGCCACTTTGTCAACGGCCGTGGCATGGATGAAAACCCTGTGACGCCAACACAGACCTCTCTGGTGGTCCTGCGTGCTCGTTCATGCGGTGCGAATACGGAGATTCTGTAGCTTGTCAGGTGCGAAGGGGGAAGGGACTCCGTAGGGCTGAGAAAATATCTCCGTGTCGCACGACATACTGCGTGAAGTCCACGGCTGACTGATGTAAGGCTGTGCAGCTCAATCGAGTAACGAGTACGTGGGAACTGATGCGGTCAGACATGCGTAGTAGAAAGGAGGTGTTGATTGATGACAGCGATGACGACGGTGCGTTGGTGTTGCGGAAAGAATCATTCGGAGCCAACCGCTGCCTAACTACGCCGTCGAGCCTGCGAACACGTACATCAAGTACATATGCTAAGGAGGCACTCTTTGGTCTGGACCGGAGTTCCAATGCGGGCCTACCATGGTAGGATCGGACGGTATTGCCCAGCCGCCTAGTCTGGAAATGGTTAAGAGGCACGTAAGGGTGCAGTCACCTGAGCAGGGCGCTGCAGCTTGCATCCATCTCCATCCTCCAACACCCAGCTGACGGAACCATCCGAACAAGCACTGGCCAAGCACCTGCTGAGAATCACTATCTACGCTGCGTGTTGTTGATGAGCGAGACAACACCCGATCCATCAGCTGCAAGGGTGTGGTTCAAACGCCGAGCACGGGAGTGAAGAGCTCTATTCCATCCAAGTATAGACCGGGACTTGAGCTGCCTTCAAGTTCCTATTATGAAAGCATCTAAGTACTTCATACCCGAATCGTTCTCGACGATGATCCTCTGCTGCAATGCTTCATCCCAGCGAAAACCGTACCGAAATAAGATACCAATTCGTCTCGCAACCTGGATGGCTCTCCACTTTCCGTCCAAAGTCTCGCCGATAAAGTCCTTGAATGACTGCCAAAACAGGTCCTCTAGTTCCTGGTAACTGTCAAAGTAGTGCCACCCATGTCTGTCCATAAATCCTAATATATTCTCCAAGCCCCATAACGCACATCCAAATGGCAGAATTTCAGCCTCAGCCCAGTCAATGACGCCCGTTAGGTGACCTGTTTCCGAGTCAACCATAAAGTTCATTTCGCATAAGTCGCCGTGAGTTAGGACGGCGGGGTACCCTTCGGAGAAGAGTAAGCTAAGGTTACTGCGAAGTTCTTCCATTGAATCAGAAAAGCGGGAAGGCAGTTGTTGGGCGAGCAACTGGAGCTTGCTTATGAAGGAGTCCTGAACCGAGCGGGAATCCATTGGCTGTGGGGACTTCCATGAGGCAGCAAAGAAACTAGGAAAGATGTTAGTTGGCGCATATTATGTGACGAGACAAAGGATATTGAATACCGTGCAAAATCCACAACAGTTTTTTTCTGTCGCTGAAATTGCTGAGGCGAAAGCGTTGCAGTTCCACCATTCGCAAGCGATGATTCCATGTACGTGATTCCTGGCAGCTTCTCAATGACGTAAATGGAAAGAGGCTGAGAATGCCCAATATGCCCATGATGGACGGTGCTAGCAACAATGCCACCATGAATTGAGCGAGCGAGATGAAGGAGGTCCACATCAATGTCTGACCCCGGATTTCGGAATTGAACAATTTGAGCAGGAGATCCCCCAACAACTGTGTAGCTGAAGACTCCTTGGATTGGAACTGGAGTAACAGGGGCTGAAAGAAGAGATGCCGCTCGCTTGTCACACTCTTCTTGAGTTGTTACGGTATTAGACGCGAAGAAGGTTGAGATGAATTCATCAACATTATACACTGGCATCGATTTGTTGGCTTGGCTGTGGTCAGACATGCTGAGAGAGGTGGGAAGCCGGCGGAGTTGTCGATCCTTGCCAGCTAGACCGACTTTCCTCGGCTGCGCTTATGTAATCAGGTATCGGTAATAACGTAGTGGCTTACGTGATGCGCAGGTTCGCGTGATGCGCACCCCACACCAAAACACCACAATCTTCACAACCTCATAACTACACCAGTATGGATCTGATTAACGCTGCAATTGAAGAAATCAACTCCCTAGAGTCAGGCGAAACTTTCTCGTATAAAGAAATCGCGAAAAAACATGGTGTTGTGCGCTCAACGCTGACGCGCCGGCACCAGGCTATCACAGTACCCCACACTTCGAAGATTGCCAATCAACAGAAGATCACCCCACAACAAGAGATAGAGCTTGTAAGCTATATAGAGGGACTTTC